>JAGDYQ010000388.1:111554-221214 GCA_021962125.1 Bulinus truncatus | reverse complement strand
CAGTTCTTAGTGTGCACTTATCCTTGCCCACCTTAAATAAAGTTCCATTTTGTTTCTGTAACCACAGCATTTAAAATGGATTTTGTGGTTAGCCTAATGCTCGGCCGCCTGTACTTCCACAACTTAAGTCAGGTACCAATTTAAATGTAGACTTTCAACTAGCTTTTCTCTAGGACCTGGAGAAATTCCCTTGGTTCTCAATGACGTTTGAACCCATGTTTCTCAGGTCGACAGTCAAGCAATCTAAACAGCTCTGCCTCTAATCCCTCTGTCCACCTTAGCCTGCTTTGCAATGGCCTTTAGGACATTACATGGAGTCCATGAGATTTATGCCTGCAAGCAGCGAGAGATGCAAACTTACAAAGCTCACACACAGTGAAACGAAATTAGATACGTAGACCCGTGAAAACTATCCTTTCTTTTAATGTGTGTACCATACTTGTGTATTTATGAGTAACAGACTAGCCTTTAATAATATCCCTATGGCTTAAATGTTTTTAGATCTGAGCAAAATGAAAAGTTGGCTATGCTTGATCTCTGATTTGAATGGGTGAAAAATTTTAAATGAAGAAATGAAAATGATAAACTTCCAAATAGTCTTACGGTTTACAGGTTCCGTAACATACCTTCCAAACTGAAAGCTAGTCGAACCCAGGAAACATGATATTCTTTATCCCACTCAGCAGTAACACTATTGTTATGATTTTCGTAACATGTCGAATCATTGTTGTCATTTAATGCTGGATGATTCATGGTGGCATAAGCACCAGCATCACCTGAGAGTGAAACACATACAATATATATATATATATATTGAACAATACAAAATGAATTTTTAAAACAAATTACTACACCAATGAATTTAAAAAAAAAATCTAAACTTAATTTAAAATGTTTATTTTTTTACATTACGTTATCTGTGTTTTATTTTAAAATTCTTTTACTGTATGCTGCATAAGTAGAACTACAATTTTCAAATTGTGATTAATACATCCAGCTAACATATTACAGATTCCTTACTCACGGTATAGACAAGAATAAGCAAACCAGCCTCTGGTACATTCTCTAGTTGGGCACATGTCGTTCAAATCTGAACAATGTCCTTCGGCACAATTGCATGTCCATGACCTAGATCCATCTTGTAAGCCCCCTGGATTAACACAAATGAATAAAACTGATTAGGTCAGAGTTATCTTAGCTTATATACAATTGTAGTACACAATTATGAGGGTATCAGCTTTTGTCTTTAAAATGCCAACTTCTGGACCAGTAGGGGCCTTCTTCAAATGGCTTGAGTGGATCTGACCTACAATGATTCCCCATCCCTTCCAGTCTAAAACCCCTTAAGTCATGCTGCAAACATAAATAATAATACTTAAACAATATCCCAGTCTATGCTGAAACAGTAGAAGATGACATAAAGTCACAGCCTGGTTCCTCCTCTAAGCCTGAATGAGATCCACAATAAGGTGATACTGAGGAGATAACTGATCCTTCGATCAGCTTTGTCACTGATTCTTAAAATACTTAACAGGTCTCATCCTTACAGTGATTTTAATTTTAATAGAAAACACACTCAGTTTAGAATTGTTTCACACTGACACAAAAATTATGATAAATCCTTTTTTTTTTAAATTTTAATTAATAGTCTACATACTTTTAAAACATGTGCTTCCAAAATATCCTGTCTTGCATCCATACATGCATGTTCCATTTTTGTAACAATGTCCATCACCATCACAGTATAAGGAGCAACCTATATAACAATTAGAAAGAAAATAGAAATGTATTAATTAAGACATATTGGTAATCATTTTTATTCCATTTTCTAAATGTTTAAAGAATGTGGTTAACCATAAATGGGAATTATTAATTTCCAGACTGTTATTGACTGTTTAAAATGTTACAAATAAATCACAATTTTAAGTAACACTTACGCTGGCTGCAGCTAGGACCATAGAACCAAAGACGACATTCATGATGACAAATGATGTTTTCCTGACAGGCTAAAAATAAATATAGGACATGAGTGAACTGTTGTTAAAACTATTGTATAATTATAATTACTTTAATTCAACCTAATAAATACTAAATAAAAAGACCTGCAGAATAAATAAAGTACAAATTACATATTGTTTTGCAGTACTAATTATTTCTGTACATATATCTACCCTCTTTAAGTAATTGGTGAAAAATTCATACACTGTGGACTGTTAATTTAAATGCTTCAAATCATAAGCTACAATAAAAACTATACAAGTGTGACGATCTTAATCTGTTTGGCATCATGCCATCTTACACATTGCATTATCATATCTAATCTAGAGGTCAACAAACTGGGGTCAACTGGCTGAATCCAGCCTGCAGGGCAAGTTCATCCAGCCTACAAATGGTCCTAGTATGTGATTGATATATGAATCTTGAAATGTTATGAGACTTCTGAAATAGTAAGTTTAGAATACTTAGATATCTTTGCAATTAGTTTTGGATTAATTAGGAATTCAATATATTTTTGCAAATATTATTGTCAATGTGTTACAATGTGGGAGCTTGGAAGAATAATTTGTTAAAACACTTTGTCATTATTTGAAGCTTGTCTTTCTTTCAGTTGTCCAGCCTGAGGTGAAAAAGTGTTTGATTATACCTGGTCAATACAATTGGTTTCTAGATAGGATGTAAAATGTTTAAAGCTTCAATGATAGGATCCAGTAGTACATGTTGATATATACATTTTGAAACACAACCAATGTCCATAGCAAAGTTTATTTTATTTATGTTGTTTAGATTAATTAGTATTCCAGCATTTTCTTTACATATTTTTTATTATTTAAGATCTGGTCTAAAAAATATACATGTCAGTAAAAGAAAAGAAAAATAGATTTTTTGTCCATGACCTGTTTGATTATTTAAATTGAACAAATTTTTTTGCAATAAAGAAAGTGTAACATATTTATTTTTTTCTTGCATACTTTCTAAACAGCCTTGTCCCCAATATCCTAGCTTACACCCTTCACTACATTGGCCAGTTTTCCTTTGGCAGTTTCCAGTTCCACCACAAGAAGGGTTGCAACCTAAATTTTTTCAAATAAATGATCATATAAGCTAAAAATTAATTTATTTCTTACCACATTATATGAAAAGAAAAATGATTATTACTTTTACAGTATGATAATGGGAACTTCTAACCATTGTCTTAGTTAGGGTATAACTTAATAAAGCAGAATTTTATGGCAGAAATATCTTTATTGCATTGAAATTATGGGTGCAAATGTAGTGTATTAGCAAGAATGCTGGGCAAATTTTGTTATTTTATTATATTACAATTTGGTACATGTGTAAATTGAAAGCTTACCCAGTTAAATAAAATAAAAAAATTTTAAAGCTTGAAGATAAAAAACACTTAAGAAATTCCTTAAGGCTTTTTTTGAAAGACTAGAATGTGTTTGTAATTTTGTATTCATTACAAAAGTGACGCTGCAAAAAAAAGCTAAATTATAAAAGTAAAAGTAATTGATAATATCAAAATTATGTCTCATGTTACCGTTGAACATATAATATTAAAATTGTATTTACATTTTTTAAAATTGTTGAAGTTAAAAAAATGTATAACTGAAAATGTACCCTTTTGAAGGCAACCCTAAATTTTCTCATGAAATCACATATATGTAATACCATTGTTCTATAAAAGTTTCACAGCATTAGGCTTCCTTCCCACTTAATACATGTATCTAAATGTAACATTTAAGTTTTAAGGATATTACTGGAAACGGTAAATGTTTATTGCATTAAACAAATAAACTACTTAACTTTTATGTAAGTATGAAGTAAAATTTTAGAACAAAAGAAATTTTAATACAATTAGTTTATCATTGCAAAATGTTCTTACTCACTTTGTAAACATTCTGGTCCCCAAAATCCTGGTATACATCCTTCACTGCAATAACCACTTTTTATATCACAACCTCCAGCTCCACCACAAAATGAGCTGCAATCTATTTTTTAAAATTCGTAACTATAATGCTATCAAATATATCATCTCTTAAAATATCTATACAATAAATATAAAATTATATATGTTTCAATGTTTCTATAGCTATGTGAGAAGATAAATTCACAACATTGAACCACCAGGGACCAAACTTTGAATGCACTCTTTTACAAATACACAATTTTGATTATTTGTTTTTTTAAACTTTTGGGAGTTAAACATTTTAGCTTTTCACAAACTGAATCACCTATCTAGTGTTGTTTTAGTCCATGGTCCTATTTTAGTTTCAGTTTTTATTTCGTTTTTTCTGTAATAATTTTAGTTTTAGTCTAGTTTTAGTTTTAGGCCCAATTTTAGTTTTCGTTTTAGTTTTCGTCGACTAAAACACCAGAGTTTTAGTTTTCGTCTTATGTATTTTAGTTTCACTTTTAGTTTTAGTCTTGTAAACACCAATAACAATTAACATCATTGTTCATGACCAAATGTTGAAACAGATTGAAGCATAATAATAGTAGACACAGAGATGACAGCTCAGTGTACTGAAACTGAGTCATTTCACTTCATTGTCACATTATAAGTTACACTATCATATTGTTTTATGTGCCAATACCATGACTAAATTTTTGACTATGTTGTAGACTAGCAGACTTGCAGTGCATATACAAAAAAACAACTAAAAACGTAATAACAATAAGAAACCGAAAACGTAAGTCAAAATTAAAACAAACGTGTTTATTCTAAGACCAATTCTATAACCAGATCAGACTACATTTAAAAAAAAAAACAAGAAACACAGAAACTCAAGTTTACATAAATCACAGCAATATGACCTTGAAACAATAGGATTGTCATTTCTTAATTATAATTTATGACCTTGAATACCATTAGTTAACATCATTCTGTAGACGCGTGCAATATAGTTCGGCACGTACCATCGTTTGGGACAGAGGGGGTAAGGTGGTTGGGAAGCAATAAAGTAACGTCATCTTTGTGGGGGGGGGGGGGGGGGGGAGGCTGCTAAGTGTCAAAAATGAAATTGGGATGGGCGAGGAGGGAAAATAAAAAAAAAAAAACGCGTTCATAATAAGGGAGCACGTACATTCTGGCTATACTATTATTTAAAGAGAGAAAAAGGCACAAATGACGTGTGTATTTTTTTTTTTGGGGGGGGGGGTGGGGGGGAGGAGGGGGTAAGTGCGGTAGTGGAGGGTAGGGTAAACAAGACCCAATTAAGCAGAATCGACTGTATCTTGTAAAACGACACTCTTTGATCTAACCGCATGGCAATTTCAAACTTTCAAACTATCGTCGGCTTTCATTTTTCTTTTTTTTTTTTTTTTATCTTTTGTTGTTCTTTCTTTCATGTGTCAACATTATACCGGAAAAGACGATATATGGGGATTTTAGTTTTTATTTCGTTGGGGAGTTTTAGTTTCAGTTTTTATTCAGTCTTTTGTCTACGAGATTTAGTTTTCGTCTCGTTTTAGTCTTGCTGCTAATTTTAGTTTTAGTTTTAGTTCTCGTTGACGAAAAGTCAACATTTTCGTTAACGAAGGTTTTAGTTTTAGTTTTCGTCGACGAAAACAACACTACCCCTATCTTTTTTTTATCAATTTGGGTAACAATTCAAATGTTGATGTTGTAATTGTGCATATGTGGCTATATAATTAAAAAAAAATTAAGAAGTAATTAAAATTGGACTCCGTCATTGAATTTAATATGTTTAAATTAATCTAGAATGAATCAGTTAAAAGTTAGAAAAGATTATTTTCATTGAAAATTTTAAAAGCCTAAAAATTGGAAAAATTACTACACACTTTTTATTTAATATCAAAGCAATTAGTTCACACAACCATCTAAAACTATTTTGTTACTTGTTAGGATCAAATGTATGAGAAAAGAAATATCACAAGTACTTTCAGTGCAATCTAGTCTATAATATCCAGGGATACATCCATGTGTACAAAGACCATCTGGGGAACAACTTTGATCATAGCCACAATTTTTACTACAACCTAATCAGAGAATAAAAAAAAGTTAATGCATTTGATAAGCCCATATTTATCAAAATAATTTTCACCAGTTTAAATAAAATTGATTTAAGATTAATTCAAAAGAAATACAAAATTGAAAAACAAAATTCAAAAGTAAAGGATTCACAATGCAGGGCTAATCAGGGCAGATGAAATTAAAGTTCATATGCTTCTTCATGCTAGGGCTATGTGTGGCAAGAAGAATACCAATGTGCTTTTTATTTTTTTAAAAATATCAACATGTATTCATTTTAAGTTGGGTGGACTTGGAGACTTTCCCCAGTACTGATGTTCCCTCTAATTTTAAAAAAAGAGTGTAAATGCCAAAAGATTTTGGCTTTGTGGAACCTAAGAAGGGAGTTAAAATTTCTGTGATTAACATAATGCTATATGTGCCTACTAAACAGGTTGTGTTTACAGGGAACACTGAACAGGACCTGATAAAAAACCTAAGCACTTATTGGGGACCCAGGACCCCCAAGTCAACACTTCAAGACAATGAATAACATACATACACAGTGATACAATGACATAAATGCATAATGATACAATGACATGCAAACACAGTGATACAATGACATATATAAACCGTGATACAATGACATACACACAGAGTGATACAATGACATGCAAACACAGTGATACAATGACATATATAAACCGTGATACAATGACATACACACACAGTGATACAATGACATACACACACAGTGATACAATGACATACCTACACAGTGATACAATGACATATATAAACCGTGATACAATGACATACACACACACAGTGATACAATGACATACATACACAGTGATACAATAACATACACACACAGTGATACAATGACATGCACACACAGTGATACAATGACATACATAAACCGTGTTTCAATGACATACACACACAGTGATACAATGACATACACACACAGTGATACAATGACATGCACGCACAGTGATACAATGACATATATAAACCGTGATACAATGACATACACACACAGTGATACAATGACATACACACAGTGATACAATGACATACCTACACAGTGTTACAATGACATATATAAACCGTGATACAATGACATACACACAGTGATACAATGACATGCACACACAGTAATACAATGACATACCTACACAGTGATACAATGACATATATAAACCGTGATACAATGACATACACACACAGTGATACAATGACATACACACACAGTGATACAATGACATATATAAACCGTGATACAATGACATAAATACACAGTGATGCAATGACATGCACACACAGTGATACAATGACATACACACAGTGAAATAGCAATGACATACATACACAGTGATACAATGACATACATACACAGTGATACAATGACATGCACACACAGTGATACAATGACATGCACACACAGTGATACAATGACATAAATACACAGTAATACAATGACATACATACACAGTGATACAATGACATACATACACAGTGATACAACGACATACATACACAGTGATACAATGACATACATACACAGTGATACAATGACATACATACACAGTGATACAATGACATAATGCATAATGATACAATGTCATACATACAGTGATACAATGACATGCACATACAGTGATACAATGACATACCTACACAGTGATACAATGATATATAAACCGTGATACAATGACATACACACACAGTGATACAATGACATACACACACAGTGATACAATGACATACCTACACAGTGATACAATGACATATGTAAACCGTGATACAAGGACATACACAACAGTGATAAAGACATACATACAAGTGATAAAAATAATACAAGTGATAAAATAATACAAGTGATAAAATACCTACAAGTGAAACATATATAAACCGTGATAAAAATACAAAAGTGATAAAATACAAAGTAATACATTTATAAACCGTGATAAAAAAAAGTGATAAAATAAAAGTGATAAAATAAAAGTGATAAAATACATAAAGTGATAACAATAAAGTGAAAATAAAAGTGATAAAATACATACAAGTATAAAATATACAAGTATAAAATATAAATATAAAATACCTAAAGTATAAATATATACCTATAACTAATAAAAAGTAAAAATACAAAAGTAAATATATACCTATAAAAAAAGTATAAAATTACAAAGTAAAAAAAAGTAAAAATAATAAAGTATAAAAATAAAGTATAAATAAAAGTAAAAATAAAAGTAAAAATAATAAAGTATAAAATAAAGTATAAAATATTACATGGCATAAATACACAGTGATACAAACTGAAAAATCAGAAGTAATTATTATTATTAAAGGTTTTTGTTATAAACAGTATGAATATCAAACGTTTGGGATATTTACAATGAGGTCCAATATAGCTGGTTGATGAACATTGAAAACAGTATCCTTCTGTGGTACAACTCTGGTCTTTACAATGCTTACTACAATTACTTTGGCATGCTAGTCCATATTTTCCATCAAAACAATCTGTTAAAAAATAAAAATAATAATTTTCAAAAAATTCTACAAAATTGGAGAAGAAAATGTATAGAGCAGGTTCAAAATTGTAGAGAAGATGGGGAAAAAAAAGAAAGTAAACGAAGTGGTCTTTACAATGTTTACTACAATTACATTGGCATGCGAGTCCATATTTCCATCAACACAATCTGTTTTTTTTTTTAAAGATAATTTTCCGAAAATTCTTAAGTAAAAAAACACAAAATTATAGAAAATGTATGTACAGGTTCAAGTTTGTTGATTGTAGAGAAGATGGGAAAATACAGATGGCAGACGGACTTAATTGACCAAATCTGTTGCTACTAATTCCCAGACCTTTTCAGTTTGTACAATAGCTCTACATCTCTATATATATGTGATGTCTGGGAACTTAAATGAAGAAATCTTTTAGTGTAAGAAAGTAAATATATATATATATATATATATATATATATATATATATATATATATATATATATATATATATAAATATATATATATATATATATATATATATCTTTTTTATCTGATCCCTATTAATGGTACAATATGTAAACAACAATTTATCCCAATCAGTATATAAATAATATCCGTATGTAGGCTGAATGGGCCACGGCGGGAGGTTGTACTAAATTAAAGTTTATTACATATTTAATATATATATATATATATATATATATATATATATATATATATATATATATATATATATATATATATAAAGAGAGAGAGAGAGAGAGAGTCACGCCATAATGTTGTACATTTTTATAAGATTATGGAATCATAACGGAATTAACAATTACAAGACATGACCTTGATTGAAAATATAAATAAATATAATACGTGGATGAAACTTATTAAATAAAAGCTTCTGGAATACATCTTAAATATTATACTTTAGAAGCAGCTATCTATTTAAGCAGATCTATAAATTGCACGGAAAATGTGTGCCAGTGTTGTTGTTTTTAATGATAATAAGACCGTGTTCATCATAAGATGCAAATAGGCCCGTGAGCGTGTATCTGTATCCTTAATAAGGATTTCTGCCTGCTTAGGACACTCCACCCTTACCCAGCGTACTACTAAAACCGCCTATGAATTTTCACCATTATAAACAAAAACATTAACATATCCTTTATACATGCGGAAAAAAAACAACAATATTTTTTTTTTTTTTTAAATCAAAATATTTAAAAATAACTGAACTATTTATGTCAGATAAGTTCCAACCTCCATAAGCTTCTAGTTCACAGATATGTAGCACGTCAATTTCTATACGGAACCACATTGATATCGTTGCCACTTCAGTCGATCCGCTGGGATGTGGAAATGTGGCGGTAGCACTAGAGAATAGATACAACGGTTTCATCCATATTTCTTTGCCATTTACATCTTGAGACGTCATCTGGGCGTGCTTGAATTTTTTGCTGGTAACTGTAAATAATTTGTTTTTTTTTTAAAAAAAGAAGAAACTTTAAAGTTGTATTTTATAAAAAATGTGCTTTAAAGTTGTATTTTATAAAAAATGTGCAACTGGACGAGGTTATAATGATAACAATAGAAATGAAAAGAAAAAAAGTATAGCTCGCTAACTGCTCATTTTTTTTTAACTGAAGTGATATTTCTCTCAGTGGCAAAAACAAGGTTTGTATAATCATCCCCTACAACACTTAATTAGCCATAAGGCTAGTGTGGCAAATTCATCACTTCAGTATGCTGCCTATTTTTATTGGGCACAGAAATGGGTTGGCATCTGGAGTTGTTAATGCTATTTATGCCACAACTCAAAGTCTGCACTATCGGAAGGATGTCGCTTTGGTAGCGACCTACATGCTGTGTGATATGGGTTCGATCCACACCCCTACCTATGTGTCCCGTCGTGCTCCCCCCCTCCCCCCCCCCAGGGCCAGTGCACTATCGGCTATGGTGGGGGATGAAAGAAGGACATCAAAAAATCCTCCCAATAGTGGTGCTTGGGTCTAAGTTTACAGGGACTTCACAGACAAAACACACACATTGAAAGGGAAAGCGGTTTATGGGTTGGGGTAAAGATGCTTTGGTCTTGTCGTTGTTGAAGAGTGCTATGTGGAGGGCCGTCTTACCCTGTGGGCAGTGTGCCCAGGGCCCCTCGACGACTTTTTAATGGCCCTGGCTACATGCACGGAAAATGGTTCTAAAGAAACAAATTAAAGGTAAAATTGATAACATTGTATAAATGGGTACATGACTTAAAGTTTGGGAAGTAAAGGCGGCTGGGCATTGTGCTAACTACAAAATCCTTTTATATGCCGCGGTTATATAAACAGAAGAATTCTCCACTTCATCTGGCCCCGATGGCCGTTAGGGCTAAGGGAGCATTACTTTGTTTAGATAACAGTGTAAAATAGTATCATTTAGCTAAAACACTATTAGGCATCATCGCCTGATATTATAGCTGATATAGAGTATACTTTATTTTTATCTACTCCCAATGAAGAGGCGATAGAGTTGCGGTCTTAGTAATGTTTTTAGATAATACTACTTTGCGGTGATGTAATTATTGAATACAGTTAGCGTAATCATTCATCATAAAATAACCCCAAGTTTATATATATATATATATATATATATATATATATATATATATATATATATATATAGCATTCATTATATATTTATAGTATATTTTGTTAGCTTTATTACTTATACGAATATTTAAATTTATCTTTGTATATAGAATAGAAAACATCAATACATCTTTCTCTAAGAGTTATGACCGGTAAAATTCATGGTTGTCCCAGCGTTATAACAACAGAATATTCTGAAATCTCACCTGTCCCCAGCTTTATAACAATGGTGTCTATTCTTGCTGGTGCATTCAGTGTTATGTTGAATGAAACTCCCGAGGCAGACATTGTGAACAGTGCACACTTTTCGTCCTTCCGAGATCGATTTCCGTCGGTCATTTCCATAAGTCGTCGCGCCAAGATCCCTTCACTTAAAAATATGGCAGATTTCAAAACCATATTTCTTCCTGAGTTGTACACAATCAAAGCAGTTGATTTTTTTTTAAAAAAGGCATTAGAATAGAAAAAAAAACTAACCAAAGGGAGACTTCCTAAAGCACTTACCTTTACTTACATAAACACTACAAATGTTTTGAACAGCTGTGCCGTTTAACGAGACTGTGGACACTTTTATGACATCTGTGCAATGATATTCTAGAGCCGTATCACTTGTAACGATGATTTTTCCTATGCAGTTCCTAAGTTCCCCAGCATGTTCAAAACTAAAATTGATCTTCGTTGTGTCAACTGAAAAAAAAAAAAACTATTCGACATGAATGAAAGTAAAAACTTTATGTCACATATTAGTTTTAGTATGCCTTATTTTGTACACGTCGTTCGCAGTCAGTTACGGGGGAGGGGGTGCAAACTTTGGAGTAATAACGTAAAATCTCCCGTTTTTTAGATGGGGTGGAAGGGGCAAACAAAATTTTACTAACAAGGGCTTCTCAATATCTAGCTATGGCTTCTTTGAGCATTGCAAACGGGTGCAAAAACACACTGGGGGTAGCCTCTGACTGGCGACAATATCTTCATATTAAACATACTTAAAAGTATTTAAAAAATTAAAAGTTATCAATTATAAATGAATGCAACTCTGCAAGCAATGTATTATTATTATATGAAGTCATTTATGTAAATAACCGTAAATATTTAAAAACTCAACTGTTTATCGAAAGAAATCTAAAGGATTGTTTTTATAAGTGGGTAAAAAAGCCTCTAAGAATTAACAGTTTTAGAACAAAAAAATGACTAGAAAATTAACAAGGAAACACGACAAGAATATTTTTTAAAAGATGTAAACAAGAAACGTGAGGTTTTACAATAGTCCTCAAAACATTGATCGTGAGCCCCACTCAAGGTAATAATTGTGAGGCAATAAATGTGTGATTCAATACTGATGGAAACAAAGGTTGTGACAATAGATTGTATGGTACAGCCATATGATAACTGCATGAAGACTTAAGAACGTCGTATAAGATTGGGAATCAGATATTGGACTAGAACGAACATGGATCAGCAGAGGTGGAGGGTTTTTGTGCAGATTAATAACTGGGTAATGAGGATGAAAGAATTATAAATAATGAAATGAAAGCTTTATCGTGCAATGAATAGCAAGCACATCTTCGAGTTTTGTGTAATTGATGATTGTGTGATAATTGACACAGTACATTGTATTTTACCCTGTGTAAAAGTTGTGAGTACAATTTTGGAAAAGAAATCGAAAGAAAAGTTCATATTGAATCTCTGAGAAATCTTGTTGAATACACCAAAAATATCGGGAATGCAGATGTCGAGAATGCAGATTTAATTTGGTTGACGCAAGGAAAGAAGGAGAATTAGTTCACTTGGAGCCCTACCATATCTTCAGTTCAGCCAATAAGAAAAAAAATTGGAATGTGAACACAACGAGGAACAATTCAAATTCCTAAAACTTACAAAATACATTTGTATTTGACACTACCATAGATTAATCTGTGAAATATCCAATCACATAAAAACTAAGTTGATGAGCCACTTGTAGTGTGCTAAGTTGATGAGCCAGCTGTAGTGTGCTAAGTTGATAAGCTAGTTGTAGTGTGCTAAGTTGATAAGCTAGCTGTAGTGTGCTAAGTTGATAAGCTAGCTGTAGTGTGATAAGTTGATAAGCTAGCTGTAGTGTTCTAAGTTGATAAGCTAGCTGTAGTGTGCTAAGTTGATAAGCTAGCTGTAGTGTGCTAAGGTGATAAGCTAGCTGTAGTGTGCTAAGTTGATAAGCTAGCTGTAGTGTGCTAAGTTGATAAGCTAGGATGTAGTGTGCAAAATTAATAAGCTAGCTGTAGTGTGCAAAATTAATAAGCTAGCTGTAGTGTGCAAAATTAATAAGCTAGCTGTAGTGTGCAAAATTAATAAGCTAGCTGTAGCGTACTAAGCTGATGAATGTCTTTTTTTAAACATGGCTCTAATTACATAAAAAAATATTACACAGAAATATCCTTTAGTCCATGTCCACCATATTAATGTGTGCTGTTGATTTTTTTTTTTTTTGTGTATTCAAAACAAAGAAAAGGGATTCTCAAACGATATTGAAAACTAGTATTCTCAAAACAACAATTGGAAATATCTACTTAGAAAATGTGCATAGGCTTACTTTACATGTCTAATTTTCACTTATAATTTATATTATACAAAATGGGATTTTAGAGATCAATTATCTTTTTTTTTTATTATATTTGATTGGGGGAGGGCACAAAAATGTATTTGCACCCAGGCAGCATATAGGTTAGGCGCAAAACAGGGTATATATGACGTCCGTTTACTAATAATCTTGGTAGGCCTAATATTGTTCTCAATATGGCAGTGAACAGTAAATGTTTACCTGTCTCACCGAGGACAACTCTGACAAACTTGATATTAGTGAGCTCAAATGTTACAGTAACTTTACTAGTGTCATTGTTCACCAAACAAGTTCCATCATCGTTGTCTGTCAGCTCCAAACTTCTACCGAAGCTTGCATCGACTAAATGAAATAAAGTAAACTGTTAACTTTCAAGTAGTTGAAAACGTTACTGAAACACGCATACAGGAACATCACAGTCAATGTTTCGTAAAGGGAAGGTATAAGGAACCAGGCCCGTAGCCTGCGTTTTGTCTGGCCCCCTCTGCTTTTATGTTCTACTTAGTAAAGTATATTACCTGCCCCCCCCCACTATTGCCTGTCCCCTGCTGTAGAATTTTCATGCTACGGGGCTGTAAGGAACACAGGGCTAAAATGATTTTAAAGTAAGTGGTTGTCAGAGCCCAATTATTTAGAGGCCCAATTTTACCAATTGGTGACATTAACGTTTTGGTATAGGCACCACCGTTTGCACCAACGTAAGAACAGCCAGGCCACAGAGATGCCGATTTGTGGGCTGTATCAAGATCCAGTGGGCCATATTTGTAACAGTATCGCGTCAGTGACCTTAATGCTACAAATTTAATACTGATTAGTCTAAGGCAGTGGCTAATGTTTTGAAAAGCCTCGCTATCTTTTAATTGTATCTAGCATGAAAAAAAAAACATACTTGAACATTCCATGAAGTTATTTATGTGTAGGCCTACTTCACGATTTGAAATACAATGTAACATAAACAGTACGAAGTTAAAATACAATGTTACATAAACAGTACGAAATTGAAATACAATGTTACATAAACAGTTCGAAGTTGAAATACAATATAACATAAACAGAACGAAGTTAAAATGCAATGTACATAAACAATGTAGTGAAATACAATATTTACATAAACGTTCGAAGTTGAAATACAATATAACATAAACAGAACGAAGTTAAAATGCAATGTAACATAAACAGTACGAAGTTGAAATACAATGTTACATAAACAGTACGAAATTGAAATACAATGTTACATAAACAGTACGAAGTTAAAATACAATGTAACATAAACAGTACGAAGTTAAAATACAATGTTACATAAACAGTACGAATTAAAAATACAATGTATACAATGTTACATAAACAGTACGAAATCGAAATACAATGTAACATAAACAGTACGAAGTTGAAATACAATAAAACAAAACAGTACGAAGTCCCATCACACAAGGATTATAAATAAATATGTATTTTAAATTTAAATTCTATCACATCTCTCCAAGATTATCGCCAAACTTACTATATTGACAGGCGTAACCAAAGTAGCCATTTTTACATTTCACACCAATCACACATTGGCCGTTGTCCAGACATTGGTCATCATCACAGTAGCAGATGTAATTTTGATTCGGTCCTATCCACTTTGTGGCCAAATCTAACAAACCACATTTAAATATATGAAAAAGAAATCGTAATGATCTATTAAAAATCATTTAACCAAGTGAACATGAAATGAAGCATAGTTCTTGTACAAAAATTTAATTTGTTGATTGTTTAGCCTCTGCCACTAATGAGTTGGTTTGGAAAATTAATATTTTGTAACAATAGTGAACTAGTATGCGGCTTCTATTACACAAAATCATATACACTAACCCAACTTTTGACAAAAGAAATGAACACTGACAAATTAATGCTAAATGAAAAAGAAAACATGTAAATTTTCCCCCCAATATTTCTCTACAAGCCAATTAAACTACCCTGCTCTATTCTTTAGACTCAAGTTTTAATCATTTTAACTTATAGAACTCGAAAAAAAAAGTAAAGATGGAAAGTAAACAAGAAAAGTAAACAAGTTAAAGTTAAAAAGTAAACATGTTCAAGTTAAAAAGAAAAGTAAACATCCTTAATGTTAACAAGAAAAGTTAACCTACTAACGTTAATAAGAAATCAAACAAGTTTATCTCTCCTTAACACGAGTGTATTATTTTTCAGCCGCCATGATGACTGTCCTTTTTTATATTTAGTATTGACTTTAAAATGATTTACAACATGTTTTTTTTTTACTGAAACAATTAAAATGTTGTATATGAAAATGTGTGTGATACTGACTAAAAAAAAACAGCAAATTAGAGCCTGTCTTTCACACAGCCACATTAATCGGTCCCCCAAGACCCCCCAATAATAACGGGCCCATCTATTACTTTTTGGCATGGGAATAGGGCGGCATTTTTCAGATCCATTTCTGAAGTAACGTTTCATGTTTATCACCATCAGGAAAGTAGAAAAAAAGCCCACAAGTTTCACGTTATGATCGATGGCTGCAGTCTGGTGCAAAACATTGCATCATTCTTTACGATAATGTTACAATTTACTGTAGCAATTATCGAAATGTACAAGTATGTCTATGTAAAGTAACACTATTCCAGCTTGTATGGTCAGAGCCAAAATGGGTCACTGACGTCACACGCTCACGCCCTATTGCTACATACGTCAGTAAAGAGTGTCTAATATTTTCAAGGTCCGACAGGTACTTTTACCGAGAACCTCTACCTGCAGACCTCAAAGACCAGGACTGGCCTTACGAATTGCGGGGCCCAATTTAACGGATGTTTGCGAGGCCCGTATTCTAGTTTTTTTTTAAATAACAACTATTACCATTAATGCTAAATGTAAATTTCGGGGCCCCTGTCAGGCGTCGGGCCCAATTTGAAGCAATCGGTCAAATTGGCCTAAGGCCGACCATGGAAAAGACCTTAGGAAAGCTCTAGGTACAGTATCTATCAAATACAATTTATTTTCTTTCAATTCAGCGCTTACGTTTGTAATGTGGAATTTCTTTTATTGTAAAGTCGCTCATAAGACTTATTACTAGGAAATTGTGTACAAATTAAGAATTACGATTGTACTTGCCTAAGTGAATTTTCAACGCCACAAGGACAAACAGCAAAATCCATGAATAGAAGCATATCATATTGATGCCTTAAATATATTAATTATTAAACAATGTATTTTATTGAAAAAGATATTGTACTATAATTTTATAACTTTGCCCATTTTTTCCATTTTTAAGAAATCATAATATTTTTCAAAAATGTTTTTTTAAATTGTCTAATTGAATAATCACAGACGCTTTTTTTTTTTAAATGTAACAATACAATATTAAACAGAAAGGGTTTCTTAGTATTTCATATGATACGCATAACATGTAAATAGTTGTATTACTTCTTAAGGTTTAAACTCAAAAACATTACCGATAATTGTCGTACACATTGGCTTAAAAACAAGCCTTAATTGGTTTAATTTTTTTTTTTATATTTCCGACTATTCCAGACTTTTTTCTTTTTTTAAAAAAATGTGCAAATGTAAAGAAAGTTGTTGAAAAAAATGACTTATATATTTTGAGAACAATTAGGCAGTATAATCATACCGTAGAATGTATTATATGTTCACCAGCTATTTTAACTTTTCCTATAAAAAAGTTTTAATGTTTGTCATCAAATAAATTTTTGTCTTGTTTCAATTCTAGTGTGAAAGCTTCAATAAAGAGATAACATCCGGTAAAAATAATCTGAATTTCCAACGTGGTGCGTAAATCTAATGAATGTAAAATGACTCAATACATTGTTACATGTCTTTGAAGAAGACCGGTCAGGGTAATGAATTCAAAAAATGAAATTTTTCAGCACAGTGCCAAATTGTATCAGGGTCGGCGAGATGTAATTGGCAGAAAAAAAAATGCCTCTAACATTTCTTTTACTAAGTTATTGTTAGGGCAGTGTGCGTTCAAATGACTACATTACGTTTAACTTAAAAGAATGGGTATTGGAATACATTCCACAGTAATAGTTAGATTAACTATATACATTTCTTTTTTATTAGCACCAGCCCCGTAGCCAAGGGGGGCACTGGGGGCGTGCCCCCGCTATGTGTGGAGTGCCCCCCCCCGCTTAAAAAAGAAGAAAAAGAGGAAAAAATAAAGAAAAAGTAAAGGAGCCCCCTTGCTGGGTATTGGAGCCTCCCAGCTTACTTTGATCTGGCTAAGGGCCTGAATAGCACCACTACTGTTAGCAGGACAGGGTGTTAAATGCCTGACACACCAGCGTAAAGTGCAGTACTTGATGTGTGTTTGCCATGCCTACAGAGTGACAGGGTGAATAATCCAAATATATGGCAGAAAAAAAGAGTTTTACACTAGCACTAGCTCAGACTAGCCAAACCAGCAGCGTATGTGTACTACTTTACCCCTCTGCCAGAAATGGAAGACTGCCAAAGTGTGCTTTGAGTGGGACAGAGAGGTGTTGTGTGCCAATTAAATAAAACAAGTGAAGAACAGAGTTAATGGTATAAGTAAACAACAGACTGAGTTATAGATCTTGATTAAACTAAACAACAAAATCAACATTTAATATTACATCTTTTATTGAATTAGAAAATATGTGCAGTTTACTTAAGTCACTTTATCTTCTGTTTTTTTCAAAGCAACTGCACCAGTTTTGTATTTTCTGATGAATGAATAAAAAATTTTAATTGAATAAGTTTACATAAACAAGTGCATTACTATAATTGGTAATTCTTACACAAGAAATTTAAAAGGATATTTTAATGTGTCCCTTTCAATAAATCTATAAAAAAAATATTTAAGCATAATTCTTTTGTACCTTTTTATTCTATTTCATTTTTATAACCCTTTAATTAGTTTCACTTTATGGCCCTTAAATCTCTTTAATTAATTTTGAACCTCTTATAATTTAGTGAAAAGGCAATACACAATTTTAATAATTGTGAGTCCATGAAAACTTTGAAAATTACAAATAGAATTATTTTTTTAGTAATTCTTACACTGGGAAAATTTTGCCTTGAGAGAGTATCATCTACAAAAAAAATGTAGAATAGCATAGGCCTAGTGCAAAATAATGAGCAAAATAATTAATTTATTTTTTAGACTTTTATAGACTTGTCAAACTTAGGTGGTAATGTGCAACATTAGCAAGTTTAACCTTTTACAACTAAAAAGTATGAAATAATAAAATATATAAGAGTAACCCTTAAAAAAAATAACTCTATCTAAAAATGCACTGTAGGTGATTAAATAAACTAAGACTGGCACACACTCTTTTTTCATTGCAGGTAAATTTTCTTTTCATTGTGCCAAAATTTTCTTTTTTTAATACTAATAGATTTAGTATTTTCAGTGTTAGATGTGTAATAAAGCAAACAATAGAACTATTGACTTTAAATACACTTACCCAGTAATTATAAAAGTGAAACATGGCACCAAGAGTACAGACACCATTATCACCAACAAAAATAAATTAGCTGCTGTGAAAAAAATATTCAAAAAAAAAGCAAATAAGAAATTGAAAAATGTGTTACACATAGTTGAAGGTCATAGGTTAAATAAATGCTAATATTTACCCGAAGATAATTTAAAATATAGTCCGATTATCAAAATTGTGTTCAGTGTCATTAAACATTATAGCAATCTGATTCAGCCATTTATTCTAATCATAAAATTACAAATCTTTTAATATATTTCATGGCCTTAAATGTTAATTGGAATAAGTACACAAATTTACTGCATGTGACGGATAACAAAGATATATCAATATTACTAATGTTTATGATGACTGCTGCTTCATTATGTTAATAAGCTCTACTAAATTTTATTAATATCATCTTACTCTTACAATCTCCATTTACTCTTTCTAAACAGTCATCACCGCATTTCACTAAACACTTTCCTGCACAATTTGGTCCATATCTATATTTATCACACCCTAAAAGAAAATAACATACGTTAACAAAATAATCCTTCATTCACTTATTAACTAAAAAAATTGATTTACAAAGATGTTATGATAGCTAAAATTAATAAGTAATACAACAACAATTTTTTTTTCAAGTGTCTTATGAATACAAATAAAATTGTTAAGGTTTTTTAAGAACAATAAGTGTAAACGATACTAGTTATGTTTATACTTCACAAGTTCAAATAAAAATCTGAATTGCTTCATGTACAGTTTAATGGTGCATTGCTGGTATGTTATCTGGAATCAATAGCCCAAACATGTTCACAAGTAACGCCCATAATCATAAGAAATCTAGATGTCAGATTAGGTTTTGATAAGTGGATAATTTTTTTTTTTAAGAATCCTGATCCCATTAATTTTAGATATATATATTGTGCCCTGCATACGTTATACATATTAGGGGGTTATGTTTACAATTAAAGAAAGCCTAATTCAAATTTTTCACATAGTAAAAAAACTGTCCAATACACAGACCTGCACCATATTCAATTTAACTAGATATAAACTTACATATAGAAAATATCTGACCACACATCACAGAGAGCTGGACTTAACAAAGAGCCACCTTTGATGTATACCATGAATATGAAAATATATTTTCTTACTATATCTGCAGCCTACTTGTGGACTCTTGAACCCAGGATTACACTGACTACATGAGCCATTAAACTTGTTGCATGGTGTTTGGCAGTTGATACAACTTAACTGGCATCCTACTCCCCAAGTGAAAGCTGGACAATCTGTTCAATAAAGATTAAAAAAAAAAAACTCAACAAAATATATTTCTAAAAAATGTGTGTTATTTTCAGATAAATTAAAAAAAAAAACATTAAAATTCTTTTCTCTTTTGTTACACTGAATTCATGATCTACAAAGATAACTCAGTAAAGGAAAAATATTCTAGCCACTGCTATCAATGCACACCTCAACAGTAAAATAAACTAAAGACTACTGCCTTCAATGCACAGTTCAACAGTAAAATAAACTAAAGACTACTGCCTTCAATGCACAGCTCAACAGTAAAATAAACTAAACAGAGGAAAAAAATACTTAAAATATATATTTCAAAAGCTGTATAGTTTTCAAAACAGATGATTTCTTTAAGAAAAAAAATTTTTGGTGCTTTCAAAAGAAGATTTTTAAAATAAGTAGTTATTACTCCTTAATCAAAGAAATATAAGAAAGTGAAAAACATACCTTGGAAATATTTTTTACACTAAAAACTGTACTTTCATGCATTTTTTTTAACTTTAAGAAAGAGCTTGTAACTAAAAATAGAAAGAGAGATTATGTAATGGAGAAATATGCTGCAGACTTTATGAGATCTTAAAGTTCTAGAAAATGTAAAAGCAGTATTTAAAATAGTTTATCCCATTTCAATCCAACATTTTGCATATCATGTCCCCTGTGACTGGGTGTAATACACCTGTACACCTATCATAAAGAAAAAAAATGTTTTGATGATATCTATGTTTTTGGTCCTTATCTTTGGTAAACAAAAAATACATTGTACACATATCACGACAGCAAATATTGAAGTTTGGGTTCATGTTTACTATGATCAAACAGCAACTGATTAGCATAATTAAATAAGGGACATAGAGAAAGAGAGAAACAAAAAGTTCTTATTTAAACAGGCAGTTCTACACAATGAAGATGGGTACATATGATTTTTAAACAAGGTATTTTTAATTAAGTTTAATTAGGTTGAGAATTGTAAAGCATAATTAATTAAAATCAGGAACTGGTTGTGTTTTTTGGAGGGAATTTTACAGTAGATTAACACCTGGTTGATTTCTGGGTTATTGCAGATACAGAATATAAATCTTGTTGGCCTGTAAATTACCTTCAAACTCAACCGTGAGAGGCTGCCCATATCTTGGTTTAGAGATAAAGATAAAGATATTCAAAAGTAAACAGAAAACAATGTAATAGTGGGCTCCAGATGTGTTGAAAATGAAAGTAAAAGAAATCACAATTTTATGACTCAAAAAGAAGACATTCTGAATGTCTGAATGTTAAAAAAAATATTTAAAATGAAAGCTGAATTGTTGCAACATAAATAACGAAGAAAAGCAAAATTTTTGAAAAAAAAAAACAATTATACCTCCAGGACAAGGTTCATTAAAATAACAAACACCTGGCTTGTATTCAAATGTTGTTCCTTGGCATTCAGTTATACTTTGAGAATCTGGGTGAAAACATTTTCTGTAATATTATTTAGTCCATCATTACATAAATCCTTAATATTTACAATTATAAGATAAATCAGTGGCTATAGTCTTTTGTTAACACTATTTTGATTGCAGCAAGTTAATTATTTTTAATGCATTTAGTTTAGAATAGAACTAAAAACAACAATATATATATTTATACATAAGTATATATAAATTTGTGTGTGTGTGTTTAATTTTTATGATGAATTTCAATAGGATGGGATTACTAAGTGCAGTGACAATCAAGTTGTGGAAAATGATCATTGAGTTAAAGGAAATTAGTTCAATTTTCAGTGTGTCCAGCTGATTATTGTAAATGTGATGCTACATGACCAAACAGTCCTATTCTAGGTCTAGAAAGGACATCACAAAAGCATCTCTGTAGACTTATAGTGTTTATTTAAGGATCAATAGATAAACCACATTGGATTTACAAATGAAACTTTTTGCCCATACATGTATAAGAATTTACAAATTAAATATGTATCCGAAATAAAGATTTCAAATGAAATATGACCAATATGAAGATTTACAAAAGAAACATATAGCCCAAAGAAAGATTTTCAAATGAAACATTATGCCTATATTATTATTTATAAAAGAACATAATTATTTAGTTGTTTCAAAGCCCAAATTAAATAATATCTCCTTAAACAATGGTTGGAAGATTTTAAACCTGAAAGTATTGTTGGCAAGACAAATGCATGAAACATTAAAATATGTAAATTAGGTTGTTTTCTATCATGATTTTGAATGAAAATATGTTTAAAAATGAAATACCACTGAAGCCAAGCAGAACTAGTTTCATAATGAAAAACATTTAAACATTTTTATTCTATTGAACTATATAAACTATCCATATCATGAACTCAATTTTATGGGGTTGAATGTCAAAACAATAGTTTTCCATCAATAAAATTATATGATAAAAGTATAAGAAAGTGGATATATACACATATACACAGCTACATGTTTATATATACACATATATAATAACTAGTATTTATATTTGTGAATATAAAAATGCTTACCTCTTCCTCACTAATCTTAGTTCTGAGCAGTTGTTAGAACAATGCCAGTCCTCCCAATCTTGTAAATATGAAATAGAACAAGTACAATTTTTTTTAATTCATTTAATCAGGTACTTCTTAATAGAACTTTGAAAAACTGTCCAAGAGTAAAGATCTAGAAACTGATAGAATGAGAGAAATGAGAACCACCACCATGCCCATTGTTGTGGGAGCTCTGGGTGTAATTAAAAAATATTTAGCAAACATCAGTAAGATACTAGAAAATTTGAATACATTTGAACTCTTAAGAGGTTTCCTTACAACAGCCAACATTTTGAGGAGGGCTTTCTTAGTGAAATAAATTAAAAAGGACATTGTCACCTCAGGTCCTTATTGTATCAAGTAGGCCTAGCTCAAGAAACTGTTCTTTTTTTATTAAGCTGAGAATGATCATTAAGAAATAAAGGAGTAATTAGTATTTCATTTATAGTTTTCATATGTGCTTATAATTCTAAGCTAGATAAAAAAAAGCATTGGAATTATTTTAATAAAATAGGTTAATTCATGAATGACTAGGTCACAAACAGCTGAACAGAAAAAAAGAAACAAGTTTTAAAAAAGTTTGTAAATATATTCCAAAAGAAAT
The DNA here is from genome assembly GCA_021962125.1 of Bulinus truncatus. Lineage (NCBI taxonomy): Eukaryota > Metazoa > Mollusca > Gastropoda > Planorbidae > Bulinus > Bulinus truncatus. The sequence continues at coordinate 197,614 of JAGDYQ010000388.1, read as the reverse complement.
AAAAAAAAATAACTATCAATCATTACTTTACCTATGCTACTATCTGTGTCTAAAAATTAAAAAAATATTTAGAGGAGTGTCAACTGTTAAATTGTATTTTTTTTTTGAAAAATTGAGGTCTTTGCTTCCATCAATTACAACCAAATGATAGGTAAATTTAATTCTAAAATGTTTGTCTGGTTATTCGGTTATTAATAATGCGAATGGGTAAATTGATAGCAAGCAATTGATGAGCAAGCAGATAAAATATTAAATTCATTTATTTCTGTAGTCACTGCATAGTAAGAAATTGTGTTACCAGAAAAATACTCTGCTGCGTTGAAATTCAATTAAATTTTTTATTCATTTAAAGCTCAGTGAATTTGGCGACTTTCTACCAGCTTTTACCGGTGGGGGGGGGGGTATGGTAAAATTCAATTGTTTTTCACTAATTATTGAACCCGGGATTCTCAGGTAGCAGTGATATGGGGAGAATTGGTTAAAAAAAAAGCTGGCATGTAATCGAAGATCATAATTCAATATTTTTAAATCATTTTTGTTTTTTAAAAAACAACTACTAATACAATCTAGCTCATTTAATTACCTTTTGGACTTTTGGGTTCACCTTTTGGAGCTTCAGATTTATCTGTAATCTTTGGTTTAGGTAACTCTAGCATGCAAACATAAAATGATCAATTATTGCAAGTATATAACCACAGCACGAATTTAGATGAAGAGTGCCTACACTCTTCAACCTTGATACTCACCTTCTCGCTAGTAATTTTAGTTATTGCAGCAAAAAATTAAAAAAATGAGTATAGGTCTATTTTTTCAAATGTAATTATGGCCTAGTTGGCTCATTAATATCTAAGCAATAAAATTGTATTTTCAAGGCTACTTTGATATCTCTTATGATCAGTGGCATAATAATATTTTAGTTAAATAAAAATACCTTCAAAATAAATAAAGTACTAATTAGATATTGTTTTGCAGTACTAATGAGTTTTGCACATATTTATTAAAAAAAACTAATGACTTTAGTACAGATATCTACTTTCTTTAAATTATTGGGAAAAAATTCATACACTTAAGACTGTTTATTTAAAAACTTCAAATCATATGCTCCAATAAAAACTATTCAAGTATGACAAATTCAATCTCTTTGACTTAATGACATCATACAGATTGCATTATTTTATCTAAACAGGAAGCCACCAAACTAGGGCCTTCTGACTGTATCCGGCCTGTTAGGTGAGTTCATCCAGCCCACAATGGTACATGACTCCACTCGATATATGGAACATGAGGAATTATGAAACTTTTGAAATATTATATTTAGAATACTTGGAAATCTTTGCTATTAGTTAGTAATTAATTTATTTGTTACAAATATTATTGTCATAGTGTTACAATGTGGGAGCTTGGAGGAAATGTGTGTTATTTGCTTTGTCTTGATTTGTTGCTAGTCATACTGCAGCAGTTGCACCTTTTGCTCAGGTGACACAGCGGTCACCTCTACGCTCGGGAGACGCAGAATACTGGCCAGTGCACTTAGACAACTTATTTATGATAGCTAAAAAGGGAAGCGAATGTACGGTGAACTGGATTCATACTGTGTAAGGTGATACCAATATGTGACAAGCAGGGGTATTGGGTAACAGGCAAAAAAAAATTTAAAACATATCAGTTGGTTGTGTGGCAATCTGTTGATTGACTTTCCCACCAACAATGGCTAGTTTTCATTATGCAACTTCTCAAATTAGGCCTACCATTAAAATTGCATGCTAATTTTTTTTTAGCTAGAACGATTTTTAAAATCTAAACTAAAATTGCAACCATTCCATGGCAACCCTATATTTTAATTCTTTCTTCATATTTCTCATGCAATCAGATACCACTGTTCTATAAAAGTTTCACAGCATTAGGCTAAAAATTGAAGATAAGTCTGTAGCTCCCCAAATAAATATCTAGATTTGTAAAAATAAAGTTTTGAGGATATTGCTTAAAGGGGTAAATTGCAAACTTACACTGCAAAGGAGGACGCAATACATTGTAGTGAAATATTCAACTTTTTTAATGTATGTAGTCAAACTTTAGTTCTTAATAAATTCTAATACAATTAGTTCCTCATTGCAAAAAGTTTCTTACATACTTTGTAAACATTCTGGTCCCCAATATCCTGGTCTACATCCTTCACTGCAATAACCACTTTTTATGTCACAACCTCCAGCTCCACCACAAAATGGGCTGCATTCTATTTAAGAAAAATTTTAACTATAATGATACCAAATAAATTATCTTTTAAAATATCTATAATAAAAATCTAAAATTATATTTGTTTATATGTAACTATAGCTTTGTGAGAAGATTAGAATTTCACAGCATTGAACCACCATTGACCAAACTTGGTTGCCACTCTATTATTAACAAACAATACTGATTATTTTTCTCTTTAAATTTTTGGGAGTAAGCTATTTTAGCATCTTCAAAACTGAACCCTCAATATCTTTTGTTTAATTTATGTAATCTTTCGACTTTTGATGCTGTAACTGGGCATGTTTGACTACATAATTCTAACCAATTAAAAAAAACATGTAATTCAAATTGAACTCTCTCATTGAAAGGATAAGGAATTTTTTTAAGAACTCAGTGTATATAGTTAACTTACATTGCTTAGTACAGATAATGATACTGGAAAAAGTAAAAGATGAATAAAAGATATTGTAGTTAGGACGAGATAGTATGACTTTTAAATGGAATGAATTTATATTTTTGTTAGATGTAACATTATGAATTACTCTTTTGTAAAGCTTTTTCTAAAACTATTTATTTTCAATATATGCATCTTATCAAATAAAAAAGTTGACTATGAAAGGGTCGACTGTTTATTCAAAGAGGAGGGTCCACTCCTAGGGTAGAAAATGTCTAGATGAATAATAAAATTAGGAGAAAATATAAATTCTTAATAGAATTTAACAGCTGAAAATTTTTTAAGCCTAAAATTTAGAAAAATGACTACAGACTTTTATTTAATATCAAAGCAAGTAGCTCACTACAACCAGAGGCGTAGCAAGGGGGGCAAGGCAACTTGCGCCCGGGGCATTTTACCTTTTTATTACCTTTTTAGCGCCCCCCCCCCATTCGAAAACCATATAATATTATGTAAAATATACCATTTGGCGCCACATGAACCTCGGCTCCCGGGGACATATGTACCCCCGCCCCCCCTTGCTACGCCACTGACTACCACCTGAAACTAATTTGCTACTGGTTACAATTAAATATATGAGAGGAAAAAATATCACAAAGTACTATCAGTGCAATTTAGTCCATAATATCCAGGGATACATCCATGTGTACAAAGTCCATCTGGGGAACAACTTTGATCATGGCCACAATTTTTACTACAACCTAATCACAGAATAAAAAAAACAGTTGATGCATTTGATAAGTCCATGTTAACAAAAAGCAACCAATCAATCAATTTAAGATTAAATTAAAAAAGAAATACAAAATTAAACAAAAAATGTCAAAAAGTAAAGATTTCGCATTGTCATGGCATGCTAGGGTAATGTGTGGTAAGAATAATACCAAGGTGCTTTTACTTTTTCAAACTATCGACATGTACTAATTTTAAGTTGGGTGGACTTGGATACTTTCCCCAGCATCGATGTTCCCTCTAATTTTACAGAGAGTGTAAATGACAAAAGATTTTGGCTTTGTGAAACGTTAAGAAGGAAATTTAAATTTGTGTGATTAACATAATGTTATGTGTGCCTACTAAACAAATAGTGTTCACATGTCTACACACACAGCTGAGAGGGAACACTGATCAGGACCTGATGAAAAACCTAAGCACTTATTGGAGACCCAAGACTTTCAGGTTAACACTTCAAAACAATGAATGACAAACATACACAGTGATACAAACTAAAAATCAGAAGTAATTATTATTATTAATACTTTTTTTTTATAAACAGTATTAATATCAAACATTTTGGGATATTTACTAAGAGGTCCACTATAGCTGGTTGATGAACATTGAAAACAGTATCCTTCTATGGTACAGCTCTGGTCTTTACAATGCTTACTACAATTACATTGGCATGCGAGTCCATACTTTCCATCAACACAATCTGTTTTTTAAAAAGATAAAAATTTTCCAAAAACTCTTAAGTAAAAAAAAAATAAAATTAGAGAAAATGTATGTACAGGTTCAAGTCTGGTGATTGTAGAGAAGATGGGAAAAAAAGTCGATAGTAGACAAACTAATTGAACAAATCTGTTGCTACTATATTCCCAGACCTTTTCTGTTTGTACAATAGCTCAACATCTCTGCTATATGTGTGATGTCAGGGAAGTTAAATGAAGAAATCTTTTAGTGTAAGAAAGTAACATAACAGTGAATCAAAAAATATCTTTTTTTTTTAATCTGATCCCTTTCAATAGTACAGTGAATACATGTGTAAACAAAAAATAATCATAATCAGTATACAAATCTTAATTTATGATACATGTTCCTTAGACTTTAATGGTGTTGATTCTTACACTTAATTTACTGCACATTACCAAAGCTTCTAATACTTCTATCTATTCATAAAGTTGTGTTATTTTTACTAATACCCTTCCTATCCTACTTCATGTTTTTTTTTTATATTTCCTGAGAAGTGCTAATTTGTTGTTTTTTTAACTCGTAAAACAATATAGCCTTTATGACCTCAGTGCTTGTGCACACCACCTAAATCTTATGCACAATGGGAAAATATTCTTCTGCCAAGTTTTTGTTTTGATTTATCTGAGGTGATAAGTTCTCTCTCCACTCAAAAAGTGTCTCCCTACATGTGCTTTGGAGATGTTGTTCTTCTTATGTGCCAATGGTTGAATGTTGATGACACAAGCTAGTGGTCCCCCAAAAAGGCTTTCTGCCTGCTTACGACACTCGCCCCCATGCCCAGCGCAGTTTTCATCATTATTAAAAAAAACATTAACATATCATATACATGTGCAAAAAATTTTTTTAAAAGATCAAGCTGTTTGAAAACAACTGAACTATTTATATCAGAAATGTTCCAACCTCCATAAGCTTCTAGTTCACAGATATGTAGCACGTCAAATGCTAAACGGAACCACATTGATAGTATTGCTACTTCAGTCGATCCGCTGTCATGTGCAAATGTGGCGGTAGCCTTAGAGGAAAGATACAATGGTTTCGTCCATATCTCATTGCCATTTGCATCTATAGACGCTAACTTGGCGTGCTTGATATTTGTGCTGGTAACTGCAGATTAATATTTTTTTTAAAAGAAGAAGCTTTAACATAGTAGTTTATTTTTTTTTAAATGTGTATTCGGACGAGGTTATAACAATAACAGTGGGAATGCAAAAAAAACAAACAAACTAGATAGCTCCAGGCCCCCCTGCGTTTTGTCAGGCCCCCTCTGCTTATTTGTTTTTCTTAGTAAAATGTATTACCTGCCCCCCCCCCCGCTATTGCCTGGCCCCTGCTGTTGAATGCCTGACCCCCGCTGTAGAGTGTTCACTCTACGGGGCTGTATAGCTCACTGCTTTTTTTCAACTCACTAAAGTGATAATACTCTAAGTGGCGTAAACTATATGTGTAAAATCATCGCTCAGTGTGCTTCAAGGCAGTGGCGTCATTAGGGGGGTGCGGGGGGGGGTGCGGACCGCACCGGGTGACACCCTCACAAGGGGTGACACCAAAATGCAAAATATCTAGTTTTAGGCCTATATTCTTATTTTGTAATTTAAAATAATTCAAAGCCGTATTTCATTTTTAAAAATAAATAAAAAATATCTCCGATTATTAACAGCAAATGACTTTATAAGGCTTCGAAAAAAAATTAAAGCCAACTATAAAAATATCTCCGATTATTAACAGACACTGCGTACTTTTTATTATTAATTATTTTAATGAAACTATTGGTATACTTGCACTGACCTATAGATATCAATTATTTATTCTTCTACTGTCGTTGTAAATTTATTTATAAATTTTGCTAAGAATGCTGTATGTCTATGGGGTGTCATGAGAGGGGTGACACCATGAGTTACCGCACCGGGTGACATCAACACTAGTGACGCCACTGCTTCAAGGCAAGTATAGCATTTCATCACTTCAGTGGGTTTCTTTTTTTTTTGGGTGGGGGGCGAGGGGCAGAAAATGGAGAGGGATCGAATCGAACGCTATTTACGCCACAGCGCAAAGATCTGCGCTAACAAAAGGGGCGGATGATCCTGTTGTAAAGCGCCCGACTGTCGGCCTCAAGTCATATTTGAAGTTCCCTTCAAGTCTCCAGTGGTGCCTCCATGGCCATTACACTCCCTGGCTGTGTTAAGAAAGAAAGAAGGGCACTACAAAACTTTAAAAATTGTCCCATTAAGGTGGGCAAATTTTTGGACAGTGGGTAGATGGTCGTGCGGTAAACCACTTGACAGTCGACCTGAAGATACTTGGGTCGATCTTTAATGAGGACCAAATTTATAATCATGGAATGGGAAAAGTGGAGAAGAGTAGTAAAGGCCCGTAGCCAGAGGGGGGCTAGGGGGGGCAGAGCCCCGCCCCCCACGTTCATAACCTGAGCCCCCCCCCCCCGTGCATGATTTGAGCTTTTTGACAAAGTTTTAATAATAACGACTTTAAAACATCAATCATTTTGATCAATAAATCAATGATAAAAAAAACTTAAACGTTTATAATTTGGCAATCATTCAGGCTATTTTACTTACATATATAGCTTATCTAATTTTTGGACATAAAAAATTGAATATTATTGAAGTTCACTTCTTGTTATTTTGGTCAGCATTGGCATTTGGTGCTGTGTGAGAGCAGTTTAACAGACAATCTGAATGCTGAAGCATTTTTAGGTAAATTCAGTGCTAAACCACGACGTTTGCAAATTTGAAACGTATTATAATATAATTTCGCAACCAGTGTGGGTGTGGGGGCAGGGGGCAAAGCACGGGGGCCCGTGTCACCCCTGCCCAGGGGCCCGAAATTTCTGTCGATGGGCCTGTTCGCAACCTTGTAATAGTTTTATATATTGATATCTTCTGAGGACAACTAGCAACTTAAATAAGTTAATAAAATAACATTGACTTCTGACTTCATTTTTATACATATGTATAATAAAATAATAAAGTACAAACTCCGTGATTTCTGAGTGATGTTATTTAATTTGCAAATTTACTTTTTAGCAGTATTAATTCTATTTTAAATTGAATAATTCTGACTGTTGTTGTTGATAGATATGTTCTTTGTTTTCAATATTTTATAAGAAATATCACACAAATAGCTAAGATATCTATATTCGTGCATCTTTGTCGTTCTTCCCGGGTTGTACGTTAAACAAACAGTATAATAATATAAATCAGGTTTCTATTATGTAACAATTGGGTAGCAGAACCAATGGTTAATATATTTATAACAGGAATCAGAAATTGCTCAGCCTCAATACATTTTTATTATTTAAACTCTATTTTAATTATTCTTAACAAAACTGCAACATGCCATGTATTATTGAAACGTAGTTAAAATTATACATTTCTAATTAATAGCTAAACAATCGGTACTAAAATGCTTCATTCCAGATATGAAACTGCAAAAAATTTCTTGGGGAGGGGACTCACTGAGATCCCCTCCCCAAATCCCTCCTCTCCGTTCGCAAGCTTTCGGCGCTTCGCGCCTCCATTTTCGCCTCCCTGAACATTTCTTCTACCCCCACCAATAATGAAAACAGTTTTGCCCCCCCCCCCCGGGGTCAATGTATAGCCCCCCCCCCCCCCCGTCAAAGTTGTCTAGATCCGCCCCTGTGTCCCAGAATCATTTCTTCGGCACCCCACCCCCGAAAAAAATTTCTTCGCCCCCCCCCCGAAAAAGTCTTCGGCCTACCCAATCCAATATTCCTGGCTACGGGCCTGGAGTAGTATGACAGGCCAGGGCCCTAAATAGGCTGTAGAGCCAAAGGAAGAAGACAAAGAATAAAATAACTAAAAGTTTAATTATATATTAAACGTTAATTTATATATTTATAGTATATTTTTTAGCTTTATTACTTATACGAATATTTAAATTTATCTTTATTGGTACCTATGTATATAAGATAGAAAACATCAAGTCGTTTTTTTCTGTAGGAGTTACGACCAGCAACACTAACTGTTAGTTCCATCTTAATAACAACAGAATATTCTCAACTCTCACCTGTCCCCATCGTTATAATAATGGTGTCTAGTCTTGCTGGTGCATTCAGCGTTATGTTGAATGAAACTCCAGAGGCAGACATTGTGAACATTGCACACGTTTCGTCCTTCCGAGATCGATTTCCATCGGTCATTTCCAAAAGTCGTGTCGCGGAGATCCCTTCACTTAAAAATATGGCAGCCTTCAAACCCATATTTCTACCTGAGTTGTACACAATCAAAGCAGTAGATTTGAAAAAAATACGCAAAACAAACATTAAACGTAAGGGAAAAAAACAAGAACGGGGTACGTACTTCTTTAAGCACTTACCTTAACTTACATAAACACTACAAATGTTTTGAACTTACATAAACTTCTTAAAGCACTTACCTTTACTTAAATAAAAACTACAAATGTTTTGAACTTACATAAACTTCTTAAAGCACTTACCTTTACTTACATAAACACTACAAATGTTTTGAACTTACATAAACTTCTTAAAGCACTTACCTTTACTTACATAAACACTACAAATGTTTTGAACAGCTGGGCCGCTTAACGAGACTCTGGACACTTTTATGACATCCGTGCAATGATATTCTACAGCCGTATCACTTGTGACGATGATTTTTCCTTTGCAGTTCTCAGGTTTTTCATTATGTTCAAAACTAAAATTGATCTTCGTTGTGTCAACTGAAAAAGAAAACAAGCAATATGACATGAATGAAAGTAAAAACTTTATGTTTTTTGTTGGTTTCAGTAGGCCTCATTTAGTACACGTTGTTGACTGTCAATGAAAGGGGGGGGGGGGGTAGCATACTTTGTAGGGGAGCCTAAATAATGCTGTAAAATGTCCAAATGTGTTTCCTTGACAATTTTCTGGTCATTTATTTTTTTTTCTAAAAACTGTTTAGCCTTTTAAGAGTTTATTTTACCTCGTTTAAATTTCTTTCAATAAACAGTAGTGTAGTTGTTTTTTTTTAAAAATATTTAAGTTTATTTACATAAATGGCATCATAGAATGAAAATAAATTGCTTGCAGAATTACATTAATTTATAATTTATAACGTATAAGGGTTTATTTTTTTTTTATACATTTAAGTATTTTTTTTTTAAATGACGATATCGTTGCCAGTCAGGGGTTGCCGCCGAAATGTTTTGCACCTGTTTACAGTACTCTAGCATTAGAAACATTCGTATATATGTTTAAATGGTGGAACTCAACTAGCATATACATATATATATATATATATATATATATATATATATATTAGCTGCAGTGGCGTCACTAAGGGGTGCGGGGGTGCGAATCGCACCCGGTGACACCCTCACAAGGGGTGACACCAAAATGCTAAATATATAGTTTAGGCCTATATTCTTATTTTGTAATTTAAAATAATTCAAAGCCGTATTTAATTTTTTAAAAATAAATAAAAATATCTCCGATTATTAACAGCAAATGACTTTATAAGGCTTCGAAAAAAATTAATGCCAAATATAAAAATATCTCCGATTATTAACAGACACTGCGTACTTTTTATTATTAATTATTTTAATGAAATTATTGGTATACTTGCACTGACCTATAGATATCAATTATTTATTCTTCTATTGTCGTTGTAAATTTATTTATAAATTTTGCTTAGAATGCTGTATGTCTATGGGGTGTCATGAGAGGGGTGACACCATGAGTTACCGCACCGGGTGACACCAACCCTAGTGACGTCACTGATTAGCTGTACACGGCTAGATTGGGAGGAGGGGCGGACAAAATTATTTCCGCACCCGGGAGGGTGGGGGAATAGGCTAGAAGTGGAACAGGATATATGTGATGTCTGCCAACTGATAATATCGGTAATATTGTTTTCAATATGGCAGTGAACAGTAAATGTTTACCTGTCTCACCGAGGACAACTCTGACAAACTTGATATTAGTTAGCTCAAATGCTACAGTAACTTTACTAGTGTCATTGCTCACCAAACAAGTTTTATCATCGTTGTCTGTCATCTCCAAACTTCTATCGAGGATTGCATCGTCTAAATGGAATACAATAAATTGTTTACATTCAAGTTAATTAAAAAAAAAACATTTCTGCAACAGTAATACGCGTGCCTGAGCATCACAGTCAATATTCAGGGGCAGCTAATATATTACATACATTAAGAGACATCTAAAGTTCACACCTTTGGCTGATAGTGTAAACAAGCGTCAATAGCTTCAATGGACAAGACTTAAAGTAATTCCTGCTCTTAAGTAAATGCCGTGCGCATGGTCACGGACAGCCCCCCCCCCACCCCATCCCTATTTGACCGAAGTTACGCCACTGCACAGATCCTTTAAAGAAAAAAAAAAACATTCTCAGATTGAAGGGATTTTTTTTTAAATGTGCTTGCAACTGGGAAGAGCAAACTTAGCATTCTACATGAACGCAGGGCTAAAATGATTTTTTGCAGTAAGTGGTTGTCAGAGCCCATTTAACCCAAAAAAAAAATTTTTTTTGGCCCAATATCAGCGAGTGGCGGCATTATAACGGAAACATTTCGGCCCAATATCAACTAGTGGCGGCATTATAACGGAAACATTTTGGCCCAATATCAGCGAGTGGCGGCATTATAACGGAAACATTTTGGCCCAATATCAGCGAGTGGCGGCATTATAACGGAAACATTTAGGCAAAAGCCCCACCCTCCCCCGAATTACTTTAGCCAAAAAGGTTACGACCAAAACGTAAGAACAGCCAGGCCACCGAGATGCCGATAATAGTGGGCTGTATGAAGATCTAATTAATAGTGGGATGTATGAAGATCTAGCTAATATTGGGCTGCATGAAGATCTGGTTAATAGTGGGCTGTATGAAGATCTGGTTAATAGTGGGCTGTATGAAGATCTAGTTAATAGTGGGCTGTATGAAGATCTAGTTAATAGTGGGCTGTATGAAAATCTAGTTAATAGTGGGTTGTGTAAAGATCTAGTAAAAAGTGGGTTGATGAAGATCTAGTTAATAGTGGGCTGTGTGAAAATCTAGTTAATAGTGGGTTGTATAAAGATCTAGTTAACAGTGGGTTGATGAAGATCTAGTTAATAGTGGGCTGTATGAAGATCTAGCTAACAGTGGGCTGTATGAAGATCTAGTTAACAGTGGGTTGTATGATGATATAGTTAATAGTGGGCTGTATGAAGATCTATTTAGCAGTGGGTTGTATAAAGATCTAGTTAACAGTGGGTTGATGAAGATCTAGTTAACAGTGGGTTGTATAAAGATCTAGTTAACAGTGGGTTGATGAAGATCTATTTAGCAGTGGGTTGTATAAAGATCTAGTTAACAGTGGATTGATGAAGATCTAATTAACAGTGGGTTGTATGAAGATCTAGTTAACAGTGGGTTGTATGAAGATCTAGTTAATAGTGGGTTGTATGAAGATCTAGTTAATAGTGGGTTGTATGAAGATCTAGTTAACAGTGGGTTGTATGAAGATCTAGTTAATAGTGGGTTGTATGAAGATCTAGTTAATAGTGGGCTGTATGAAAATCTAGTTAATAGTGGGCTGTATGAAGATCTAGTTAATAGTGGGTTGATGAAGATCTATTTAGCAGTGGGTTGTATAAAGATCTAGTTAACAGTGGGTTGATGAAGATCTAGTTAACAGTGGGTTGTATGAAGATCTAGTTAATAGTGGGCTGTATGAAGATCTAGTTAACAGTGGGTTGTATGAAGATCTAGTTAACAGTGGGTTGTATGAAGATCTAGTTAATAGTGGGCTGCATGAAGATCTAGTTAACAGTGGGTTGTATGAAGATCTAGTTAACAGTGGGTTGATGAAGATCTAGTTAATAGTGGGCTGTATGAAGATCTAGTTAACAGTGGGTTGTATGAAGATCTAGTTAATAGTGGGCTGTATGAAGATCTAGTTAATAGTGGGCTGTATGAAGATCTAGTTAATAGTGGGCTGTATGAAGATCCAATAAATTTTAACCTTAACGAGATAAAGCTACAGCTTTAATACTAAGTAGGTCTGAGACAATGGCCAATGTTTTGAAAAGCCCCACTATCCTTTAATGGCATCTAGCATGAACAAAAAAATACTTGAACATTCCATTGAACGTTTCTGTATGTTTACTTAACGATCTGAGTTGCAGTGTAACATAAACAGTACGAAGTCCCATAACACAAAGATTATAAATAAACTAGCCGTCCCGTTGAGCAGCATACGCTGCCTTATCAATCAATATAATTACTGTAATTTTTAAAAATAAGCAATCAAACAAAATAACAGGCTGACATAAATGGTATGCAAAGTTGAACTTTGACCTATTATGTGCAGACTTTATGGTAACTTTCTGGTACCTTCCAGCAATTTGTTTTGTTTTATTTTGTTGTTTACAGATTTTTAGTTAATTCTTTGGATGCCTTTTCTCGATGAGCTGCCAGACTTAATTTTCTCTTTATTGGTTAGATATATTTTAATGCCTTTTTTAAGATCAGAATTATTTTTGTTGACATTCAAATGTTATTTTATGTACAGCATTCCCTCATTTCCGCGATTAAACGGATACAGAATTTACGCGACGGTGCGTGATAAATGAAATAGTTTCGTATTTAGAGCATATAAAACATGAAATAGTATTATACAACCACCATCGTGCTTATATTGCTTAATATATTTTACTCAATAAAATGACAAAACGTCATAGAAGAAATTAAAATAATCTGGTTTTATAAAAAAAAACGCACTTGCTGGTGAAACAATGCGTGGTCGTCTGTGACTGACTGAACCCAGCTATTCTATAAATAGTCCTGCGTCTTTTCCCCCACTGTCACTTGCTGTGACCCAGCCCTCGTCTCCCAGCAGACTATAGTGGGTTTTTTTCGCTATCGCTATTCCACAAATCTATAGACGTACTTCCGGCGTCTTCTCGAAAAGGAGAAATATGGAAGATATGTATTTTTAAAGTTAAATTCTACCACAGCTCTCCTAGATTGTCGCCAAACTTACTATATTGACAGGCGTAGCCAAAGTAGCCATTTTTACATTTCACGCCACTCTCACACTGGCCGTTGTCCAGACATTGGTCATCCTCACAGTTGCAGATATAATTTTGATTTGGTCCTATCCACTTTGTGGCAAAATCTAACATATTGCATTTCAATATATGAAAAGAACCGTTATGGTGTTTTAATGGTATATACTAACCGAACATATGACGAAGAAATGTTAACAAGAAAACTGGCATTGATTTTAAATGGAAAAGAAAACGCGTTAATTTTTGTCCCCTATATTTCTCTAACATATAGGCCTATTAAACGGCCTTGCTATATTTAGATTCAACTCCTAACGATTATAACGTATACAAACTGATGATGAAAGAGAATTTTGAACAAGAAAAGTAAAGATGTTAAAGTTAAAAAGAAAAGTAAACATGTTAGTGTTAAAGAGATAAGTAAACATGCTAATGTTAACAAAAAGAGCAAACAAGTTGATCTCTCCTAAACATAATTGTATTATTTTTCAGCCTCAACGATAACTGTACTAGGCTACTCTACATTTAGTATTATTTTTCAACTGATTAGCAAGCACGATTGTTTCAATGAAAAATAAAGTTCAGTATGTGTAAATTTGTGTGATACTATAACAGCTAATCAGAGCCGCACTTTCTTATAGCCACACTACTCAATGGCCTAAGCCCCGGCTAATAAAGGGCCCATCTTATGGAGTGACTAGGATGGGCAGTCCGCCTCAGGAGGGTGGCAGCTGTCGTATCTTATTTACTTTTTTTTTTGTGCACGCGATTAGAGCGGCATTTTGAAAGAGTTTGCCCTGATTGCTACTAAATCTAGTTAGTCCACTACGCCCATTTTTTAGCATTAGTTGAAAGAATGAGATGTACATTTGCCGAGAGTGCGGTGTGTACAAAGTAAAAATTATTATTATACTTGCCTAAGTGAATTTTCAGCGCAACGAGGACAAACAGCAAAATCCATGAATAGAAGCATTTCATACTGATGCCTTAAATATATTAATTATTAAACAATGTAATTTTTTTATGTAAAAGATATTTCACTAGTTATATTTATATGACTATATCCCTTTTGTTTCGATGTTTTAAGAAATGTTTCAATACGTTTCTTAAATTTCCTAACTGAATAATCACAGACGTTTTATTTTCAATAAAACAATACAAGATTAAACAGAAACACTCTTAATATTGTGTTTGATATGCATAATACATATAAATAGTTTTAATAGTTCTTAAGGTTGAAACTCGAGAACAATAATGTGAATATGTCTTACACTTTGGCGCATGGGCTTTAGTGCTATCATTTTTTTTAATATTTCACAGCATTGGGGATCTACTGGAAAAAGAATGTGGCCTACACATTTAGAGAACAATCGGGCATCACGATTTTACATTAAAGTTTATAATAAGTTTACCAGCTTATATTATTTTAACTATTACTCAAACAAATTGTTTTGATGTTTTTCATCAAATAAATGTTTTGACTTGTTTCAATTCTATTCTATTGTGAAAGCTTCTATGAAGAGATAACATCCTGTATAAATAATCTGCACCTAATGCAAAATTCCAGCGTGGTGCGTACATCTTATGAATCTAACAAGACTCAATACATTGTTACATGTCTTTGAAGTGGTTCAGGCAATGAATTCAACTACGAGTTTTGTTGACAAAAGTGGTGTCCGATTTTTGAAAATGAAATTCTTCAGTACAGTGCCAAAAATAACTCTTCCATGGACGGCCATATGTTATTAGGGTCGGCGTGATGTAATAGGCAGAAAAAAGAGCCCAAAATGTGCATACTGCAATATTTCCTTTACTAAGGTATTGTTATGACAGTGTCCGTTCATATTAATTAATACACTACGTTTAACTTTAAAGAAGAGGTATTGGAATACATTTTACAGCAATAATCCTATTATCTATGTAATTAGCTTTTTTTAGCGCCACCCACTGCTAGCAGGACAGGGTATTATATGCCTGACACATCTGTGTGAAATGCGATGCATGATGTGTATTTGCCTTGCCAACCTAGCGACAGGGTATTATATGCCTGACACATCTGTGTGAAATGCGGTGCATGATGTGTATTTGCCTTGCCAACATAGCGACAGGGTGGTATATGCCTGACACATCTGTGTGAAATGCGGTGCATGATGTGTATTTGCCTTGCCAACACAGCGACATGGTGTTATATGCCTGACACATCTGTGTAAAATGCGGTGCATAATGTGTATTTGCCTTGCCAACATAGCGACAGGGTGGTATATGCCTGACACATCTGTGTAAAATGCGGTGCATGATGTGTATTTGCCTTGCCAACATAGCGACAGGGTGCTATATGCCTGACACATCTGTGTAAAATGCTGTGCATGATGTGTATTTGCCTTGCCAACACAGCGACAGGGTGTTATATGCCTGACACATCTGTGTGAAATGCGGTGCATGATGTGTATTTGCCTTGCCAACATAGCGACAGGGTGGTATATGCCTGACACATCTGTGTAAAATGCGGTGCATGATGTGTATTTGCCTTGCCAACATAGCGACAGGGTGTTATATGCCTGACACATCTGTGTAAAATGCGGTGCATGATGTGTATTTGCCTTGCCAACATAGCGACAGGGTGGTATATGCCTGACACATCTGTGTAAAATGCGGTGCATGATGTGTAATTGCCTTGCCAACCTAGCGACAGGGTGTTATATGCCTGACACATCTGTGTAAAATGTGGTGCATGATGTGTATTTGCCTTGCCAACATAGCGACAGGGTGGGTGCTCCACTACATCTCCCGGGATGGCAGAAGAGAGTTTTATCACTTGCTCAGACTAGCCATACCAGCAGGGCGTGTTGATACTGATCGTCAAGTCTGGCAATGTAAGGGTTTTTCCGGACACCACGGAAGAGGGGAGTATAATGTGCCTGTTATGATAAAAGTGGTAATACTCTCAGTGGTTTAAACTGTGTGTGTACAATCATCCCCGGCATCGCTCAGTGTGCTTCAAGGCAAATGTTGCATTTCATCGATTCAGCGGGTTTCTTTTTTTTTTTGGGCAGATAAATGGGGTGGGATCGGATGCTATTTATGCAAGAGTCGAATCAATACCCAACAATTCCTTTTTTTCCATATTAAATGACTTTCTTTCTTTGACATTTGTTATTTTTTTGTAATTTATAGTTTCAAATAGGTACATAAGATAATGTGATGAAATGTAATGTGTATGTAAATAAATTTGTAAACTTAGGAAATAAGCAACAAAAAGGTGCAGAGTGACATAACATTTAATGAAAATATTTAACTCAGCAATTGAAAACATGTTTATTTTACAGAATTCAGATTTTTCAATTCTAATATCTTATACATAAGAAGAGCTCTAATAAATCACTCAATTTTTTGTTCATCTTCATTGTCACCTGTAAAATCAAAGGGTAAAATTAGCTGCAGATTTATCAAATGTCGACTGAGTACAAAACATTTAATGCACTGTTACAATGATACAGGTGAGTTCAGAAAAGCACAGTGCTAGTCAACATGCATGTCTAATGAATGCCACCTGGCTGCATGGTGCATCCACAGGGTGGCCAAAACAAATTGACTTTAAAGGATACATACACTGCTCACAGTTTTGGTAAACATTTTTCTTTTAAGATTTTTTAAAATCTTTTTTTCTCTTTTCTAAAATGCATATAACTTTCTAAAACGTTATTACTGTCATGTTACGCATTTAGTTTTGGAATCTGTAGTGAAACTTTCTTGATTGATTTTGTATTTCTATTTACAATGTTAATACATGTACATGTGTATTAACCTTTATTCCAGTTTTGATTTATTCCAATCCAATATTTTATATTTTGTGCAATGGCTTTACAAATACATTATTAAAAATTAAATTTGTGGGAACTGTAATTAGATCAATTAAGTCTGTATTTATTAAAAGGGGGAAAAGATCTGTCTTGGAGCTGAGTGTATATGAAAAAAATCTAATGCTTATAAGAATATAGTTTCTCATAGCTACACATTTATTATCTCATAGTAAAACAATTAGTCTCTCATCATAAACAGGCTCTCGCAACATCACATATTGTATCTCTTAACTTTATAAACATTCTTTCATAACAAAAAAAATAATAATATCTCAAAAACAAAACAATTAATCTCTCTCAGCAAACCATATATCTATATCTCAGAAAAACAAAATAGTCTTCATAATCTACTCATCTAGTCTCGCCTTTGCTGATTAAACATCACAGTTAAGATATCTATTATAAAAGATTAAGTCTCATATATAGATGCACCACCATTAAATGATCCAACTGTTATTCTAAAGAAAATGTTTTCCATTATGCCATTAGCTCAAAATTAAACAGGAAATAAGATCAATGCAATTACTATCAAGAGATTTCTTTTCTAAAAAAAAGTGTTGCACTTAAGATAAAATACTTACCAGCTTTAAAATATACTTTGTGTATCATAAAAGACAAGGACAAGATTATCACTAGAGATATGAAGATGAGAAATGCCACCAGTAAAAAGCCTGTAGCTGTGGGATTCTGTTTTAAATCTTCCCCTTGAGCTGTCACATTTCTTGGTTTATCATCAGGCAGCAAAGGCATGTCCAGTGTTTCACAGTGTGGTCCAGATCTACCCAGCACACAGTCAAAACATCTACCATCATAGGTGCATCTGTTTCTAAAGCAGGTGAAGCGACATATTCCATCGCAGTGCATTCCATATGTTTCATAAGAACATTCTGTAAATGGGAATGTAACAGCATACAATAGGAGACATTTTTTTATGTTGAAACAATGTTGTGGAAATCAACTAAAATCATATCATAGATGTATAAGTGAATTAATAAATCAATTACCATATACATGTATATAAACAATAGAAATGTGGGTTCTGCATTATATCGAAAGTAAAGAATTAATACAATGTTGTTCAGTATTTCAGTATTAAATTGTCAAACGTGAACAATAGTAATTAAAATCATGAAAAAATCAGGTCTGCCCGAAACCAAAAATAACTTCGCCCACTGATCAAACCTAAGGGCATATAACTCTATGCAAAGGCTTTGCAGGGTACAGCTAATTTTAAAAAATGCTGAATAGGTCTATGTGTACAATTTATGATGAACTTCTTCTTCCTTTGGCTCTACAGCCCATTTAGGGCCCTGGCCTGCCATACTACACTTCTCCACTTTTCCCGATCCAGGGTCTTCTTCCTCCACTCTCTCACTCCTATGACTATAAGGTGTTTCTCCACTTCCTCCAGCCATCTGCTTCTTGGCCTGCCTTTAGGCCTTTTCTCATTAGGTGTTGTCTTATAAATCGTTTTTGGACCTCTGTTGTTTTCCATTCTTTTTATGTGCCCTACCCACCTTAATCTATTCATTTTAATTTCAGCTGTTATATTTGGTTCTTCGTACAGTTCGTACAGCTCTGAATTGGTTCTACTTCTCCACTCGTTATTGTCCTTTACTGGCCCATATATTTTCCTAAATATTTTCCTTTCCCAAGTGTTTAGCATATATTCTGCTTGTCTGCTGATGGTCCATGTTTCGCTACCATATGTTACTGCTGGCCTGATCATTGTCTTGTATATGGTTTTTTTTAAATTTTTCTGGAGATCTGTTTGTTTTTCAGTATTTTATGCAGTGTATAATATATCCTGTTCCCTACTTCTATTATGTTTTTTATCTCTATCATTATATCGTTTTTCTCACTTATGGTTGATCGCAGGTATTTAAAGTTTTCTACTCTTTCAAATGCTCTATCACTGATTTTAAAAAATTTTTCTCTTCCTTCTTTTTCATTTCTTTGTAACAGCATATGTTGAGTCTTTGTTTCTTTTACTGTTAAACCTGCTTTCTGAGCTGCTGTTTCTAATTCTATGTATGCTTTTGCTATATCCTTGCTTTGCTTTCCTATCAATGTTATGTCATCAGCATATGCAAGGTACTGGATGGGTTCTGTAAATATTGTTCCTGTTTTCATAGACTTTGTTTTTTCACTTCTGAGGTAGTGTGTTATAGTTCCTCGCTTATCCAACTGTACGTTTCTTATGACTTTTCCTAGGGTTAAGTTGAAAAGTATGCATGAAAGGGAGTCTCCTTGTCTAAGTCCTTGGTTCACTTTAAATTCTCTTGAGCTTTCCCCTTGGATTTTCACTTTGCTTCTTGAGTTGTTTAATGTCATACGTACCAGTCTAATGAGCTTGTTGGGGATACACAACTCCTGCAATGTTTTGTAAAGATAATTTCTATTGATGCTGTCATATGCCATCTTGAAATCTATGTACAGCTGATGTAGGTTTATATTATGTTCATAACATTTTTCTGGAGTGTTTCGAAGGGAAAAGATGTGGTCTGTGGTTGCTCTGAAATCACATTGATAGTCACCTAATACTGTTTCACTGAAATTCCCTATTCTGCAGGCTATTATTTTTGTTAGTATTTTATAAACAGTGTTGAGAAGTGAGATTCCTCTGTAGTTGTTGCAGTTAAGTTTTGAACCTTTCTTGTGTAGTGGAACTATTAAGGCTGTTTCCCATTCTGTTGGCATTATCTCTTCTTTCCATATTTTATTGACCATCCTGTGTATTTCTAGGTGTAGTGTGCGTCCTCCATATTTGAGTAACTCAGCATTTATGTTATCTTCTCCTGTTGCTTTATTGTTTTTGGTCCTTTTAATAATATTATTTATTTCTTCTATGGTTGGTTCTTCTATTTCTGCCCCATTGTCCTCTGCAATGCTTGGTGCATCATTTTCGCTGTCAGTTTTAATGTTCAACATTTCTTCAAAATATTCCGCCCACCTTTCTAGAACCATTTCATTTTCTATAAGCAGGTCGCCTGATTTGTTAAGACACATGTGAGACCTTGCTTGGAAGCCGTTACTTTCCTCTTTGATGGCCATGTACATTTTTCTTGTTTCTTTTTCTTTTGAGTATTCCTCTAGTTTTACTAGTTTTCCCTTTTCCCATTCACGTTTTTTTTTCTGCATATTTTAGTGGCCTTCCTTCTAGCCTCAGTGTGTGCCTGAGTTGACTTTCTGGTTGCTTTTTGTAGCATTATCATCCTCAATTTGTTTCGTTCTTCCACTTTTTTTTTGCATTCATCGTCATACCATTCAGCTCTTTTCTTCTTTTGCTTATACCCTATGACACTTTCCGCTGTGTTTTTTATGGTTTGTTTAATCTTTTCCCAGTGGCTTTTTAGATTTTCAGTATTATTTATATCTAGTGTTTCTAGTTTGCTTTTAATTTCTTGTGCATATTTTTCTTTTGTTTGTGGCTCTTTTATTAGTTTTTCACAGTCAAATCGGTTTGTTATCTTTGCTTTTGTGTTGTGAAACATACTTATTTTTTGTCTATATTTCATTTTGACTAACATGTGGTCTGTGTCGGCATCTGCTCCCCTGAAGCTTCTGACATCTTGAATATCTGAACCATGTCGCCTGTCTATTAGCACATGATCTATTTGATTTCTTGTCACCCCATATGGTGACCTCCATGTTTCTTTTGTTTGGAAACTTAGTGCTACTAATGGTCATGCCTTTGCCAGATGCAAAATCAATCAGACGTGTTCCATTATCGTTGCTTTCTTCATGTAGACTGTAGCTTCCAATTGTCGGTCTGTATACTATTTCTTTGCCAATCTTAGCGTTGAAGTCTCCTAACACTAATTTGATATCATGTCTAGGTGCTTCTTCATATAACCTTTCTAGGGCATCATAAAATTCCTCTTTGGTATTCCCTTCTGAATCTTCAGTGGGTGCATGGGCACATATTAGGGTCATATTGAACATTTTGCCACGAATCCTGAGGCTGCACAATCTTTCATTGGTTGGTTTAAAGTCAATTATTTGATTGAGGATGTTTTTCCTGACGGCTAAACCTGTTCCTAATGTATTTGTGGTGTTTCCACTATAAAAGATGGTATACTCTGTTGTTTTTAGTATGTCTGAATTTTTCCATCTTATTTCTTGGAGTGCTGCTATTTTTATTTTGTACTTTCTAAGCTGTTCAGTGAGGCGGGTTAGGGCTCCTGCTCTGTATAGGCTTAACACGTTCCAAGTCGCTAGCCAGTAATCATGTCCGTGATCATGCGAAGGTCGGTTTCCATTTGAATCAGTCCGGTTTTTGAATAGTAACTAGTGTTTTTTTACATGACTGGGTAGTTAGCCTTGTGCACAACCACTAGGGTGTTGCCCCTCACAGCCTTGTGGGTAGCTGCCCTTTGTTTAAGGTTAGGTCCCTTAGCCTTTGTGGATCCCTCCACTAACTACAAGGCAGTAGTTGCCTGCTTTGGTCCGCCCCGAGAATTGTATTTTATCGGCACTCACCATATCTGGCGAGCTTTCCCCTATCCGCCACCTGGGGAGGCGCCCGATGGGAGTTCGGCCTCTCCACACGGAAATTATGATGAACATACCCTGCATAATGTGGGGGAGGGGTGCGTTAGGTTGCAAAAAAATCACAGCGCTAAACTGGGCAATTATATCTTGCAAAAAATGGGAATATGTGAAATAGTTTAGAGTATAAGTCAAAGCATGTACACTGTATATAAATTTATGTATACCCTGCCTAAATATACAAAGTAAGCTGTAATTTCTTACTCCAGTAATTATTTTCTTATTATTTTTATTGGTTATTTAAACAAGAATTATTTATGAAAATGAATCAATGTTGAATGATTATTAGCTGTTTTTGACAAGACGTCACATATATTTCATTTTCCTATGTATGCATCTTGTGTTCACTTTACAGAAAATTTCTCCTTCTTCATGTTTTACATTTTTTTTTATCTTTTTACCCCGAAAGTGGTATTAATGAAAATAAAACAATTTTGTATTCATTGCCAAAGAAGCTGAATCATAAATATGTATACTTATTGTTACTTATTGTTCAGTCAATTTTTATACACGAGAGCAGCGATTGACCATGAGGGGGGGAGAGAAACAGCTGCTAAATAGAACAGCTTTAAGCAGGTTATGGCTGTACTTTATCAAAGATTTATGAAAGTTTTTTTTTATAACTTTATAGTTTATTTCATTAGTGTAGAAAATGTATCTAGAAAATAAAACAAGCCTTTTGGACACAGTTAAAGGATCAGAGACATATTTAGTTAAGTGACATCTTGACAAATAAATAAATATATTACAGCATTCACAATGACATACATGTATATGAAATGATTTTTATAATTTCATGAATTATTTATTTTAAAAATGGATTTTAAATTACAGCTGTCAATATTTACAGAAATAGGGAAAAAAATAAGTGTGTATATATCTTTACATATGTATTAGATATTCCTGCTAATTGTTTTTTTTTACACATTAATTGTGTACCATTTAAGGCTGGCATTTCATGGGACATATCCACCACATAAATCAAGAGACAATACCTGTACGTCAAAATGTTTCTGTATAGCTGGTCAAGTCTTAAGACTCACCTCCAACAAGCTCCACTTCACAGATATTCATTTGGCCAACCACAAAATGTATTCCCAGTGTAAAGAAATTCTTATTTTCAATGTTGAGTTGATGCCTTGTTTGAGTGTTTGCTAGTGTGAAGATGACCTTTTTGTCAATGGGTTTCATACTTTTTAAAAAGATCAGTTCTAATCTTACCTCAGTATCACTTGGAACTGGAAAAAAAAAAAAATTCTCATTTAAACACACAAAAAATCTAAAAAGTACAACTCATTTTTATTACCATCACATTAATAAGATCCAAAAACTACAATTCAACTCAAATTATTTTTGCAATTCTGTTTTTTTACACTATATATATTTAACTAGCTATACCCCGCAAAACCTTTGCTTGGAGTTATATCCCCTTAGGCTTGATAGGTAGGCTAGGTTTTTTTTGGTTTCGGGCAAATCCGATTTTTTTCATGATTGTATTTTAAACTGGTATACTGTTGTATTAATTCTTTACTTTCGATTTAACGCACACTCGAAATGAATATTATTATATATGATTCTTCGGGCAGTAAAAAAACATAGAAACTTACTTGTAAAAAATATTATTGTACTGATAGCAACTTTTTTTCTGAAACCCAGGTACAACTTTTTATTTATGTCACTATCAAACTCTGTACAGTTCTTTTCACTAATGTCCCCATCAATTAATGATGGAAGGACAAAATTGGAGTTATCCTTTCTTACAAAAGGCATGGACATTTCAGCCATATTACGATCTGAAATATTAATTTCAAAAATTGACAAATTTATGAAGAAAAATATTTACATATTAACTATGGTAGCAAACTACAGTCTGTTTTATTTTAATTGTTTGTTTTTTTTACACATTTAATTGTGCACCATTAGGATAAGGATATTAATTCATGAAGTAAAAAAAAAATTATGAAATAAATTAGAAAAAATGTCACTAATAGTCCCATTGCAATACATTCAAAATAAAATATTTATTTCATATTATAAAGAAAACTATTTAAAAAGATTTTTTTTTAAAAATATGCATAAAATAGTTCTTTTTATTGTTAATTGTAAGATTTTAAAAAAGTATTCAAGGATTAGAAAAATTATATTATGATTATATAAAATGATGAATAAAACAGAATGTTTTTTTTTTAAAACTTGCAAATTATTCAGCTTAAGGAAGAACGAAACATTTTTTGTGAAAATTAACTAACCACTACATTAACTTACCATTACATACATTAACACTACACAATGATCCAGCCCCATCCCAGGTCACTAGTATAGTTCTGACATGTTGAAGCAAAAAGCAATCCAAATCATACACATTGTACCTATAAGGTACCAACTGGACAATCAGCGTTTTACAGACTATATTTTTAGTCTGAGTAACATAAGTGATCTCAAAGTTACCAACATTGGCTGTGAAAGAAAATAGCAATTATACTAATAGCACTAATGAATTCAGTTTCTAGACAAGCTTACTGATTATATCTAGCATATTAACAGTGTGAAAGAAAATATCAATTATACTAATAGCACTAATGAATTCAGTTTCTAGACAAGCTTACTAATTATATCTAGCATATTAACAGAAGCAGATAAAAAATTAATGGATGCTTATGGGCTTAACCATTTAGACCAGCGGTTGACAACATACGGTCGTGGATATAGAATATTATAAGGGTCCAGAAAATCGTTAGCTTTTCTACAAATTTACTATGCTTGAGTGCCCATCTAGATCTATACATTATTTTCTAATTTATTTGTATTCATCAACTAATATAAAGATATTAAATAAGTCCAGAGGATTGCCGCAAGCTTTTATAGTTTAGTAATGATACATTGTATAAATCTATATATATATAAATATTACGTATCTTTGTATGACCTAAGGAGTTATTTTTTACTTTTTAGTGCATTTTAATAAAAGCTGAAAATTTTGCATACTCCAGAAAAAAAGCTAGGAGAATCAGAGGAAAATTTTTCAACTGTACTTATGTTGTAAAAGTAAAAGAAAGGATATGATGAAAGTAGTGACAAGGTACTTAGGATTTAAACTTTCAGACCTTTTATTTCATTACAGCTTACAATAGTTCTGACCTTGAGTGATTGTTAACTCTCCTCTTTTACATTAACCATTTTAATTAAACAATTATATAATAGGTTCATTGAAAAAAAAAAAAATTTCATCCTAATGCTAATTTTTTTAACATAGCTGTAAAGAAAAAAAAAAGAGAGACGGAAAGAAAAGGTAATTTTATGTGTATTTATTATTTTACACAGGACATTTAATTACAAGTATAACAAAATCTATTGTGTTACAAACCATTATGATAAAAAGTTAGTCTAACCCAGGAAACAAAGTATCCGTTTTCCCACATAACAGTCAAATTATTATTAGGAACTTGATAACATGATGAGTCATTGTGATCATTCAAGTCTGGATGTGTCATTTGAGCATAAACACCAGCATCACCTGGAAAAAATTTGCACTTCAAATTACATGTCTTGATCTCACAGAAATTCAGTTATGTCTGTCAATATTATTCTACATCATCTCATATAACACAAAGACTGGATAATTACTGGCTGGATTGTTAAGTGTCTACAGTATTTAAAAAAGGTTGATGTATGAAAGTTTATGCCAAATTATATGTAATCATACTTACACTTAGAACTAGTATTAATCACTGACTATCATTTATCTCATATTCATGACAGTTTTTTCCTCAAACTCTATGGTGCCATAATGTTAGTACTCACGATATTGACATGAGTCAGCGAACCATCCTTTGACACACTGTTCTGTAGAAAACATGTCTGAACAGTTGCCCTCTTCATAATGACATGCCCACTTGCCATTCACATCTAGGAAGCCTCCTGAAAAAAATGTCTGACTGTAAAAAAAAAATTATTTTTAATTCCAACAAGCAAGCAGCGTAATGCCAATAGGTTCAAAAAAAATTACAGTGCATAAATATTTATGCTGAAAAATTACAATGCAATAAATGTGTGTGTTAAATATATTTGGATGTCTAAGCTGACAGGAACTATAATATTTTTTCTGTGTTAACCTACATATGATTCACAAGTGATTATTTAAATTAAACTATTGATTTTATAATTAGGTTTCATAATCATAAAATGGTAATACACTTTAGCTGATTGAAATCTTTCCCTTACTGTATGAGTCTGTATGTCATTCTACTAAAAGGTGTCTAGTATGTTTGATAGACATAAAAATATCAATATTTCAATTCCAAAAATGATCTTTATTAAACTTAATGATTTTAATGTATTTATAGTGCTGTTTTATGGTCAGTGTTAAATACAAAGCTACATTTATTTATGATGGTGTACTTAAAAGGACATAAAGTACTTACAAGATTATATGGCTTAAAATTGTTAACTTAAAATATAATTCACCTACGTTTAGTACAATCCTTTCCAAAATATCCTGTCTTACATTCGTAATTACATGTGCCATTTTCATAACAACCACCATCTCTGCCACAAAATGCAGAACAACCTGAACAGAGTTAATAACAGAATGAAGGAAAAAAATTCCAGGAATACTGACGAATATATTACATTTTTCAAATACAGTCCTTCAAAAAAAAATATGAATAAGTGGAATTTCCCAAAGATATGTGCATCTGAACACGTACATAAATTTAACAGAAAATATTTTTACATCATGATTCCCTCTCTTACTTTATCTTCAGAACTCATTTTATAACTTAAATAGAACTACATGTATTATGCTATCTTGCAAACTTTCATGATTGTACCATTCTGAAAAAAGTTTAAAATAGTGTTATGGAACTACCTAATCAATGCATACTTTCTGAACAGTCAAGTCCATGATATCCAGATCTGCAGCCTTCTGTACAATGACCACTATTTATTTCACACTGTCCACTTCCATTACAGCTGGCACTGCAGTCTGCTCAGTAACAAAAAATAGATTGTATGGAATACTTATACTCATTTTATAACTTAAACTAGTTTGAAAAGCCTGCTGACGCTGGCTGCTTGCTACTTGCGATATAATAAGAAATTTTTGTAGTGTTTAGATTTCCAGTTTTGGAATTCCCCAGACTATTTTTAGCTGAGCATGTAAGTTAACTTCCCTTGAGTTAGACGAAAATTTTGGAATTCACACTTGCTTGTTAATTCCCCAGACTATTTTTAGCTGGAATCACACGTACTTTCGTTCTACCACCTAGGTTAGGCGATTATGTATTAGATAAAACTATTATACTATCTTGCAAACTCCCATGATTGTACCATTCTGGAAAAAGTTTAAAATAGCGTTATGGAACTACCTAATCAATGCATACTTTCTGAACAGTCAAGTCCACGATATCCAGTTCTGCAGCCTTCTGTACAATGGCCACTATTTATTTCACATTGTCCACTTCCATTACAGTTGGTACCGCAGTCTGCTCAGTAACAAAATAGATTGTATGGAATACAAGAAAGATGATAGAAAATTGTATAAGTTTTATCAATGTTAAAATATACTTGTATTATTAAAATCTTCTAGCAAAATAACAAAATTTATTTATGATGAAAAAATTGAAACTGAATTGTATTGAACATTAGGCGTGAGAATATATTTAGACTTACAGCATCTTTCTGAAAATTGTTACCTTAAAATGTAATTCACCTACATTTAGTACAATCACTTCCATAATGGCCCATCTTACAACCATTTATACACGTGCCATTATAATAACAACCACCGTATTTGCCACTAAATGCAGAACAACCTTAACAAGAGTTTTTATAGGAAAGGAAAAAATGAATGTTTCCGGCAACTTTATTTATAAAACTTCTAAAACAAAAAACTATCCAGGGGCATTGATGATTATTAGATTTTCTAATTGCAGTAATTTCAAAAAATTTTTTAGTGGAATTTGAAAATGTCCATCATTATAAATTACTTCTTACCACTCCAACCAGTCAGCAAAAAGGACAATTTAACAATTTAGAACTTAAGTATTTTAAAAGTATATACATCTGATATCAAAAACTACAAAAAAATATTAAAAAATGGGAAAAATTGTAATGGTATATCATATGTGCAGTAATCATATTTTTTACAAAAAATATAAAATTAACCAAAGTAGTGTAAATGGTAGCATTGCATTTCATTTCAAACTTACAGTTGACTATGCACAAACATATTAATACTAATGCATACTTTCTGAACAGTTAAGTCCACGATATCCAGATCTACAGCCTTCTGTACAATGACCGCTATTTATTTCACATTGTCCACTTCCATTACAGTTGGCACTGCAGTCTGCTCATTAATAAATTAAAACTAGATTGTGAACAAAAATAATGATAAGAACATTTGTCATCTTAGCACAATGTTAAAAAGAGTATAGCAACAACACATTTCTTCATTGCTATTCATTTGCTATTGACTATGCACAAACATATTAATACTAATGCATACTTTCTGAACAGTCAAGTCCACGATATCCAGATCTACAGCCTTCTGTACAATGACCACTATTTATTTCACATTGTCCACTTCCATTACAGTTGGCACTGCAGTCTGCTCAGTAATAAAATAAAACTAGATTGTGAACAAAAATAATGATAAGAAAATTTGTCATCTTAGCGCAATGTTAAAAAAGAGTATAGCAACAACACATTTCTAATTGCTATTCATGATAGCAATAGACTTGTATTGAACAAGAGTAATGAAAATAATTTCAAACATATACAAAGTGAGAAAATAAATTGTAAAACCCATGTATTGTGTAAAGTAAGTGTATATTTTCTGAAGAGATCGTATGAGAAAATATACATAGGCAGATAAAATAGAGTTACTTTTAGTTGCTTTGGCATACTAATTGTGTTGTCAGCTAAATGTAGTCTAATTTATTATCCTTAGTTAATGTCAAGCATCCAGTTTAAGCAGGATGGTCTGAAAAAATCCTGGCTCTTACAAGGTTTCAACCCTGCAGCTATCAGGTGATCTACTAGTAATAACCATAAGGAATGTGAAATTAACCTTTCCACTTTTGAAATAGTAGGCTACAGTTGAATATGGAATTCTTGTACAGTTACTGAGTCACAATTTGTTTCCTGTATTCATCTGATATCAGCTGGTTGGAAATGGATGCTTCTACTAGCAGGTTGCCTCGTGGTGCCTCCATGGCCATTGCACTATTGGCTATGGTGGGGATGAAAGAAGGGCACTGCAAAAACCGTCCTATTAGTGGTTTATGGGACCTAAGAGATTTCATCTCATCCTTACAGGGACTTCACACACTAGCAGGTTTATGGTTGTAACTCTTTATATTTTATAATTTAACCACTGTCATCAAATATTTTGTCCTATATTGGAATTAGACAACAGTCTGTAAGGTTGTCCCAGTGAAGTATCCACCCTGCTAATAATGTATGCCTTCTATGTTTATGGGGAAAATAAAATACATCCAAATGCTATGGATACTTAGAAACAACCATTCTCTGCTTTATCTAGTCTGATAAACTCTTCAAGACACAATTAATGCAAAAAATTAATATACTTAATTGAAGTCTCCAACAATGTAATATGCATTGTTTTTAAAACATATGCAAAAAAAAAAACATAAAAAAGATAAATTAGTTTTCAATTATTTTTTTTTAAATTTATCATGTTCAAGTCAAAATATAATTGTTTAACATTAAAGCTTTTTGTTAATTATAAGCTAAAACCTCTTACATGTACTAGTAAATGAATTAACCACTTTGTTCAATGCAGTAAACAAATGTAAAAACATACCAAGTAAGCATTCTGTTCCATAGTATCCTGCTATACATCCATGGGTACAGGAATGGTTTTTTAAATCACAGCTTTGATCACCACCACAGTTTTTACTACAACCTGAACAAACATTTATCGAAAGATGCTTTTAAAAAAAAAAAGTGATTCAAATTGTTAGATAAATAAGATTTTGAGTGCAGTTATCATAAATATAAGTTGGTATGAATAAAAAAAATGGTCTATAATAAATGTGCAATATGGTATAATAAATCATCATAATTAAAATAAATACAGGCACGCAAATGAGTGATTTACATGAGGTTGCAGTTTGGTTACATTTGAGTAAGTTTGTGATAATAACATCAGACACTTAGGTTATCAAAGATCGATGTAGACCAATAAATCTATATTAATACATCATCTGAGATATTAATACTATAAATATTTATCCTGTTTTGTCTATTGTTTAAGTTCATTTATATTTGTTTGTTTTATTGTAAATGAAACAGGTACAGTATGTTAAGCTAGTAATATAAACTTCAGTGGCAAAGAGTAGTATTCTTGTTTGCCTATAAATTTGTTTGTAACTAAGAAAACAATTAAAATGTCTAGTTCTAATATTACTGATCACCCAATTTCCACTTGCTGTTTACATCAGTTGCTGCAAACACTTTACTTGATATTTTCTCCACACCACAGGATGGTATCAAAACTAAAATGTCTTAATATATCCACCTACAATGGGGCCCTGTGTGGTTGACTGATGAGCACTGAAGACAGTTTCCTTCACTGGAACAAATCTGGTCTTTACATCGCTGGTTACAATCACTTTGGCAAGCTAGTCCCTGTTTTCCATTTACACAATCTGTTCAAGAGACAGGGGTAAATTTGTTTTTTTTTTTCAAATTGACCTCAGTGCAAAGTAACGTCCATTAAAATTTAACCATTCAGCCTCAGCCTCAATAGTATTTAAAAATTATATTCCTACTTCTGAAGTGAGGATGATAGTCTGCAATGATAATCTCTATTAAAAGTATTAATTTTTTTTTTTATTTATGTAGTTCAGTATGTCTTTTATCAATTTTTCTTAAAAGACACTATACAGTATAAAAAAGAAAAATCAACACTAGAGATATTTACAAAACCTTAAGTAAATTATCTTGTATTTTTTAACTTAATTAAGTCTGCGAATATAAGGTATCCAAGTCATTTTTATGTACAATTAATTATCTTCTACAAAAGATGCATAAATCTATTATTGCTCAGATATCCAATGGAAGTGGGGAAAAAAAGTAATATATTTTAGCTCTTTGAATACACTGCAGCAGTGTTGTTGAGTGCTTGACTGCTTACCAAAAAAGTCTGTGTTAGTGCCAGGACTTTTCTTGGGTATGATTGACGTCCCTAAGCTTACAAATGGGTACCCAACATTTGCTGGGTAAAGGAGGCTAGGGCATAGTACTAGCTAAATAAACCCATAGAACAGCCTACAGAGACAGATGAACTCTACTTGGTATGACCTCAACAACTTTATAGGCTCTATAAGGGACTTGACTATGAATGAATATGAAAAGTATTTTTGTCATTACCTTCATAATAGAAGAGTGTTTAGATTGTAAAGAACTTCAAGTAGGAACAACTGGTCAAAGTTTAACTAACAATAATAACTACAAAAAAAACAACATGTTTTTAACAGCTCATTACCTCTAACAGGGATGTTGCTAGCTAATAATAGGTCCAACAATCTCCACCCATTGGGGACCCCTATTATCAAATACGTTTACTATATGTCAGAGGCTCTCACAACAATATGTTGGGATCTAGAGTATAAAGAATATGATTTATTAATCATATTTTTGACATTATGTAAGAAAGCTTGTGCTGTGAAGTATTGTACAGCCCTGTTCTCACCATAGGAGAAAGGATAATTTTTCAGAGACATCACATTGGCCAAAGCCAACCTTTCAATGGTATTAAAACAAATTGTATGAAATAAATCTGGTCACAGTATAAAAGCAAGGACAAGATGGTTTGATAGACCCGAAAAAAAAATAAACAACTGTAGAAATATAAAGAACGAAGAATTGTATTTTGCTTAGGGTAAAAACAATTGTATTAAATGGTTTATGCCTGGCTATCAACAAATAACACAAAACTTTTTTTAACAAACTCATTGTGTCAGGAATTCAGTTTCTAACCTCCATAAGCTTCCAATTCACACACGGTTATTACTTTTTGTGAGAAATTGAACAAAAGTGTTATCTCTGCTACTTCTGCTGAATCACTGCCATGAAAAAATATGTAGAACTTCTTTGAACTTCAGTGGTAAATCGTTCACTCCATATTTGTACTCCATGTACATCTCTGGATAATAACAGGCATTCTAGTCCACCGCTGGAAGATCCCATTTCTGTGTTTACAAAAAGATTAAAAATCTTTATTCAATGAAATGATCATAATCACAAGTAAACCAAGTTATAAACTTCAAACTCGTCATCTCATTTGAGATAACACCAATGTTATCAACTTACAGAGGTGACACATTGACCACCATTAGGTGATCCTCTCATCACCAATGTTATCAACTTACAGAGGTGACACATTGACCACCATTAGGTGATCCTCTCATCACCAATGTTATCAACTTACAGAGGTGACACATTGACCACCATTAGGTGATCCTCTCATCACAAATGTTATCAACTTACAGAGGTGACACATTGACCACCATTAGGTGATCCTCTCATCACCAATGTTATCAACTTACAGAGGTGACACATTGACCACCATTAGGTGATCCTCTCATCACAAATGTTATCAACTTACAGAGGTGACACATTGACCACCATTAGGTGATCCTCACATAACTAATGTTATCAACTTATAGAGGTGACACATTGACCACCATTAGGTGATCCTCTCATCACAAATGTTATTAACTTACAGAGGTGACACATTGACCACCATTAGGTGATCCTCTCATCACCAATGTTATCAACTTACAGAGGTGACACATTGACCACCATTAGGTGATCCTCTCATCACAAATGTTATCAACTTACAGAGGTGACACATTGACCACCATTAGGTGATCCTCTCATCACCAATGTTATCAACTTACAGAGGTGACACATTGACCACCATTAGGTGATCCTCTCATCACAAATGTTATCAACTTACAGAGGTGACACATTGACCACCATTAGGTGATCCTCACATAACTAATGTTATCAACTTATAGAGGTGACACATTGACCACCATTAGGTGATCCTCTCATTACAAATGTTATCAACTTACAGAGGTGACACAATGACCACAATTAGGTGATCCTCTCATCACAAATGTTATCAACTTACAGAGGTGACACATTGACCACCATTAGGTGATCCTCTCATCACCAATGTTATCAACTTACAGAGGTGACACATTGACCACCATTAGGTGATCCTCTCATCACAAATGTTATCAACTTACAGAGGTGACACATTGACCACCATTAGGTGATCCTCTCATCACCAATGTTATCAACTTACAGAGGTGACACATTGACCACCATTAGGTGATCCTCTCATCACAAATGTTATCAACTTACAGAGGTGACACATTGACCACCATTAGGTGATCCTCACATAACTAATGTTATCAACTTATAGAGGTGACACATTGACCACCATTAGGTGATCCTCTCATCACAAATGTTATTAACTTACAGAGGTGACACATTGACCACCATTAGGTGATCCTCTCATCACCAATGTTATCAACTTACAGAGGTGACACATTGACCACCATTAGGTGATCCTCTCATCACAAATGTTATCAACTTACAGAGGTGACACATTGACCACCATTAGTGATCCTCTCATCACCAATGTTATCAACTTACAGAGGTGACACATTGACCACCATTAGGTGATCCTCTCATCACAAATGTTATCAACTTACAGAGGTGACACATTGACCACCATTAAGGTGATCCTCACATAACTAATGTTATCAACTTATAGAGGTGACACATTGACCACCATTAGGTGATCCTCTCATTACAAATGTTATCAACTTACAGAGGTGACACAATGACCACAATTAGGTGATCCTCTCATCACAAAATGTTATCAACTTACAGAGGTGACACATTGACCACCATTAGGTGATCCTCTCATCACAAATGTTATCAACTTACAGAGGTGACACATTGACCACCATTAGGTGATCCTCTCATCACCAATGTTATCAACTTACAGAGGTGACACATTGACCACCATTAGGTGATCCTCTCATCACAAATGTTATCAACTTACAGAGGTGACACATTGACCACCATTAGGTGATCCTCTCATCACCAATGTTATCAACTTACAGAGGTGACACATTGACCACCATTAGGTGATCCTCTCATCACAAATGTTATCAACTTACAGAGGTGACACATTGACCACCATTAGGTGATCCTCACATAACTAATGTTATCAACTTATAAAGGTGACACATTGACCACCATTAGGTGATCCTCTCATTACAAATGTTATCAACTTACAGAGGTGACACAATGACCACAATTAGGTGATCCTCTCATCACAAATGTTATCAACTTACAGAGGTGACACATTGACCACCATTAGGTGATCCTCTCATCACAAATGTTATCAACTTACAGAGGTGACACATTGACCACCATTAGGTGATCCTCTCATCACCAATGTTATCAACTTACAGAGGTGACACATTGACCACCATTAGGTGATCCTCACATCACCAATGTTATTGGCAATTGTTTCAACTATCTCTTATAATAACTGAAAAGCTCACATTTAGACAACTTTTTAAAAAAAAGAAAATTGTATTTATCTTTTTAAAACATCACTCCATATTTATTCAGAGGAACCATAGATGCAGCCCCGTAGCCAAGGGGGGGCACTGGGGGAACCGTGCCCCCCCGCTAGGTGTGGAGTGCCCCCCCCCCGGTGAAAAAAGAAGAAAAGGGGAAAAAATAAAGGAAAAATAAAGGTGCCCCCCTTGCTTGATATTGGTGCCCCCCTGCTGACTTTGACCTGGCTACGGGCCTGCATAGATGGGAGAAAAAATAAAAAAATAAATAATATATTCTCTTTTTAATCTTAAAAGGAAGAATTAGTGACCGGAAACTACATACATGTCTGTAAGTAAAATATTAAAATAAAAAAGTATTTTTTTAAATTTCAGTTGATCCAAAGCTTAAACAACAATCCCTTTTCACCTTATCCCCAGGAATAAAACAATAGCTTCTAATTTCAATCCCAAAGGTAAAACAATCTTAGCAATGCTCACCAGTTCCCATAGCCAAATCAATATTATCTATCTTCTGCGGCTCATCAAATATTATATGGACTCCAACTCCAGCTCCAGCGTAAGAAATTGAAACATAAATACAACTACTTTTGTCTCCATCTGTCAATTCTGTTTCTCGGAATACAGAGATTCCTTGTTGATCTGAACGTAATCTAGCTTTCAAAGCCATATTTCTTCCTGTTTAATTTATAAACAGATACATTTAATTTAACTTTTATCAATAACAGCGTCTTAGAAACAAAGGTTGGAAAAAAAAATGTTCATAAAATGAAACATCGTCATAATATTTAACCATCAAGTTTTGTTAATATTAATTTTGCTATAAGAAAATCTACATGGATTCATATTACTTACCTCTGCTTACATAAACACTACACAAGTTATTACTTACCTCTGCTTACATGAACACTACATATATTATTCATAGTAGATCTGGTTATGCTCACACTGAACACCTTGACAATGTCTGTGCAGTGGTATTCAACAGTTTTACTACTTGTAAAAATAATATGACCACTGCAATTTGTAAGTCCTTTATCAGCTTTGAAAGTAAAATGTATTTTAATGTCAGCTGAAACTAAAAAAAAAAATTAAAAAAACGTATTTCCCACAAAGTAAACTTTTATGTATAACTGTGAGTTATCGGCAATGGTTTTAGGTGGCAAATAATGAAAAATTTAAAGTCTAAATAAATAGTATTTTGAATAGACAGAAGTATGGATGTGAGAAAAAAAAAAATCCTCAGGTTAGTGACCAGTGAAAAAAAAAATTATTTATAGATATTACAAAACTTCTGTAAATGAGAACTTTGGCATAGAAGTGGTCATCAGACCTAGTCCAATCATGTATGATAGATAAACATAGGATTTCTCAAATTTCAAAGGTGAGAGCAGGGGTACACAAACTTTGGCCGAACGGAAGCTTGTGACCCTAGAAGTGGTTAATGCAAAAAAAAATAATGAATATTTCTTCATAAATCTTTAGATAAAAATCAACCTGGTGAATGTTCCAACTGGAATCAGTGCGAATGTCCGGCTAATAAAAGTTATGCACCCCCTAGGTAACAGCCAAAAATCAGGCTTAGCAAGAGATGGAACAAATGAGATAATTATAAAAGTAAATAGATCTAGTATATTTTCTATACATTATATAAATGTAATAAACACCTATGGTTAGCTGACTACCGCAAAGATTGGGAGTTCCTTTTTCAACAATAAAAAATATAAAATAAAACAGCATAAAAGCAACCTTCAAAAACAAAAATCTGAGCGCCAAATTGAATCTCTTGTATTAATGAATAGGCAAAATTTTAATATTAAAATATAACAGGCTTTGTATGTCTTTCAGATTCATTGCTCACATTAGTTAATCCAAAAGGCACTCACACTTTAATTTAGTCAATATATTTTCTATCAATATGATCTAAGCCGAAGGACCTTTTGAGTAAGGAATAATTATTTGTTACTTTTTAGAACATTTTAATTTAAGTTTTTTTTTATCTTTTTTAATGTTTGTGTGGACATCTACCTGATATCTAATTAAAAAAGCTTTATGATATTTGTGTGTCTTTTTGTTCCTTATGGTTGTAAAAGTTTACACATGTATATGTGAAATAAGCTAACAAACCACAATAAAATATTAAAATTACAATGTGTTGATTACCTCTTCTGCTAAAGACAACTTTGATAAATCTGACTTTGGATGGTGCAATGTTAATAGCTATTTCACGTGCGTTGTGGAATTTCAAACAAGTTACATCATTGTTGTCTGTCAGCTCTTTATTTTGTTGCTGAACATTAAAAGTAGCATCACCTGAAAATACATTTTAGTAATAAAATTAACTAAAGAGAGAATTATTACTACATTTTTGCAGCTAATACTTTGAAAAAATTAAACTGATTTTTTAAGAAAGCTAAAATCTTCATACCAATTAAGGATCTAAATATGCATTTTTTTTATTACTATTTTAAAAGTTGGAGGCTCATTAATATGTACATATGACTAGAGCACTTCAAATAAATTAGCAGAAAAACAGCTACATTGTAATTATAAAAGTGAGTTGGCTTTTTTTTTTTTTACTGCAGATATGACCCATTTGGAAATACTGATTAATTATATTTAGAACCCAGATGGTTTCATATGAGCAAGACACAAACAGAATTAAAACATTAACACTCATTTTTTTTTAAGTAGGAGAGACCCAGACTAATGTGAACTTTGTTGCAAAAGTAATTAAAACAAGTAACTTTTTTTTTGGGTGATGATATTTCTAGTACAAAAACACAATGAAAAACATCTATATAAACTGTGGAAGCTGAATGTTTTTGATAGCTTTTATTTTAGCTTCTGTATGCTGCTTTTTGTCAATTCTTGTAACTTAATTTTATACCTGTCCTCATTTAGTGAGAACACTCACATTTACCACATGTGTATTTTCTACATAACAGTACACTATTCTAATAATTTTAAGTCTATTATTTGACTTCTTGTAGAACCACTAACCTAATTAGTTTTAAGTTATGTTTATTATACTTTTCTTTTTGGAAAGATACTTGTACAGCATTTTATAATTTATTTTTTACCCCAACCTTCTGGCCATTTTAAGTGAGTTCAAACTTTTGTTTGTATATTGCTGCTTAGGCTTACTTGAACATACTAGCTTGGTGACATTTGTGTCATCCAGTTAAAAATGTATGCAGCCTAGTAAGTTAAAAATTCAAAGACTGTGCAACAACTATGTTCATTTTATTTATGATTACTTTGCTTTGTTCAAATAAAATTATATTAGCTGGTTCTAAGGAAAGAACTTTCCCCCCTTCCCCCTCCACTTTTAACTCATCAAATTAGATTGTGTGAGAAGTCCCCGTAAGGATGAGATGAAGTTTTTAGATGCTATAAACCACTAATGGGACGGTTTTTGAAGTGCCCTTCTTTCATCCCCTCCATAGATGATAGTACAATGGCCATGGAGGCACCTTGGGACACATAGCAGGGACTTTAACCATGACCTTAGATATCCATTGGTCGTCACTGAATATCAAACCAGGGACCCTCAAGTGAATAGTTGAGCCCTTTACCACACAACCATTCATCCTTTTATCAAATTAGAGTAGCTTCAATTATTGAATAACTTGGTCATTCCTGGTGAGTATGGCATTTACTTTGCATTTAAAGATGTGATAAAAGTTCAGTCTGCTCTTCCGGTTGCCATGGAAACAATCAACATTAAGGGGGAAATGATGTTTAAACCACCATAGCTTTCCTACTATTTAAGATTCTTAAGATTCATTTTAAATTTATGGTTGTTTTAAAATCATGTACCTTTCTACATTTGGATATTATGATAGCTTGGATAGGTTTTTTAAAGTTTTAATTTTTTTTTGCAAGAATTGCTTTTTTTCAAACAGTAAAGAAATAGCCATAAATGCATTTGTTTTAAAACTATTCATAAAAATTTATCATGGAAACAAAGACTTGGAAATCTGAGCTATTACAGTCAGTTTGTGAAATTTAATTGCTGTATCTTTGCAAGTTTTTAAGCCATTAATATATGCATTATAATTTGATGTTTTGTGGGTGCAAGAAAATGAAGAATTGGAGAAAAATTGTTTAAAAAATAGATTATCCTTAAACAGCCCCGTAGCGTGAAAATTTTACAGGAGGGGCCAGGCATTCTACAACAGGGGCCTGGCAATAGCAGGGGGGGGGCCAGGTAATACATTTTACTAAGTAGAACAAATAAGCAGGGGGGAGGGGCTTGTCCTTAAATTTAGTTAATTTTTTCATGCATTTTCTTTTAATGATAATGAGTGCGAAAACTGATTGTTTTTTTCTTATAACTACAATCAAAACAACTCAAGTTTGATAGACACAGTTTAGAAATAGCTTGTAGCCTTGTTTGTGTTAGAGGTGTTATATTTTATCATGAGCTTTTTTCTTAAGTCAAGTTACATCTTCTTTTATTTACTTGGACAACTTGGTGCAATGTCTGGTCTCAGTCCTCCAGCTCCACCAATGTCTTCTACTCAAAATTTCCTAAAAAATCTCTATTTACATCAGTGGCATTTTGCTTACCCTAAATATTTTAGATTAATTCCAAACTTACTATACTGACAAGCGTAACCAAAGTAACCATCAATGCATTGAATACCATATTCACATTGGCCTTCCTTTAAACATTTGTCGTTGGCACAGTTGCACCGGAACTTTCCATTAGGTCCTATCCACTTAATGGCAGCACCTAACAAAATATTTTTTTTTTAAATTAATAACTTTTGTTGATATTTCATTTAACCGGATTTTAAAACGAACAAATTGTTTGAACTCTATATGTAAGACTAAAATATGAAATTACCATGATTCGGCATTTAAATGTACGATATTGCAATAAACATAGGTTATAATAATAGATCATACAATAAGTTTAGTAATTGTTTACCATAAAAATTAAATCTGAATCTGTGACCATGTTTAGAACAAGGTGATTTAAAAAAAAAAGAATGTTTACAGTCAGATTTTAAAGCCACTGGCATATATATAATTGAAGCATGTTTAGTCTAATGTTTGCCAATCTATGATTGTGAGACTGTTTCAAAGTACTAGATTAGAATGATTTTTTAACGCAATAAATTCATAAGAAAAAAAAAAAACAAGAAAGAAAACTTGAAATATTAAAAAAAAAAATCTTAGGTATCACACCGAGCCGTTCTTAAGTGTAAGGCACTGCCGTTCTTTGGTGCGTTTTTTCTTGAAGGGGTGGGGGTTTTGCAGTAGTGACAATATATATATACATATATATATATATAGGGTCACTTGGTGAAAGTGCCTTATGGGGCTTTCATAACACTAGACTCTAGATTTAATATATATTTATTCTGAAAGGGTAACTCATTGACGGGCTGCCTATAGTTTGCCAATACAAAAAGAATGGTTCGGAGATTTTAAGTGTA
Source organism: Bulinus truncatus (assembly GCA_021962125.1). Lineage (NCBI taxonomy): Eukaryota > Metazoa > Mollusca > Gastropoda > Planorbidae > Bulinus > Bulinus truncatus. The sequence goes on along the minus strand of JAGDYQ010000388.1, from coordinate 157,919 downwards.
TTGCCAATCTATAGATGTTTATGTTATAGCGAATCCATTATCTCTTCTCAATAGATTTGCTTTTCAAGTCAATAGATGTGTGTTTGTGACTGTATTTTAATGAAACTATGACGTCAGGAATCGGATTCGATGTTTAAGGGGAAAATGGATCAGCATCGTTACCGGTAATAATTCCTGTCCCATCACTATTAAATGTGAGGTTTAGAGGGCCCCTGCATGTGTTTTACCTAAAGTCCCCAAATATCTATGGAAGTTTTTGCTTAGGGCCCCAGAGAAACTGTGTACTTTATTAAGAACGGCTCGGTATCACGTCACGGAAAAGACTTGAAAAATTAATCATGAACTTGCCTGGTTTACATTGCAATGCCACTAAAATCAACACACATCCACACACAAATATTGTTGTCATTTCAAAACCTAAAATTCAAAATTATATATATTTTAATAAATATAGAGAATATTTCTTTGTCAAAGTAATTGTTTTTTTTCCCTATTTCAACTGTTTCAAATGGCCTACAAAATAAATCAAGTTGTGTAGATATATGCACATTGTTTGCAATATTTTACCTAAGGTAATCTTTACATTTGAAAGTATAGCTACATAGTAATTTAATAGTAGTGAAGCTTAAGATGTGCCCTATTTCATGAGGGGGCCAGATAAATCGTTGAGGGCCCGGCCCCTGGCCCCCCGCACGCCGCTACGGGCCTGGGCCCACATCATAGGGATAGGTGAAGTAAGCAGATGCCTAGGGTTCTCACCTCATTGGAAGGAAAGTGGTTTCCGAAATGAAATATAAATTAAAAGGTGTAATCTGTTCTCTGCAATTGCTGCTGGTAAATAGAACTCCACTGATATTTACTATAGCACCAGGTGAATGAAAAGGTAGATTGTACATCGATCACTTTACAAGTTCCCCCCACCCCCCAAGCTAAAGCATAACGAGGCAGTTGGGAAGAGAGATTTTGTAAGAAGTGTAACAGTTGTCAAAGAATGTTACCGGCCACAGAGCTTGAGGTTTCTTCGCTCATGGCGGCCATCTAGAGAATTATTAGCTCTTCAGATATATTGATTCAGATATATTGAAGTTGGGGTACCCATTTAAAGCTGGGTGAACTTGTGGGACGACTTTGCAATAAATTTCACCAGGAAATAAGTCCATGGGTCTCATCGAGGATTGAACCCAGGACTCTCGGGTCAACAGCCCAGCATCTACATCACTCGGCCATCACTCCCACTTATTTTAAAGTTATAGTATTTTAAAGCTTGCAAAAAGCCATGGCATTGCTGACAGTTCAATTGTTATAGAGGCTCCACTAGAGATTAGTGGGGACTTTCACAATGACCTGAGATATCCATTGGTCCTCACCGTGAGATCGAACCCGGGACTTAATTAAAGACATTCTAACACTTAACGGCACGACCGTGTAAATTAGTAATTCAGGCTATCTGTGCTAAGACACTCTTATTTTAAAGAATGCACTGTGCATCCAGTGCTCGATTTAAGAAAAAAAAAACCAGTGACAGGGATGAAAAAAAAAATTCTGCAGAGCCGGGGATAAATGTCTATGGTTTCATCACCGGCAGGGATATATGAGTTAAAGCAGAGCCGGGGATGACAGTTCTCAGTGCCGGGGATACCCGCGGTATCCCCGACGGTAAATTGAGCCCTGTGTGCATCTTACAATAGGAGAAAAAAAGAAGCCGGTTAACTTAAAAAGAAAGACGTCACGGCCAGAGAAATTGATTTCATTTACGCCACTATTTCGTACGGGGGCATACATGCACAGTTAAAGGAGTAAATATTCAGCATAAAGTTTAAAAAAAAAATGACCCTACTAAAGACATAATCTAACAGAAGAAAAAAATTGATAAGATAGATTATTCAACATGACCTGTGTAAATTGTTACTGTGTTTATAGCTAGTAATGGAAGTTAGTTACACAAAATGTAAAAATATTTTTTTTTAAATATACGATATTACAGCTTACCCACTGAGTAAGGAGTTTACCACTTAAAATTTAAAACTCAATAAATTATAATCTCAAACTTTTTAAAACTTGCTATGAAGGATTGTATTTATTTTTTAAATAGGAAACAAAATTTATCCGATAAGAACAATTTGCACTACTGAACGTTTGTTTCAAATATTACACCTTGGTGCGTACGTAAAATGAAGGCGAAATTCAGTCACTGAGTTTCCAACACGTGCTAACACCATCACCATTTTCAGGTTTGGCTTAAAAAATATTATCGAAATTGTGTAGGGGGTGGAAACACGCAGAACTAATTTTGTGTACGTCGATAACAATTTCGATAACTGAAACGGATCCAGAAACATTCTATAATTGGTAGTTTCCCTTCAATTAGGACCGACAACTCTGTATTCCAGCCGTTAGTAAAATATGTGAAGAAACCAACTATTGTTGGGCGAATGAAGTACCCAGGGACGCCATATCCTTTGTGAAATACCCAACCATTTTTTTGAGTGTGATAATCAACTATTGTTGAGTGTGTGAAGTAACCAACTATTGTTGAGTGTGTGAAGTAATGAACCATTGTTGAGTGTGTGAAGTAACCAACTATTGTTGTGTGAAATAATCAACCATTGTAGAGTGTGTGAAGTAACCAACTATTGAGTATTGTTGAGTGTGTTAAACAAACATTTTTGATCTTCTTTCCTCATATGTATTGTGTGACAGCTGAATATTTAGCTTAAATATATGAAGATTCTCAGAAATATTGACTTTTAGTCCTGGTTTAGAAATTATGCAATACTCATCTTAATCTAACTTATAAAATAACAAAGTTCACATACAGTTAGACTAACTGTGCCTGTGGGACACAAGGTTCAATTCTTATAAAATAAAAAGTTCCTTTAGTCTAATTGGCCATCAGGGCAGATGCAGTGTAGAATTCATCTGTTTCTGTAACGAAGGAATCTGAAAGGAATGTGTGCTTAGCATAACGCCCAGCCGCATTAACTTCCTTAACTAATGTCAGGTACCCATTTAAGGTTGAGTGGACTGATGGGATTTTTTCACATGGAAAAAAATTCCATTGGTTCTCCCTGTGGATCAAACCCAGGACTCTCACAAACTGCTAGTAAACTAATACAGTGTAATCAATAATCGCATGAACTATAATGATAAACTCAAAACATTTTATTTTTGCCAGAATATTTTTTTAAGTATTAAAATATTTACCGATTTTTCAAAATTTAATTTCTATTACATTCATCAAAATAACAGAATAAAAATATAAACTTGTTCATTATTGTTCATGTAAACAATTCTTCTTTATGTAGAGATTTTACAAAGAGGTGGTGAGCATGCAAAATAATAATTATGACCAGATAGTGGACATTCATACAACAAATACAAGACCAGATAGTGGACATTCATACAACAAATACAAGACCTGATAGTGGACATTCATACAACAAATACAAGACCTGATAGAGGACATTCATACATCAAATACAAGACCTGATAGTGGACATTCATACAACAAATACAAGACCTGATAGTGGACATTTATACAACAAATACAAGACCTGATAGTGGACATTCATACAACAAATACAAGACCAGATAGTGGACATTCATACAACAAATACAAGACCTGATAGTGGACATTCATACAACAAATACAAGACCTGATAGTGGACATTCATACAACAAATACAAGACCTGATAGTGGACATTCATACAACAAATACAAGACCTGATAGTGGACATTCATACAACAAATACAAGACCAGATAGTGGACATTCATACAAGTCCAGGAATAATGGAGCAGAATATAAAAAGTATCTTACCATTAAACTTAAGTGATTCTCTTCATGCCTCTTCTGTTTTCATCTTCATCCTCGGAAGCTTATTCATAATTTTTCTCTTCCACCACTGTCATTAAGGAGGTTGAACCTGTCAAATGTTAATGTTTATGTACCAATATCAAAAGCAGGTTACTGATGACATTACACAAGTAATATTCAAAGTCCCAAGCACAGTATGTTATGGGTGTGTCAAGTCACTTACCTATGTCTCCAATGGTTTCTTCATGGCCATTGCACTTTAGGCAATGAAGGTCATACAAAACCATCTCATTGGTGGTTTATATCAGCCTTACAAGGGACAGAGAATAAAAAAAAGGAACAAAGAATAAAAAAATATGCCAGAAAGCTTAACTACTGCAAGTGGTAGATATTATAAACATCAATGAGATGCTACAATCATTGATATTACAAACCTCAAAGAGATATTACATACATCAATGATATTTTACAAACATCTATGAGAGAGTTTGCCTCAGACTCCAGATGAAGAAGTCGCCTAAAGTATAAGTTTAAAGATAACCTACAGGAACATATGAAATGGGCGAAACTGAACCTAATGCTGCTAGAGACTAGAGCCTTCGAAAATGTTAAATAGAGCTGTCCATTTGGGACAAAATCACCCCCACCTTCTTGCAGCTGCATTAGATAGATGACACCAGTCATTCATGGTTTCAGCCTAAACCACTAACTCACCTGCTCTCACTGCAGTTGTCTCTGTTTTTCTCTATTTGGGCTAAGAAGCCACATCAGGACCCACAGAAGAAATATGGACAGAAATACATAATGTCCTTCTCTCAACACAGAAAATATGGACAGAAATAAATAATGTCCTTCTCTCAACAAAGAAATAAATAATGTCCTTCTCTCAACAAAAAAATAACTAGCAATGAGATTCCAGCCTCAGACTACTAATGTAAATGTCAGACAAACTTTTAAACTTAAGACAACAAATTCCTGGTGACAGATACATTATTTTTGTAGCAGTTGTTTATTCCAAGTGTCAAAATTAGTTAAATGTTACATTTTATGTAACTGTAACTCTGTTATAACTTACTTTGTAAATAATGAAAAAATATAACTGATTAAAGAAGTAAACAAAACTTTAAAAAAAAAAACAACTTTTATTTTCTATGGTTAAAACAAAAAAAAAAAAAGTATAGTATACTAACATGCAGAGATTTCCAGAGCTGATTAGATGTCATAGTATGTATTTTAGCATCAGATTTAAAATAAATGATTACATGTAGTGGGCCCATTTTTTAGTAGTAGCTCTAAGAGGTCACCAAGTCTGAATGTCCTTTAGAAAGGATCTGCATTGTCATTATTTTTTTTGGGTCTTGATTCCACTGAATGGGATATTTTATTGGTCTGTTTAAATTAAAATAATGAACCATATACATGTATTTCATTTTAAAAAACAGATTTAATGTACATATTAAATTTACTGCTTGCCTTTGTTAGTATAAAAAATATTATGAAAATAACAAATAACTACTTTATGACTAAACAATTAAAAACAATATTTTTAAAAAAGTTAAAAAATGAATTTAACTATAAAAATGTTATAAGACTAGTGAAAGAGCTTAAGTTCATTTGTAAGCAAAAAATTAAAAGCTTAAAAAATTATATGTATATATATATCACAGTAATTTATAAATGATTTTAATATAATTTAAAGAAAAACGTAATGTTAAGAATTTCCACAGCCTTGTTAAATGACAAAATGATACAAGGCATAATTTATCTTTGATTGTACAGTATATAATAATGTGTAATTAAATACTAAATAGTTAAACTTGGTACTGTAATTCAATTTAGCCAAAATATGAAACAAAGTTTAGATTTCAACATCTAACTGCACCATATTCAATAACATGATAATTATCTGGATAGCATCATACTGAACTATATTACACGAAGGTAAATTATGGAGCAAATATTCAACTGTTGAATTATGATAAACACATTGAACAAGGGTGGCCCATGCATGAGGTTAAAGATATTTGTATTCCAGTTTCATATTCAGCTTAAAATACTTTAATGAGCTCCATATTGGTAATTTTACAAAGTTCAGTGAAAGAACAGTAAAGAAATAAAATTACAGGCTCAATGAAAGTAGCACAAAGCTAAAAAGAGATGCATGAAACTGTAAAAAAATTATTAACAGACAATAGAATGAATTAATTTTTATAATTTTTTGGATTGTGAAAACATTAGTAATATATCACATAAAAATGGAAAATATTAATAATATATTACAATAAATGGAAAATTATCATAAATATTGCTTACAAATATCTCTTGAAGATCAGAGGGAACTAATTAGTCGGTTCACACATGTTCTTGTTTCTGATTTTAAAAGTTGATTAGATGGATGTTTGAGTGCTTATTAACTCAAAGTCAATTTGAAAAAAAGTTTAGGTGCCTGCAAGTCAAAATCCAACAGCTAGCTGATATCAGGTACTAGCATATTTATCTTTTAGATGCTAAGAAGTGGTGATAGCGAAAATCTATTTGTAAATTATAGAAGTCAAGTAGACAGATGTTCGAAAGTGATCATCGATTAGATTTTTTAGTGGTTCCCATAATTTAAGTAGATCAACACAAATTTTAATAAGTACATAGTTAAATGCATATTTAAAACATATTTTATCTAATATTGAAATTTTATTTCTGCATTTCTAGCTAGACATATCTCTATAGGCAATTTATCGCAATCACAAACACCGACTGAAAAGATCCAAACTATCATCTCGTATGTAGGACAGTAAATTAAGTTTAACTTTTTTATTCCCTGTTTAAATCTTCATCAGCAGGTGGTTAGTGCCAACAGTTTTTTTTGGTTTGTTACAATTTGTAAAAGTTAATTTGATGGATGTTTTGGTGTTTGGTTTTAAAAAGAAATTAAGATAAGATAATAAGGTGAAAGACAATGCTATGTATGTTTGGTTATTTGGTTTCTAAATTCAGTAAGGTGAGATTTAGGTCCTCATAAAACAGAACACATTAGTGAGTCCTTTTTTATCCTTCTAGCGTTCATAGAAATCCCATTAGGTTTATATGATGTCTTTCGTTGTGCAGTAAAGTATTGATCATCTATCTGGTCACTAGATTTGAATACTTCTTGATTTCTGTTCTTATTGTTGTTATTTGTCTTGCTTTTAGCTAAGGCAGGAAGCTCAGTAAGTCCATGTTTTCTTTCAATATGACTAACAAATGCTGACAAAGTCACTAAATGCTGTAAAATGAAAAATTGCCAATTTGTACATTTGATGAAATGTCTGAAAAGTTTTTTCAATTGTAAGGAAAAACTGACAAAATGTAAAAATAATTCTGAGCTTACATCTTTTAAGTCAACTTTTTCATCTGGTATGTTCTGAAGTTCCTTTTGTAGCCTGTAAATATTTTCAATGCTGCTTATGAAGCCTGAACCTTGACCTCTAAAAAAAGTTTTAAAAAATCCTTATAATTCATAAGTTTACTGGTTGTCTTTTAAGCTGTAATTCTGTCATGATCAGAAATAAAGCAAGTTAAAACAACAACCAATTTTGACTTGTGAAAGAGATTTCATTAAAAGGTGGCATAACATCTGTATGTTGAAATAGGAGTTGAGGAGTGTAGAATGCTTTACTTTCAAATTAAGAGTCCCGTATTTAAGACCTAGTAAAGTGCTCAAATTTTCATCAAGTCCAGATGAATTTATAAGTCCATTTGGATGGACAACAAATGGGTACCGGGGAAAATAAAGGCAGCAACTAAAAACTGTGCTAGCCACAAAATTCCTCTATATGCCATGACTTGTAATAAATTTTAGTCTACACTTAATTTTACCCTACTAGCCCTCATGTAAAAAAGTTTTTTTAAGCTGCTTATGCTTATATTATCAGGTGTCATTTATTTAACCTGCTATGAATCAACTGTAACCTGCTCAACTTTGCAAAATGTGTGTATTTATTTATTTTTAAAAAAGGATTATTTTGATATTATCATGAAATGATGAATGGGTCTGCGTAATGAAATGTCTATTTATTCTATATTATGAGTAAAAGAGAAAATGTTTTAAACTAAACAATATTTATTTTAAAAAAAGGTTTAAAAAAAAAGACGGATTCATAATACGTCTCTAGTATGCCTGCCAACTAATTAAACCAATCAGCCACAAAGCCAAATTGACATAATGCGATTTGTTGTTTTAAATAAAAAAAGACAACATTAATTTTAATAGTACTATTTTAATATTTTAGAGTTAATTTCTTATATTTTAAAACTTGTATATTTTTTCAAAAACATTTTCTGAATTAAGATGAGGGCAAGCAGCCATTAATATTTAATGCAGTAAATCTACTTACAATGAAATACAGACATAAAGTGTCTTTTATTTTTGAAGAGATTCTTAAAGAATTATTTTTTTTGAGGATTAGTATCCTAGTCAAGAGGGCTTTAATAATGTAAAAAGTATTTTTAAAATTGTCTACAATTTGTTTCAATTTTAAACAACTAATACATGTACATAATGGTGTTTGCCTTATTAAAAATTATTGACAGGTAGGCAGGAAGATGGAAAATAAAAAAAATTACTTCATAGCAACCGTAAAAATTGCATCATGAGCAGCAGCAGTGAGTGCCAAGTTTTGATCTGGGGTGCATCGATAAATTCCTGCCATTCCATCAATGTCCACTTCATACTTTGGATTCTTATTTCCACTGGCTACTTTCAGTCTTTGCCAAAACTTATCATCCAGACTGATGTTGAATGGAAGAAGATGGAGGTAAACAGGGCCCGTAACCTTGTGATTGCACTAGAGTAAGAGAAACGAAAACTTTGAACAATAAAAACCAAGTACAACTGATGCATTTGTTAGACTACTAAAAGTACAATTAATGCATTTGTTAGACTACTTAAAGTACAATTAATGCATTTGTTAGACTACTAAAAGTACAATTGATACATCTGTTAGACAACTCAAATCCCAGCCATTGTTTGATTGAAGCTATTTAAAAACTATTATTGCCTTATTCACTTATTTAAAATTATTTGATTATTGCTTTATTTACCTATACTGATCTTACATGTTTTGTTTTTACATTAAATTTTTAATTCTTAATGCAACAAGCTGTCTCAAATTTTATTTTTGTATATTTTTATTTCATACCTACAGCCATTTTTAGATTTTTCATATGTATTTTTACTAAAAAAAATATTTCTTTCATTTGTTTCTGATTAAATGGTCTAGATAAAGAGTATAAGTATTCCAACAAAATAATAATTTCTTTTGAAAGAATTTCAAAAATTATATGTGACAAAAGTATACAAGTAAAAGGGTTAAATGAAGCCTCAACTTAGACATAAGTGTGAAGCTGTTGGTTTTTCACCTGTATAAGATAAACAATGGTGCTGTCTTTAACGGTTCTCTGACGACACAGTACAGCGTGCAGCTCTTCAATGAGGTAAGGAGAGGACAGGAACTCATCAGACACAAAAACCACCACTAGATCAGCTGTGTCCAACTGCAGCCTGCGCTGGGACTGACTGGAAGCCAGCAAACGAAAGGTCAGTCTTGGTGCATGTTTCTTCATAACGGCCGACATTATAGCTGCTAGACAAACCATGTCTGGTGCATAACTGAAGACTACCTCTCCTGGTGGGAAAAATAAAAACATTATATAATGACTTCCACAGTTACTCTAAATTACTGGAAAAATAATATAGTTGTATATTATAGTGTTAAGAACAGAATTTTATGGCGCCCTGGTATTGAAATAACTTAACCAATTTAACATTAACAATTTTAGCATTAATAGAAGTAAACCAAAAGAGATAATTTTGTCCAAAAAAAAAAAACCCAACATTCTAGATCTCATTAAAATAGTTTATTCACATCCAACTTTAAACTTTTTAAACTTCTCACCTTGTAAGTGTTCAGCTTCAGCTGGTGATTTTTTGACGACATGACCCCCTTCAAATTTAAACTTCTCCTTGAACTCTGAACCTCTTTTAGATTCCATTTCTTGTTTTAGCAAATGTAAGTCCATAGTCTGATTCATAAGAACAAAACATTTGAAAAATAATTTCTCTAATTAATTCATAGGGTTTCCAAACTTTCAGCCCTGGAGTCAGCATTGATGGAAAAGAAAGTTGGGGTGGAGGAGGGGTGGGGGTGCTTGCTGAGAATTTAACAATAGAATTTAACAATAGAATCTAACAATAGAATTTAACAATAGAATCTAACAATAGAATTTAACAATAGAATTTAACAATAGAATTTAACAATAGAATTTAACAATAGAATCTAACAATAGAATTCAACAATAGAATTTAACAATAGAATTTAACAATAGAATCTAACAATAGAATCTAACAATAGAATCTAACAATAGAATTTAACAATAGAATTTAACAATAGAATTTAACAATAGAATCTAACAATAGAATTCAACAATAGAATCTAACAATAGAATTTAACAATAGAATCTAACAATAGAATTTAACAATAGAATCTAACAATAGAATTTAACAATAGAATCTAACAATAGAATTTAACAATAGAATCTAACAATAGAATTTAACAATAGAATCTAACAATAGAATTTAACAATAACTCAAGCTGTTATAAAGCATGTAATGCGGTTTTGTTGTCAATGAATAAAACAACACAGGAACAAACAAGTTAAATCGATTGTAAAAATTATTTTTCAGACAAACAATGCCTGGTACAAAATGACTTTTTGCATATTATGGTCAGTTGGGGCTGAGCAGTTATAAAATATTGGGCCTCTTGACAATAGCAGAAAAAATAAATTTGCAAGCCTACAATGGGGATTGTGGGGCCCCTTTTGAGCTGTATAATTAGCATCATTACATTTATACATCAGTAAGGCAGACAAGATCTCACTCATTTTCTAAATTTCTAAACTAGTTTCATCCTTTTGTAATAGTGGGTACATAGTCAGGCCCAATAACTGCTACACTCTTTATACATTCAAAGGATCACTACAGTCAGCATTATTTTTTGTGAGTGTTGTTATGCAGTCTTCTAAAGTTTGAAAGTTTAGGACACACCTTGCACCCCCCCCCTTCCAGTATGCTGTGGGCTGCATGCTGCCGTTTGGGTACCATTGATTTAATTCACAGCATCTTTATATCAGCAATGAATCTAGAACCACTACGGTCAATACTTAAAATAATCTATGCATAAAAATAAGGTCACTTGCTGAATAATTGTTCTGTTTTAGTTTTGCCAGCTGTACAAGTTTTTCAGCCAGGGTTCCCATTTTTTCATTCCTCATGTCAATTAGAGGTATGGTGGTGTAGCTCTCTGGTGCGTCCTCAGCATCGGCTTGGTGTATTGGAACTAATACCATTGAATCCTGGAAAGAAAATTGTATCATATTTTAAAATCTTTCAACAAGGAAGACTGATAAGGAAAGGATGTACTTCAACAAATGCTTTGCAAGGATAATAAACTACTCAATCCTGGAGCCAGTGCGCAACCAGGGAGGGGGGCAAATCATCATACATATTATACTGCATAAACTGTCTTTTTTCTATATGTGAGCCACCCCCCCCCCCAGCATTTTTTGCTGGTTGCGCCACTGCCTGGAGCAGACAAAAAAAGTCTTTAGTCAACTAAAAGGAAGTAAAGAAATAGTTTCATAACTATTGAAATTTATTTATGTAGATAGTAATTGCTTTTAAATGAAAACTTGTCTACACCTTAACGATATCCAAAATTGTTCACAGATTCTGATACAATATCAGATTTTTTCTAGCTTTCAATTAAAATACAATTCCCAATAGTTATTTCAATACTTAGAGTTAATGGGCTGCAAAGAGCATTTGAGAAACAGATAGAAACTCAAAGATTTAATTTCTAAGGATTAATTAAAAATCTAAAATTATGGTTAATTTCTCACCTATTGAGATGTATTTTCCTATTACAACTTTTAATGTCAAATTTTATTGATGTATAGTTATTATATACAAAGGATGTTATAATGTATATTAAACACTACAAATTCTTTAAAACATCACATCTAATGAAAAAAAAAGTTTTATCTGCCGTAGTCGTATATTGTTTATTGAAATTCAATTGTATGTTTCTCAAATCTAAGAATAATGCAAGATATCCAACTTAGACACAGAAAAACCTTCCAGTAAGCTTATCATTTGAGAAGAAATTTATTGGCTAGTAACTTACCTGAACAAAATGACGTCCTAAAGCAATATTAAATTCTTCCTGACAGACAGATGAGGTGAGGTATGAAGGGGAGATAAATGCTACAACACAAAGAGCCTTCCCCACAGATTCATACAACACTTGCTGCCATAAATTACCTAGTTTATTGATAGTGGAGGATAAATGTAAAATTAATTTTAACAATTATACATGTATATATATATTATAAAACAGTAAGTTGATTAAATTAATATTTAATGTTACACATATGCAATAGAGGGACAAATAGTCTTGTGGGTGTAGAGCGTTTGACTATCCACCAGGGGGTCCTGGGTTTGAACCTCTGTGAGAATGTCAGGATATTTTAAGAATTTGGTTAAAGTTCCTTAAGTCCATCTAACATTAATAGGTACCTAACATAATTTGGACAAGTAAATATGGCTGCTTAGAAGAGCCCTTTACTTTTACATAAGTGTGTCACATCATGTAGATAAAAAAAACATTTTTTAAAAACCAGATGATTTTTAAAACTATAGTTCTTTTTTGGTCTTAGAAATAATAGATCTAAAAATCTGTGCTTAGTAATGCTTAGTACAGTTTCAATGGCAGTGAGTTTACCCCATTAAGTTGAAACAACACATCCTGTTACAGCATATACTGTACTTATAAAAATTAATTGCATAAGACATAATAAGAAGGAAACAATTTAATACAAGGTCAATAGGAAGCCCAGTTTTTTTTTATTCAACAAAGAGCCCCAGCTAACAATAATTTTCTCCCTAATAAGCCTATCAAAATTATAGTTGTTCCAAAAACCATTGATTTGGAATATACCAATTTGGCAATGACTATTAAAAAGGATTTTTTTATTTCTACTTTTATCAACATTTTTATTCTGTTAAGAAAATCCATAATCAATTACACATTATATCTGTTTTTTGTAAAATTAAACTAGCTAACAAGATTCTGTGCTTTAAGTTATAATTCTTTAAAATGTAAAAGGGAGCCACACTTGATCCAACAAAGATGCCCTTAAGGCCAATGTAACTTTAGTAAAACTTACGATTCTGCATTGTCAGTTTCATTCTTTAAATATCTAGGGCCCAAAACAATAATTGTGATGTAAAGCGGGTGAAGGAAAGTTCTAACAGGACAGCATGAGCCAGGCTGCAATGTCCTGCTAGCATCTCAGAGACCAAAAAACTGGCCACTTAAATAGCACTCTAATCCAGTTTACATTTTATAGATCACCCCCCTGCAGTGAACTGGGGGGGGAGGGGGGGGGCTCACAATTCTACAACACTTACAATACACAAGTCCATACAAACCACATGACTGACCTGCCCTAAGTTCACTGACATCAAAGAAAATGTTCAGCTCAGGGTATTCTCTCTGTAAAATCTCCACCAACTCTCTGGGCTCCTTCCCGTGGCCATGAGAATAAGACACAAATATATCATATGTCACACTGCGACTTTTCTGCAAGATTTCATTATTACGGCCATCTGTTGTATCGACTAAACTGGATGAATCTGGGTGATGAAAATGTGCAAGATTCAAAATCTGGGAACATGCCTGCTCTAAAAGTGATTCTTGGGTCTGTCCTGGTTTACGAACTCTGACAAAAGCATAAAATAGAAAATTAAAAAAACAAAATACTTTTAAAATAAATAACTAGCAATTTATAAGGTTATTACACAAGTGAATATAGTCTTGGTGTAAATTCATGGGTAATGTTCAAATGTTATAAATTTCACAAATGTCACAATGAGGGAAGAAATACTTTCTATGCTTGTGAAAAAACTCCACTCACCTGCAGTCAATGTATTGAACTAAAACCATGTAGCTCGGTAGTGGAGATATAGTCTCCAGGTAAAATGGGACCAATACTTCCTCATGTTTCAGCCTATTGCAACAAAGTGCCATACTGAACTGCTCCAGGCACTCAGGGTTGGTTATGTAAGATGGGGTCAATATCACAATAATCCTAAACACAGACAAGTTAAATCCTTTATTCATGAACAAAGCCAAATCATTCATATGCTTGTATTAATAAAAGAAACAGGTTAACTAATGTTTGGGCAACTCATAAAATAATACAGAGAAATATGATGTACATGTAAATTTACATTAAAAAATAAGAATGTAAGCAATTCTTCTTCTCTGGACCCATGACATCTCTGCCTCTTTTATTTCAATTTCAAATGTTCTTCATTTTTTTTTAAGTGTATGAAATTACCCATCACCATTTTCTTTTTTTGATTTCTAGGCTAAAAGGCAAACGTTTAGTTTTCTCCCACTATGTGTTGTTGGAAATCTATTCAGGCCCCCTGACATTCATGATTTGGAGCGGGCATCTACTAACAAATGCCTGTAGTCTGTTCGTGATGTGGTATGTCAACCTCCATGTTTCAGATCCATATAGGAGGACAATGGTGTTAATGAGCAATTATGATTATATTAAACTTTTTGTAAAACAAAACTCCCAGTTATCTCGACTAAACAAGCACTGTATGATATCCCAATGAGACTATTGGATTAGGCCAACAAAACGTAAAATTGATCAGTCGTTTTCACTGTGCTGTGGCTGTAATTGACAACTGATAAATTTACTTTATTTAGTATAAAGAAGATACTTATAGATACTTTTTGTTATTTCCTGAAATTGACTTTTGGTGATTCTGGTTAAGATAAATAAGTTAAAAAGTACAACTGATAAGCCAAAAAAACTCTACACAGAAAGAGTTCTGAATGTATTCAAAAGATTGATTTAAGATAAACAATTTTAATTTCTTTTACAATAATTATCTGGGCTTGTCAATGTTTATAATTACCTTTTAGAATTTTTCATGATGCTAAAAATTTGTTTCTGCCAAACATCTTCATGGTTATAAAAAAAAGCATCAGAAAAAATGTTTAAAGTTGAGTTTTCTTTCAGCAGATGGTCTGAGACACTTCGAGCTAACTCTTTATTTTCAGGCGACCAAGATAAACAAACATCATAGGGGCCACTCTCAGAATCCTGAAATTTACATACAACGAGCCTTATAATTTTATAGAAGCTCTTACTCAGGATAAACCTTTGCTTATTACGATCTTCTCAAAAAAATACAAACATTAACTTAAAATTAATTATGTGACACAAAAGATGACATCATAAAAACATAATACAATAAAATATTTTCATTTCATAGCTCTATATATGAAAGTGGTTATTTCACCAATTGAAACAACTTTGTTTAAAATATTTTACTACAAAGATATTACATTAACTAAATATACTCAAATTATTACTCACAGAAATATTCTCCAGTTCAAGCCATTTTTTCTTAAGATTAGAAAACCACTGAACGCATTCTGAGTTTAAATTTGATGTTTTAGATGGGTTGCTAGAATAAATAACTAACTTCAAACATTTAAGCGGCAGTCCTGCTTTGATCCATTCACATGCTGCATTGACCATTCCAGTCATAACTTTAAGGGAAGAATGACCCTTTTAGAAAATATTAAAAGTACATTACATTACAAGACACCAGGTAAGTATATACAGAGAAAATATTTTCCCAAAATTTCTGAAAATAAGGACTTTCTCAAGTTTGTAAACATTACAGCAAATGCAATTTCAGTTAAGCATATATTTAATTGTTAATTAGTAACCTGATCTCCAGTTGCTAATAATGGTGTTATGACAGTTGTGTCTTTGTTATTAAAGATGGGCATCATTGCTCGAAACATATTGGATATTTGCTCTATTAAACTGCTTGCCCTCTTCATGCTGTTTGATATTATAAAAAAAAAGATTCATTATAAAAAAGCAATGTGAATGCTAATAAAGATCTCAATGTAAATTTTATAATCCTCATCAATATGACTAGTCTCTGGAGTTCAACATGTCCCTGGAGCACCAAAGCAAAAAATGTTGCACCGTTATAATACTTACATCCAAGATTTCTACTCTGCAATGGACAGTATTTATATTTAAGATGAACAGGTGGTAGAGTAGTGTAGAGCGCTTGACTGTCAACAGGATGATCCTGGGTTCAAATCTCAGTGAGAACATTGGGACTTTTTCAAGTCCTGGTGAAAGTCCCAAAGTCCACCAAGCTTGAAAGGGGTACCTGACTGGGGTAGTAAAGGCGGCTGGGCATAGTGCTAACCACACAATCCCTTTATATGCCGAGATTACTGAAACAGATGAATTCTACAATTCATCAGCCCCGATGAGCCCTTTGGGGCTTAAGGGGACTTTAGTTTTATAAACAAAAAGACTTCAAGGTTGTCATTCATATAGACCAAAAACCAGTGGATGTATACAAAACCCGACTTTATAAACCTGCAGTACCTGAAGAAGGTGTTGTCATCATTAGTCAAACATTCAAGGATAGAGATGAATAGAGGAGCCAAAAACTAAAACGAGGAAACACACAGATGTACTTCAATATAACCTCATGTTTTGCAGTGGTGAAGATGGCTTTTCTATGTCTATACATCAAGTTCACCCTACCAGTAAGTTGCATATGACAAAAAACAGTCCATGCAGCAAATTTCTATTCATACCTGCTTAAGATCAAAGAACCTCATGATAATACTATCCTTTTCTTCCAAACTTTATTAAAGCAGTTTTTAAATGATATGTATATGAATATATAAGGAGAAACAACAGCTGGATATCACATCCACTTGCAAGATGCTATTGACTGATCAATACCAAATATTTCACTAAACTTGGTCAATCAGTGATATTACCATCATTGTTCACTGGAGGACCTTGGTATATGCATTCACTTACCCAAGAGGCAATGAACTATATACAAGAGAATAAGTAGCAAGCTTACATTTATCTGTTCATCTCAGAAAACTCAACAAATAAATAATTATACTTATATAAGTTTGTGATATTTTAATGCACTTTAAAAGGACTTATTTTTCTTATTTTATATTATTTTAATGCAGTAATTCTCAGCTTCAAAGCATGGGTATTTTGCTAGAATAATAGTATGTGAACAGCCCCATAAAAGAATCATTTTTATCTACAATTCAAACTCAATATTGTTAAGAATTAATATCTTGACTTACTATTCAAAACAAACCAGGCGATGAAATGGCAGGCGTGGTTGCAAAGGTTTGGATATCCAACAGGAAAACTGCGACCGTAGATCAACATCTTTATCCATTGCCAGCTCATGGACACTTATATCTAGATTATTTTTTAAACTCCCAATAAGAGTTGTGGCAATGGGTGCATAGTCACCTATAAAATATTGTTATGTATAATTTATTTAGTATTTGAATTTAAAAAAAAATAACTGATATAATCATCTTTTAAAATGAATATAGCTTAGAGGGCCAAATCATTTTAAGCATATGATTTTATCATTACTAATTATCACACAGAAAATTTGAATTAAGTAATTAATGAATTATTATCTTTTAATAGTAAATAATCTTTAAGTTTAACCTTAAAACTTTTATATAACATATAACCTATTTAAAGAGCATGCTTTTTTTTTTAATTAGACATGTAACATTTTATGTCATATATCATAACTATTTTAAGTGTTCATAAGTAAATAATAAGTCATGTTTACAATCTCTCTATGATACTATGATATATATAGATAGTATTATATTTTGTGTATAACATAAAACAAGATCAATTAAATTAATTACCATAATATGCAGATGTTATAACTATGTCAACTTTCTGTGTAACATCTAATTTGGTTATATCTCCAACTAACAACTGAATCTCTCTCTTTCCTAAGGGGGTGACAAGCTCAAAACTGTCTTTTAACAGGAGTGCCATTTTCTTGCTAATAATTCTTAAATAATATTTAATAAATATTAAAATGCAGCATATAAATTACTTGTATAATATATATAGGAATTTTGTAAAAAAAAAAAACAACAACTGAAACCTACTCTAGACTTCTATTGCCATCACTGATTAAGTAACTGGTAGAAAACAATACGAAATGGTCAACGTTCGTTTCCTTGTTATTGTTTTGTTTATGTTATTTTTGAACTCTTAAAGCTGGATTTTTTGCCCGTGATTGCCAACTAAAGAATTCCATTTTTGGACGATTTTATTTTAGCATCCTCTTACGATATTAAAACAATAAATGAAAAAAATACGTTATTAGTTGTATGCATTTTATATAGAATAGAGTAGATCAAACTAAAATTTTTCATCTTTCTTCTTAATTCAATAAAAATATTGCATTTACAATTTTGTAGCTCTCTGACTACTGACGACTACGTTAGCATAGACCCAAGGGAATGTACTCTTATGTTTTTGTTTACTCGCTCACGTCAGAAAAGATTTCACGAGTTTTAATAATAAATTATAACGTTATTGTATGTAAGTTTGTTCTATTATTTTTT
The DNA here is from genome assembly GCA_021962125.1 of Bulinus truncatus. Taxonomy (NCBI): domain Eukaryota; kingdom Metazoa; phylum Mollusca; class Gastropoda; family Planorbidae; genus Bulinus; species Bulinus truncatus. The sequence goes on along the minus strand of JAGDYQ010000388.1, from coordinate 139,521 downwards.
AAAAGAAAAAATAGTGTTAAGTATATGAATTCAGCGTTCTGATGGTTTTTAACTGATAGAAGATTCAACTGTTAAGCTAGACAGTTTTATTTTAAATTTATTTCTACTGTTTGAGTTTATGACAAAATTCATTTAAATTGGCAAAATGAAATTCTCTCAATGAGTCAATCTCTGTTATTTAAGTCAGTCACTCATAAAGACTTAATTATTAATTAAATTAATAAGACCTTAAGTGCATTATATACTTTTTTATTTCACTTTTTCATCGATTCTGATAACCATACTAGTGATTATAGGTATTATCATATTTTAGCGACAATTATTTTTTTTTATAAATATTATTATTAATTCTTTTTTGATACTTTACCTCTATAAATTAGTGTCAACGTTCCAAAAACATGTTCATAGACATAGTATTCTGTATTATCTATTGATTGTTCTTTAGTCAAAATATAAGAAAAAAATGTGTTAAAATGCATATATATTAATTATATGATACATTATTTATAATTATCAACATAGTAGTAACTGGGATTCTAATTTAATAGTGCAAACATAGCAAAGTTTATATCAAATTCAAACTCATGAATTATTTAGTATTTACAGATCCGTTTGGCATAATATTAGATCTGATATAATTTGTTATGCATACTTTGTAAATCTATTATTATGCATAATTCTAATCAGGCAAATTATAAACACGTCACCTGGTCGGCATTAATTTCAGTCTTGGTCTTATTGGTATACATTCATATCTCTTATAGAGTTATGTCAAGTTATGATGAAATCCTGTTACTGTTATAAAATATTTTACCAATGCTTCCTTATAGCCAGACCTGGGTTACTGCAAACATGTTTAAATAATCATATTAGTACATTTATTCTCATGTACCTATTTATAACAGGCAAGTCCATAAACCATGCATAAATCTGTATGGGAAATTAGTAAAGAATGGTGGGATGCTGTTGCATTGAAGGCTAATCATGCTGTTTTATACATGGACTCCAATATGGCAGAATTGCTACACTGGAGTGGGGGCATAGGAAGTCTACTATCGGCAGGTGTTGAGGATATCAGAGAATTTTCTTCCTTTGAGGTAAATTTTAAAGTCAGTTTTTCTATTTTTTTCATGTGAATTTCTTTTGTTATAGTGTTGCATATTATTCTTTTAGTTTGCATAACATAACCTACATAAATGCTTGAGGTAGATGTGCTATTCAATGTTATCATTTTCTTTTAGAAAAGTAAATTTACTCTCAGCAATTATTATTGTTTTCTTCAAATAATGTTTATGGTTTTTAAATATGAATAGTTTGTAAATAATGATTGAATGATATATTGTTTCTAAAAAAAAAATTCATTCATATAATTTCATTTATTGAAATTACATTTCTTGTTTTATATAGAGTGCTAAAGAATCACAAAAAAAAGGAGTCTTTATGGTCATCTCATCTTTGACTGGTGTGACAGAAGAAATTTTACGAGACATAGTCTCACACAGTCACTTTCAATATGTTATCATTACAACAACAACAAGTCCTTTGCTGCACTCACATGGCACTGAATCAGATGATAATTCTGTTTTTGATGATTTTGAAGAAAAAGTCTTAGAATGGATGGGTAACATGGTAAATTATTTAAATTACATCCCAATCATAATAATGTTGTTTGAAAAAAACTACATTTTGAAAATCGTTGTCTTTTTTTATGGTGTTTTTATTGTTGCAGAGTTTCACATGAGATATATATGCTGTTTATGTACTTTGTATACCTGAAATAAAATCCCAAAAATCTTTCATTTTAATAGAGTAGTTTTTTTTGTTCTAAATATTTTTAAATTTTAATTGAAATAAAACATCATTCATTCAATCCTATATCTTTCCTCAGAGTTATACTGTAGAGATTACACATATACCAATGTTTGCTGCTGAAGTCTGCCCAGGACTGTTTATCACTCCAACTTTCTCAAAGCTGTTTCCCTTTATGAACTCAGATGTGAAGCAAATTGCTTACCAGTACAGAAGCTCTCATAACTTTAAAGTAAATTGTATTCTAAATAGACTTGGAAATTCGACTTAGTAACAAGCGCAAATTTAAAATTTTGACATTGAAAACATTGTTATTGTTTATTATAGCTTATACATGTATAAATGGATTATAATATTACTCTGGTTATTGCTGCGAAAGTGCCTGCAGAGAGGTGAAGGTTTAAAGTTTCAAAGCCTCTACTTTTTAATAATGCTTGAAGTTAAGCATTTTTTTTAAAACATACTTAATCATTAAGAGAAGCAACTGTTTACCTCATGGCTACTATATTATTTCATTTGTTCTTCGGCACCTTTTTAAGTTAACATAATCTTAAAATATCACAGAAAAGTATTAACGGAAATTAAATTAATACATTTTTTTAATCAAACTCTTTATTTTGTTTAAGGACTCAAAACAGATTGAAGCTATGAAAGATGTAGAGCTGATACATTTACCAGCCAGCATGCAGAAAGAAATCAAGGTAAAATAATTGAAATTTACATTAGATGAATTATATTTTATATAAGTCTGCCAAATACAGAAGGCTAGTTCCCAAATTAACCAATAAAAAGTCAAATTATGTTTCAGCTATATACCTTAACATAGTGGGGGATTAGAATTTACAAAACATACCTGATAAATGCTCACTTTAAAAGATGTTAAAAATTATTATCCTTTTCTAACATGAAAACTCACAATTTTTGTTCACTGCAATGCTAATCATTATATCTCTAAATTTCCCCTGTGTTCTAAGCATTTTTTACTCTTTCAGGTGCTGAATCAACATTGGTCATGACCTCTTTATGCACTCACTATATTTTAGCAGTCTTCTGATTTGTTAGTACACTAGACTTTACCTGAGATTGTCTACCACTACTGTAATAATTGAATTCAACTTGACCTTTTTCTAGTGACATAAGATTATGTAGTCAGCCTTCTTTCCCCATGCTATTTTATAAATTTGCAATAAAATATGGCTCTCTATCTTGAAGGACCCAGTGTTTCCTTTCCCTTTATCTAACTTTATGCTATTTACATTAAAAAAAAATCTCAAAATTCAACAGGTAAATGTACAAGTATATTTAGTTTAAAAACTGTCACAAAAAACAAGTGTGATTTGTGTGTATCAATGTGTCTTAAAGTAGAATTATATCATATACTGAACATATATGGGAACTAGATACTATCTTTTTTAGTCAGATAAGTCCCAAACCAGACAATAACTTTGCCCTTCAGCAAACATTTAGTTTTAGTGCAATTTGGATAAAAGTTGTCATGAGCAATTTTGTGCCAGTAAAATTGAGTCTTCAGTGCTAATAGAAGCAAACTTATAAGCAATGAATCAAAGGGTTTATATTTTTTCACAGTTCATTTTAAACATCTTAAAAAATTATCTTCAGGAAAACAGCAAACATTGTCCCCAGTTTATAGTAAACATTTACACCCTCTTTGTATTGTACATTTTTAACTTTTGGAATGGTCTCCTTATACATGTACTTCCTTTTTGATGACTGCAACAGTAATCATCTTTTTTTTTTATTTTAGGCTTTTGCCAGTGGTCTTCATGCTTTGTTACAATGTATGGATGTAAAGGAAGATGTTTATTCCATTGGTTACTTAAGTCACTTAGTGGCGACGGAGCTAGAGGCTTACCCCCCTGCTTGAGCTAGAAGAAAGGTAAAACTACTGAATACCTTACCTATCTCAGCTGTCTTGTATTTTAATAATGTGGCAATAATAATGAGTGTGGAGTTCTTAACAATCTCTTTTTCTGTTGATTTCAGTCTCCATTTAGTTTCATTAGATAATGAAAATCTTAACTTCTAAAATGGTTTCTTTAGAAACGAAACTGATTTTTTCCTAAAACTTTATCTATTTCTGTCATAGTCAGTGCAGAACAAGGCCTCTCTTGTGCTAATTGATCGCACATTAGACATAGCGTCAACTGTGACATACCAGATAGACAGTCTCTTGGACAAAGTAATGAATACACTGGACCAACTGCCAGGACACAGCAGTGACAAACAGATCAATCTACAGAGCTTATGTCATGCCAACAGGTGAGTTTAGTTGTCAGAATAGTTCTCATTGATAGAAGATTATACTGACAGTTTTAGTCTAGTACACTGATAATTTTAATTGAGATACAGTCTTTTCTCACTGCTTCACGCACATACTTTCCAGGCTTCATACTATCACAGTTTTCTTTATATATATATATATAAATATAAGCTATACAACATAGAAATAATTTTTCTTTCAGAGTCTAGTATGTTTTTCTTCCTCTTATTTAGTTAAATGTATTGAGTAATACCACCGCAATGCCTAGATAGCACAAATAATGTTAATAGCAGTATTAAAAAGGTCTAAACATGTTTTTTTAATCTTCTAACTATGAAAATATTCCATTTATAAATAAAGAATTCTTCTTCATGAAACTTAATCCATCATGGTTAAGTCTGGAAACTATTAACTGTGAAAAACAAGGAAAGACTGCATGAGGCAAATTGTTTAGCAGTTTAGGAGAATTTAATACTACACAGTTAATTTTATATTGTCTTTCTAAATAGACTCAAAATTGACATAGTAAAAACTACATACATGTATAAACTTTTTGATTTGATTTTATCTGAGATATATCCTAATAAAGATCATGTATGTTTAACTATGGTCCAAAATATCTTATTGTATTTCATTGTTTTTCATTAGTGATATCATATTTTTATAATAATAGCTCATCTAGCGCAGTGATATTGACTGGAAGTTTAGCCAGTACTCAGTGTTCAACAGCCCCACCCACTCATCTAACACCATTGATCTTTAAAAAACAAAAGGTAAATTATCTTTGTTTCGAGTGCATTCTGATATTGTTAACAAAAATATTGTTATAGATTTCTGCCAAGCAATTAGCAGTAAGTATATAGGTGGGCCTCCACCAACACGGACTGTTTCCTTTGCAATGCAAAACTTTTCTATTTACAAAGAAGTCAAACTAAATTATGTGAAAAAGTCATGTATCAGCTGACCGGAAATAAGACTAAATTTCTAACTTGTTTAATTTGGCTTCAATATAGCCATTGGACCACACAAGAAGAACAAAAAAAACAGTATGGTTCATATCTATAACTTCAAAATAACAATCCTCAAATATCATAATAATATACATGTATTACATGAAAAATTACACATTAGTTAAATTTAACTATTTTTATTTCTTAAAATATCAAATTTCCAAGACTCTCTAAGACTAGCAATTCATTCAATAACAATGCATGGAAGTATGTAGATAAGCTATTTTCCTTAAAAAAACAACATATATTAGAGAGTTTGTGTACATACAGTTGATGTTTTAATATTTATTTATCATTATATATTTCTTTCAACTATTTTTTCTATTCAAATGTATATTTCTAAGCAGTCATTTTGGTTTGCTTACCCTTTTAAATATATAGCCCTGCAGACAAAACTCAGCAAGTGTGAATCTTTTCATAAGAATGTCAATGCATGAAACTAAGATAGAATTCACAAGCTTATGAATTTTATTATGAACAACTAATTCATCTTATAAATCCTTACAACAACCCCACAAATGTTGCCAACTTTTGTAGGTTTTTACAGGCGTGTTCTATTCTGTCTTAAACAATTGTTTATTTTCTTGCTTTTATTGGACTCTTTGTGTTAATAAAACAGGAAGGTCTGATGGATGTCAACCGAAAGTTGGTAGAAACTGCTTCGTCTGAGAAACTTCCTTTAAATTTGTCAGGCAGACCAGGTAGAGTCACAGCAGATCAAATTGAGTCAACAGTTACTTTGTTCAAGTGAGTTTTCACCAGATGACCATCAAAACTATATATTTTTTTATTTTATCGTCTCGTTTCATATTTTAGTGTTGCATTTTTTTTTTTTAAAAAAACTTCAGTTTTTATTATTGTTTTATTTACTTTTGTTACAGGGGTAAATATTCTCTGATTGAGAAACATTTAGATTTACTTCAAACCGCTTTAGCCACAAGCCAATGTCTAAAGCACCCCAATACAACTCTGCATGACACCATTGTTTTGAGTGAGAAAAATTTAATTCAGACCCTGGCAGATGAGGATGAGTCAGCCCCGAGTGGAGCCGCCTTCCTCACAAAGTTGATACTTCAGGAATCACAGAAATCTTTGAACAATGAAAGGTTGTTTTTTTTTCCTTCTTGTTATAAAGAATTATCTACTATCACCTTCGACATTTAGGACATTAATTTATGAATTGTTTCATTTCATTTAGAAATAATTCATCTTTTGTTTTTTTAAATACACATTTCATTTACTTGTATTCCTTTGATTTATTTCTTAACGTTCAGAAGCCTAACCGTAGATGATGTGTTGTGTCTAATCACATACATGTATTCAATAATGGATGAAATTGATGAAGATGAGAATGAAGAAACTTTACTCAGGGTAAAAATATTGTTTGAAATCTGCTCTAATAAGTAGTTTTTATTCTTTTTTTTTTAAATATATTAATTTTAGATAATTTACTATTTGTATCGTGGACTTTATTTAGTTGTTTTTTCACCTACTTTGATTAATGTATTTACTTTTAGGAAAAATTAATCCAATGGATTGTTCAGGAAAATGAAAAGTTATCTCCCCTCGTTAAGCAAATAGGTCAGAAGAGTTGTTTTTTTTACATAGCTTAATCAAATTTTCATTACTTCAATGATTTTTTTAATATGGTTTGAAAAGGATAGATCATTAATTTTTCATAAATGATGTGTCTTTACTTTAATTATCACTTATCTGTGAGCTGTGTTAATGTTTCTAATGTCAGTGCATTGTTCTCACTCTAGTTGGTGATAAGGTGACAGAGAGTATAGTCTCTGACCAGATTGAAAATTTATGGCAGAGGTTTTATGATGTAAGGGATGCACGGAGTGGGCTTCACCAGTTCAGGTTTTACTTTCTATAGATTTTAAAATTTTCTTTTTACATATGTGATCTGATGATAGGAAATAAAGCATTTTACCAATATGCAAAAAAAAAAATAATAACTACCTAGTTTGTTATAACTCACTGCAATCATGGCTATAAGTATTTTAACATCATTAATCTTAAATAACACACCTTTTAGTTTAAATTATACATGTTTTGAATAGTATCTCTATGTTATGTTTGTATTCTTTATATAGATCTGTCCTTGACCCTGGTGATGGTATGACGCCAGCTAGTGTCAAACCTCTACTCAAACTTATCATTGAGAAAATAGTAGACCCTGCTAAACCTGATCTTTCTGATATTGAGTGTAAATCTGGTGGCTTGAAAGATCTGTTGAAATCTGGTTTTGGGTAAGCTAGGAATTTTTTTTAGATGTGATTGTGTTTTTGTTGGTTTTCCAACAAATTAATTTTTTATTTTTTTTATTTAAAGATTTAGACAAGATTAAAATTGAATCAAATTTGATAAAATCAAGTGTGATCTTTTATAATATAACAGAGAGGTTCATTACCAGGTATAAAATGTATATTTTGAATCCTAAAATTGTATACACTGCATATTCAATCAGGAATGTTAAGAATTTTATAAAATTGTAAACTATTGTTAGACTGATAGCAAAAAATAATAAGGTTCTTTTTTTTTTCTTTTATTAGTTTATGAATCGGAAGCACATTCTTTTTTATCAATACAAGAAAATCTTAATAATTCAAATGAAGCATAATTGATTAACTTCATGTCCTACATTTGGCAGATTCTTCAAAAGCTCTAGCAAACCCCGCCCTGGTGACACCCCTTTATTGATTTTGTTTGTGATTGGAGGGTTGACAGCCAGTGAAGTGAAGCAGATCAGGGATGTACTTGACAAAGTGAAACCTCAGTTTGAGGTAAATACATTGTTGTTGTCCATGACTGATTTAATCTCTAGTGTTCCTGGATATCGGTTAAGTACTTTAAAATAGTAATCAGTTGAATATTTCGGGAATAGTTTTATATAATAAAAACTAATTTAAACAATTAACATTGTAGGTTTTATATAAAGTGTCATAGTAAGAATTAACCTTTTAGAGACATAATCAGTATTTTAATCTAAAGTTATTTTTCTCACTAGATCTCTTTATATTTTTTTTTTAATTTTTACACAGGTATGACTTATTTACATTTTAAAAAAAGTTATTTTAAAACTTGCCAAAAGTTTCATTTAGTTGTAATAAGCCTTGACCAACTACATGTATAACATTGCACATGTGTAAATATTTCTTTTTACTTTGTCATGTGTAGATGTTATCTAAATTGGCATCGTGCAAAAAAAAAATCATAATAGGTTTGAAAACAAATTTGGCATTTCAGTTCACATGTAAACAATCTCATGGGAAATGTAACAGAACTATTGAGTTATAATAAGACAGGAAGTATTTTGAGTTTTCATATCAGATATTTGTCTCCACTTCATTTTCTACATTCATATCATTCAGTTCTTCATGTTCATCAACTCCATTAATGATGCCAGTGATAAGACAATCCTGAAATTTAATGAAACTGAATTATTTTCACACATAGTGTGTGAAGTTCCTCTTAAGATCCTATAAACCACTAATGGGATGGTTTTTATGGTGCCTTTCTTTCCACCCCATTATAGCCGATAGTGCAATGACCATGGAGGCACCATGGGAGGTATAGTGGTAACTTTAACCAGGTACTCTCAAGTTGACACTCAAGCGCTTTAGCACACTACCATCTGTCCCCAACACATGGTAGGATGTTGTGTTTCATAATCCAGGTTTAAATGGTTGACAACTAATAGAGTTTGTTATAACTATTAGAAATTGTCCAACACTGTAACATTACCTTTGTAAGACTCTCTAAATATGTAACTGTGGCTTTTTTAATATATATATATATATTCATATACAAGAACAAACTCAGTGCAGTACACTACATAAAAATTACTTTAATAAAACTTTACTTTTTTAAAGATCTTCTAACTACCAACAGGACTACTATAACGAACTTCTCCTAACTACCTATATCTACTCTAAGCCTGTCAGCGCTATTCTACTGCATATTTCTCTCTCTAGCTACTGACACTTCTTTCTAACTTAACTTAATATGGCAACACAAAGGTTGAGGGGGGGGGGTGGTGATCATGCTTGCTATGTTTGGGCAATTAGCTGGCATCAAATCTAAGTTGGCAGCTCCCTTGAGACCCAGCCATGAACTTGGGTTACATAATCTTATGGAATGGTCAACTAAGATGGGTCCCTCGCTGGGGATAGGCAGATGAAAGGAGGGGGGCGGTGAAGGTGGGGTAAATTCTAAAGGCTACAAACACCCTGGTCTATGATAAGAAAGTTAGTGTTTGGCTATCCCTATGGTAATAACCTGACTGTAATATACAGAGCTTAAACATCTAATGTGGAGAGGGGTGGGGTTTATATATTTGCCAGTAATTTGCAACAGATATTTTCCAATACATTGCATAATTACCTCTTGCTCACTTATGATTGCGGAAGGGTGCATAAATATTGCATAGGACCTGTATTAGAAAATATATTTTATGTACTATAAAAACAGAGTCTTATCTTTATGTGTCATTGTGTGAGTTTGTTTTTATAACTTGTGTTTTCTTCCCCCCCCCCCCTATTGCTGATAAGACTCTAGAAGGAGTATGGCAGCTAATAACCATTATGCCAATACTGTTTTACAAAAAAAATATGACAACTTAAAACTTATCACAGAAACTTTTTTAGCTCAGTTATGGCAGATTCTTTTGCTGGTTCATTTATTTTTAGCTGCATATCATGTTGCATCTAAGCTAATAGCCATCTATTTCGTCTAAGCACTGGATCATATACCATTTTATCCATTGTCTTTGTGCCTTGTATTCTCCACCCCATGACCAAGTCTATGACTGTATCTTGGTAAACAGTAAGCTTCCCTATTATAATAGTTTTGTGCATTGTATTCTCCACCCCATGATCAAGTCTATGACAGTATCTTGGGGAATAGTAAGCTTCCCTATTATAATAGTTTTGTGCATTGTATTCTCCACCCCATGATCAAGTCTATGACAGTATCTTGGGGAACAGTAAGCTTCCCTATTATAATAGTTTTGTGCATTATACAGAAAATGTTAAAAGTTGGGCATCATTAGTTGACACATTATATATATTTTTTCCCCTCAGGTTAGCATTGGCTCCACACGATTGGCCAACATTTCTTCTACACTGGAATCTGTTTTAGTTTCTGACCATATCAACACTTTCAACCAATGAAAAATTTTGTTGAAAAATTGAAGCCATGGCTGTGAGGGATTCACCTTTCTACAATTGTTATTTTGTTTATTTCTTGAAATCTATTAAACAACTACATCGTGAATGAAATAGTAATTTGTCGTCTTTTTTTTGTATGTCTATTCATACTGACACTTTTATTTAATTGACTGTAAATCCAGCTTGTTTACTCTGTCAGCTGTCGATACATGTATTAACAGCATCATTAATTCAATACAGTTAAGCATAAGTCAAATAAGGGAAGCAATTTTAGAGTTGTGTTTATACTTTTATTAAGGGGACGCAAAGTAATTTAGTGACAAATTAAAAAATTGAAATAAATCAACAATGAGAATAATTTATTAATTGTAAAACAAATATTTTATTGACATCAACATTGATCCATTTTTTCTGGAAATTATGAAATAATAAAATGTACATATGCATCAAATAATTTTGGAGATCGCCTCACTTTAACTCAAGTTAATCTAAAGCTCCGTATTTAATCTTCTCCACATAAAAGTGAGTCGATACATATTTTAGGATATTATATGTGCTACCATCCAATGAATAGGGTTCAATAATATTTATAAGCATTGATTTATTATTCTTATGAGCTTAAGAATAAAACCACTGAGCTAATGGAATATAGTGGTGTCAAGTATATTTTTGTTTCTTTGAATATTCATGTTCATTCTTCATCTGAATATCCTTAAAATATACAAAACTGTATAATTATGACTTATACACAGACACCCAAAATTCCGATCAGAAATAGCATGCTGTTTTTCTTAGTCTTGGAACTCATTCATAATGTCTCACAATGAAGTGTTTCCAGAAATAATCACTTATCTGGACAATGATGTTCCTGAGAACTGTTTATGTATAAGGTCATGATTCTGAAAGAATGGCGCACAGACCAGATCTCTCTGGTTGTTGCTGTTGTCTATGCAGTAGACGTTCGGCTATGACATCACCATTTAGGAGATCCTCTGGCTTGAGTTTGACAATTGGTGGAACAAATTCATTGGACCAAAGCTCCTCAAGTGACTTCAGATACGCCTGGTCCAATGTGTGATTCTTCATGGTTGTGTTGATCTGATGGTGATGCAGGTCAGTGCTATGGTGTCCAGATACTGCTCCTGTAAGTCTGACTGAAATTTACAATAAAAAAAAAAAACTGATTACTTGTAGAAGATAATAATTTTGATTGGTTGAGATATTATTGAACTCTTTACTGCCTAACGCAGTTGCCTGTTTGGATGTTGAATTATAGATCCCACTGGGAAGGCCAGTTAGACCACATGAGAAAATGCCATCCCCAGGAGACACCGCCCCTCATAAAGAAAGGTTGAAAACTGATTTATGGTATTATTCAGTCTGAGCTAATGATAAAACAAAAAATTCCGATGTTATCCTGGGAATAATTCAACAGTAGAAGTTACAGAATTTGGAGAATCAACAGATGTGGAGTAATTTTTATAAAACAACCCAATAATAGCTGATCTAGAATTTTTTTACTTTTCTTTTATTTGCTCTAAATAGAATGTGAAATTCATGTTTTATTAGGAGGCACCATATTGGCTGTAGAACAAATTAAGCATTCTATATATAATGTGTGGACTGTAGTTCCATGAAGTCTCTGGGACTCAATACTGGGTGGCGCTGGGTGTGGTGATTAGGCCAACTGTACCAGAACCAGAGATTCTTGAAGTGGTTTTACATTTAAATAGAAAGAATTGTCAAAAAGTTGACAAGAATTTACTTTTTTCCTTACCTGGGTTAACTATTGGAAGGGGATAGCCATTGGTAGGGGGGTGAACTCTGTTAGCATTTTCGGCCGGCGACCGCTGCTGAGAATTTGTTGAATTATCTGCCCTTATGTCGTCCTTTTTCTTCTGTTGTAGCAGCTGCCGTACTGCTGAACTCTCCATGCCGGTGTCGGATGCAATTTTATCAATGACGTCATCAGAAAGATCCGCCCCGTCCAAACTAAAGTCCTCATTATGGCTCTCTAAAACATCTTTGATCGTCTGTAATTGAATATCATCGTCGTCCAAGGGGTCATCTAATCTGTCTGGAAAAAATAAAAATAAAATGTACATTATGGTTGATGTTACCTATGATATTCCGGAGGCTGATTAGCGCGCACAACTTCAAGGAAATAAACATTTGTGTGCGCAACATAAAGGTACTTAGGCCAGCCATTGATTTTTTGGCGAGCCCAGGGCAGAGAGCTTAAAGATTTATAGGGCCACGGTGCAATGTTCAATTCGGGTTATCTAGAGCAGCAGATGTGATTCTAATTTTTTACTAGAATGGGGCCTTTGGTAATGAGGGGCCCAATGCAGTAACCTATTTTGCCTATTTCTAAGAAAGGCCCTGGTGGTGATACTAAACTACCAACGACAGTTATATCTCATGATGGCGACAGTTATATCTCATGATGGCGACAGTTATGTCTCATTATGGCGACAGTTATATCTCATGATGGCGACAGTTATATAGCTCATGATGGGGACAGTTATATCTCATGATGGCGACAGTTATATCTCATGATGGCGACAGTTATATAGCTCATGATGGCGACGGTTATATCTCATGATGGCGACAGTTATATAGCTCATGATGGGGACAGTTATATCTCATGATGGCGACAGTTATATCTCATTATGGCGACAGTTATATCTCATGATGGCGACAGTTATATCTCATGATGGCGACAGTTATATCTCATGATGGCGACGGTTATATCTCATGATGGCGACAGTTATATCTTATGATGGCGACAGTTATATCTCATTATGGCGACAGTTATATCTCATTATGGCGACAGTTTATAGATTTTTCTTCAGGAAATAATCTATAAAATTATTTTATCTTAGCCCTTGTACTTATTGTTTGCTACAGGACGGTCGTTTTCAGAGCCATTCTTGGGCCGTTGTTGGCCCTAGACAGAAACTTTCATAAGTATTTTGGGCCCTAGACAGAGACTTCCATAAGTATTTTGGGCCCTAGGTCAACGTAGTGAAACGCCTGTAAGAGCTCCATTAATTACTTTTAATAGGGATTAATACTTTTCATATAGTATGAAGAGCTCTTAGGGCAAAACTTCAGCGTATTTTTTATTTCAGAGACAAACAAGTGACTTACTACACTCTAGTTAAGTTATTCGATATCACATTTTTACCTCCAATGAAACCACATGTTTATAGAGCTGTAAGAGACTGGTTAGTAGATGATAGCTGATGTTAAATAAATAAATAGATAGATAGATAGATAGATAGATAGATAGATAGATAGATAGATAGATAGATAGATAGATAGATAGATAGATAGATAGATAGATAGATAGATAGATAGATAGATAGATAGATAGATAGATAGATAGATAGATAGATAGATAGATAGATAGATAGATAGATAGATAGATAGATAGATAGATAGATAGATAGATAGATAGATAGATAGATAGATAGATAGATAGATAGATAGATAGATAGATAGATAGATAGATAGATAGATAGATAGATAGATAGATAGATAGATAGATAGATAGATAGATAGATAGATAGATAGATAGATAGATAGATAGATAGATAGATAGATAGATAGATAGATAGATAGATAGATAGATAGATAGATAGATAGATAGATAGATAGATAGATAGATAGATAGATAGATAGATAGATAGATAGATAGATAGATAGATAGATAAATCGATAAATAGATAGTTGATAGTTGATAGATGGGAGGATAGTTGGGTGCCAACATTTTTAGGCCTCCTTTTATCTTTGCTATTGGGGTCCTTCTACTGTATCGTATACCCAGCCCCCCCCCGACAAATGATTGGATCGACATTGCTTTTATTATCAATTTAGGCCGACCATTGTATGAAACTCTCATATCATTGGTTTTATTACTACACAAAAAAAAATAAAAAAACAACTTAGTAACAACATGACTCCGAAAAAATGTGCTTGTTTTAAAAAAAATAAATGAATTAACTTTCGGCAAAAATGTCACGAAAAGGGGCTTCGTTAAACGGGGTGTGGGGGGGGAGGGAGTACCCAGGCAGCCGATTAGTTTGTCAATCCATAACAATGGCTCTGTCCCCCCTCCCCAACTCCTACTTCTACGCCCACCCCTCCATACACACTTCAACAAACTCTCTTCACTTCAACAAATTCTACTCTTCCTGTAATCTTTCACCGTAATGAAACGTATTGTTTACTTGACAGCTTACTTGTAAACTAAAACTAACTGATTCAGGCCAGCTGTACGATTGTCACAACACGAGAGCCGGCGGTTGCATTGTCCGGCAATTTTTCCCCTCTTAACACACACTGACCACTAAACAATAGCGCCCGACACGAATGGGCTACCCAGACGACCCAATTACACCCGTCCTGCATGTGAACTCTCGGACCCAAACAGTGATTCTGACGTCTGGCGTATTAGTTCACAGGTCAAGGGCGTCCTGTTTTTTAAGTGTGTGTGTGTGTGTGTCCATCTGTCCACTACGAAACCATATAACTAAAACTCAAACAGATCATGTACCTATAGCAGAATAGATTGTTTTTTTTTTTTTTAAATAAAAAAAAATAGTTTGTGAAAAACTCGCTACATTTATTTTTAATCGCTATGAAAACGTTCCTTGTAGTCCACTGAAAATATATTCTAAAATACAATCATCTAATGTAACCTATAGGAACTTTGAATAGCATTTCTCATTGTTGCATAATTTAATTCAAATCATCTTCATTTGGCCCTGCACAAGGAAAGGGAATCCTAGAAATAACTTCACAGTTTCGAGGGCTCTAGTTGTCAAAGATTATCAGGGACCCAAGATGTGTTGGTGGTACTGAAACTGTTTAATGTAGGGGCCTCAGACGTATTGTACCTTTGCATAGTTAAGCACTTCCCCCCCCCCCCGTTAATTTTACCTGTGACGTCAAAAACGTTAGAATGTCCCACGGCCATCTTGGAATACTAAATAGTTCAAAATGGCAGTGAAAGGCTATGTATTTAAAGGGTTAATGTATAGTCTACTTGTGCATTTAAAATATACTGCATATAGTGGCTGTATAAAATATCAGCCAGCATTTTATTTTTTTTTTACCGTTGATCTAATTAATATAGGCAACCTATGGCAGCGAAAGGATGTGTATGTAGACCTACATGCAAATTAATGGTATAGTTCATATAGTGGCTGGGGTGTATAAAGTAACAACCAACAATTGATTTTTTTCCCGTTGATCTAATGTATAGGCAACCTAATCAAGGTAAATGTTTGTATCGTACATACAGAGAGGCAACCATTGTAAGAGAAAGAAGAAAATATGTTTTTATTGTTGTTATAATGAAAACGACCAAGGCATGTTTATATTATTATTCCATTCTATATATACGTTTAGTGATATAGATATAAAGGTGTGTCATTTATAAGAATGGGTCGCTATTTTTATTTTTAAAAAGTGTGGTTATAAACTGACAACTTGTAAAAAAAAAATCGTGGTAAAAATCTAACGCATCAATACATTTCCCATGAACAACCTCTTCCTAATTCAATTTAAACTTTTGTTATTTATTGCAGGGTTTCTCTCAGGATTAGTTTAGGCTCGTTAAATAGATTTCCCGCTAAGATAGCAGACGACAGTCAAAGTCCATCTGAAAAAAAAAAAGGGACGTTTCACATCCATGACGACGCCTTTTTACGAGTTGTTTCATTTTCAAATGTTGACCGGATACTTTTGTTCTCTCCATCCGCGCCATTGAAATACTGCACGATATCATCACCGGCAGCATCCCCCCCCCCACACTATAGAGTTAATTGTCTCCCCCTTTTGTAGTGGCGACACCAGCAATGATTGAATCAAAGATGTGTCAGACAGGACTTCATCACCGACTTCATTATGTTTTGTTACATGGAAACTGCCAGCCTTGGATTGGATAATATGTTTTAAATAGTGTGTGTGGATTGGATAATATGTTTTAAATAGTGTGTGTGGATTGGATAATATGCTTTAAATAGTGTGTGTGGTGGTGGTGGGGAAGAAGGGGGGGGTGTTTTTTGAAAATGCTGAAGAGAAGCCAAAATATTTTTGACATGTTGGAAAAGGTTTTCAACATGTCAATTTGAAAGGACGAGAAAACGGCAATTAATTTTGATGTTTAGTATAAAAAAATGTTGTAATCTAATAAAATCAATACTACAGACTATGAAGCGATTATCTAAACTATTTTTAATGAAATGTTTGTTTTGATTCAGCTGCAACACACGTTCTAAGAAAGACAAAAATGAGTTCATTGCGTTCAAGAGTCAAATTCATAATGGTTTAACTTACATAATAAAAGGCCGATATGACACATTGCTTTTTTTATCATTTGTCTTACATGTTAACATTGGTTTATTTATAAGTCATAGGCCTCATTATTACCATACATGGTCCTATATCAGAGTACAGAGTGTCATAGTTATCTCCAGTCACTATCTTACGTATGGTCCAGAGTAACAGTGGCGTATTTTACAATATTTACTCCCAGGGGCGGGACTGGTTCTTAGTTACCAGAACTCTACCAGGGCCCACTTTATGATGCTATAATTTGATTTAGCCAGCCAATGAAAACTTTCATGGGGGCCCACAGAGCTTATTGTTCAGAGGTCTCACATCCATGGGCGTCGAATGCCCCCTCTTATATGACATTTTTTCAAAATGTAGGGGGGGCAAATGCCCCCTTGCCGCCCCCCCCCCCCCATGAATACGCCCATGCTCACATCGCGTTTGACTAAATTTCCAGTTTTTCACGGTTTATGTCATTCAAATGTGTCCCATATACTTCAACAGTAACTTCAATCGTATAGTATACTATTCGAAACACACTTGCAAATAAGAGCAGCAATACGATAAAGAGAAAAACAGGTTTTAGCTAGAGTAAACATTTTCACTGCAGACGGTTTAATTAATAATGTCCCTCTCATTTGTGGGTAAACAGAATGACACTCGCCTGACACCTGAAAAGCTGGATAAGAGGCTTAAAGCGAGGGTAGTGCTCATATGGCAAAGTTCAAAGTTGAGAACAGTTGTCTCGTTCTGAATTATAATTCACACGACTACACAACAGACCGAGACAGGCTGAAGTGGCGCAACGGTTGGTCATTTCACTGAAAGAATGAGGGACAACTTTATCTGGAGACATTATATCTTTTTAATTATATATACACCTATGTGTAGAGCAGATTCACTAGAAACATTTTGTAAATTTAATACCTATTTTGAACGTATTTAGTTGCAGTATTGGAAGTTTACCTTATTTCGTTGACACATTGCTAATGCAGAATGTAATCAGATGTAATGTTATATATAAATGTATTACATCCAGCCGTTTAACCGCACAATGCCCCCCCTCACTCGGGAGATGTGGGCAAATGCCCTAGGACAACCACTAAATGTATACTGCGTAGACAATGTTCAACTAGTACAGGACCCCTTTAATTGTCGGGGCCTCCTCGCAGGAGCCCTGGTGGGCCCAGGCTAAACTACACTTGTCGCACACTGGCCCCTCTAGCTAAAATGTATACACACATATGTAAATTGATTCAACGAGTCATGTTTGAATGATAATGGCTTTGCTATTTGTTAAAATAAATTTGGCTTGTTCAGGGGTGGCCTTAGCAGTTCATGGGGGAGGTGGACATTAGTAAGGTGGACAATAGTAAGGTAGACATTAAAAAGGTGGACATTAGTAAGTTGGACAATAAAAAGGTGGACATTAGTAAGGTGGACAAGAACCAAGCATTTAGTTTTGCTATTAGGTAAAAAAAAATCTCCATGCGCGGGGGGGTCTCTACGAGGAGTGATACCTTTAAGGCCGCTACTGATTTGATTTTAAATGTTGATGCCGTTAACTCATGGCTGACACTGCTGGTCAACGTTATCGTAAACACAAACACACACACACACACACACACACATCCACACACACGCACACACACACACATACACGCACACACACAGAGTAAAAAGAAATAACGAAAAGATAATGCTAGAAAGTCTCTGGTCTCAATCTACACTTAAGCCTTACCTCAAGGGACAGCAACGTAGCTATCTGTAAGTGGCCAGTGACACTGATCTGTGTTGACCAATCATGACATCACCCATCCTAATGACCATGAAAGCTCGGTGGGGGTGGGGGAGGGCGGCGGTGGTGGGATGGGAAGTAAAAACATTTTTTGTTTGTTTTGTTTCCTTAATATTCTAGCGGCGACTTTTTAATGTCACCCTCGTCCCGACTGTCGGGTTTGTGCCTTTATCCCTCACATCCAACCCACCCCCCCCTCCTCCCACCATCCACCTCAAATTTCGTTTCTTATCGAGTCGTGTAAACAGATAATCAACGCAAACACTTGAAGAACTAAAGTGTTGGTTAGAGATAGCTTGTTGTGATTAGACATTGGAGAGATACTGCACGGGACTTGTCAACCTGCTCGGTGGTGGAGGCAAAGTAAAAAAGCTTAATCCACGTGCCATGCCAGAATCGAAATAAATTATTACATTTAGTATGTAAATCGAAATTTTTTTTTTAGCCAGCATGTTTTTCATAGACTCTAAAAACAATAACCGTGTATTAATATAATATAGTAATAGCGATTTGGGCGCTGCGTTAAATCGAAAGTAAAGAATTAATATAACAGTATTCCAGTTTAAAATACGATCATGAAAAAAAAAATCGGATCTGCCCGAAACCAAAAAATAACCTCGCCTGCCGATCAAGCCTAAGGGGATATAACTCTATGCAAAGGTTTTGCAGGGTACAGCTAGTGAATATATAATTGTAGTGTACCAACAGGCCATACACACTTCTATTTGCCCGATCACGCTACTCTTCTCAGTCAGTGCCGAGCCTAGGGATTTGGGGGACCCGGGGGACTTTGCCTGTTTGTGGGGGTCCCAACATTTTGACATTCATCACCATGACTTGAGATTATGTACTTAATATTTAATGTAAAAAAATCTTGGGGGCCCCCCTCAAAGTGGGGCCCGGGGGGATTTTTGAATTTAGACCCCCTTCCCCCCATTCTAGGTACGCCTCTGTTCTCAGTAAAACGATATTTTTTTGTTAAATTGATCATGCAATATTTATAATCCCGACACTTCAGAGTTAAGAACCATTGCATTGAATGTAGTGATAAAAATAAATTAATTCCCAGCTATCAGGTTGACATGTTGAAGGGCAATCGGAACTAATTGACTCATTTAAACGAATTCTCCAGATTTAGACCCGTGGGGGGGGGCGGTAAATAACTAGCTTGATTCAATAACACAACAAAGGCCTACAATAAAAGCAATAACTATTTTAAAAAAATCAATGACACACGAAAGGGCTTTAAATTTATAAACGAAACAATTTAATAAATTTCCGAGATTGTAGTGTGTTTAGTTGTAACTTGGAATAGAATATATTTCCATGTTATTTTTTAAGTGTGTGTGTGTGTGTGTGTATTTGTGTGTGTGTGTGTGTGTGTGTTTGTGTGTAAGACTGGAAGTTGAGTCATTCTAAGCCATTGGTGAACGCATATTACCCCATATTAAAGAATAGTAGCAATCGTTAGGCAGTGGCGTAGTGGGGGAGGGGAAGAGGGCATCATGCCTCGGGCGCCATTCACAAAGGGGCGCCAAATGGAAACATTTTACATATAATATTAAATGGTTTTTGAATGTAGTGGAGGGGGCGCTGAAAAAAGGTATTGTGCCCCAGGGGGCGAGTTAAGCTTGCTAAGCCACTGCCGTTGGGGTGCAGCTAGGGCTACCGCCTAATAATAAATTCCTAATAGGCCCCACGTACTGTTAATGTCGCTTATGCCAAGGATCTACTGCCAGAACAGATCCACGTCAACCAGAATACTTTCCCTATAAATTAATTAATAATCAATAATTATATAGCATTTCTTTGTGTAAAATAATCATTAAGCAATTTTTATGGATTTAATGATTATAATGACACCAGGTTCCCGAATTACTTTAGCATTTTATTATAATTAAAAATTTTGAAAAAATGTGATGATTTTAAAAGACACCAGTGTTACCAAATAGTTTTTGCATGGGGCCTCTAATACATATACAGTGGATTCCGCTTAATTGGGACACATCGGGACCGAGGCTTTTTGTCCCGATTAAGCGGCTGTCCCAATTAAACATACAAATTTACTATTGGCTTCTTGGTTTGGTTTCTTTGAGATTTGTCCCAAATAAGCGGAATCCACTATATATAAAAACAGCGATTCTCAAACTTTTACACCGCAGGTTGTAAAAGAATGTCTGCGGGTACCCATTAAATGTCATTTGGCGAATAAATGTACTTTATTTTCATGATGAAATATTTTTTTTTACTTTTCTAATGTAATGGTGTTTGGTGATGATTTACGCAGCAAACTTGTGACCTTCTTCAAAACTCTTGGTTGTGTTAAGTGAAAATAATATGTCACTGCGTACACCAGAATAACCTTTCCACGTACGCATTGGGACAGGGGCGTATTCATGGGGGGGGGATTGTGCCCCCCCCCCCCTAAATTTTGAAAAAAATGTCATATAAGAGGTGGGCATTTGCTCCCCCCCTTACATTTAAAAAAAAATGTCATAAAGTTGTTATTTGCCCCCCCCCCCAGAAAATTTTTGCCCCCCCCCCCGGAAAAATTCCTAGCGACGCCCATGCATTGGGGTACGCGTTCCTACGGTTGAAAACCATGGCCTAAGAACGCCTTTGCTTGGAAACGTCATATCAATTTTAGATTAAAACAAAAATAACAACGGTAGTCGTCCTACATCGCCGCCTATACTATCTATACAAACTAACCTTGATGTTTAGCACTAGCTGCTGTGTAGTCTGCCTTGCAGAAGAGATGTGCGTCATCGCTGAGGTAGAACTCATCCCCAGTGCGTAGTTCACAGTTGCACGTAGAGCAGATGAAACAACCAAGGTGGTAGATATTGCCGTGAGCTCTACGCACTATTTCAGTTGGCGCGATGATACCATTACATCTTGAGCAACTGGCGCCGAACAGCCTGTTGATAAAAGACATTATCAGAAAAAACTAACATCCGACATTATGTTGACGTGTTAAACCATTAGAGCTCATTAACTTTTTGACAAACCATGTAATCTGTAACATATGGTATCGAACAGATATTATTATATCACAACCGATTTGATTTTAACAAATGTCTTTCTAATAATGTAAACATGTCACATTATATTAACAGTTTGCCCTGCGACATTTGTTTAAACTTATTAACTTATTAGTCATGGAACGCCTGTGAAACTTATCAAACATATACTCACAGAATGACACAAACAATAGCTTATCAAGTATATACACACACACACACACACACATATATATATATATATATATATACATATAGGCCTACTATGGAAATATATCTAAGTAGTAAAGTTCCCTTAAGCTCCAAAGGGCTCATTGGGGCTGATGAAGTGTAAAATTCATCTGTTTCAGTAACCTCGGCATATAAAGGGATGTGGTTAGTACAACGCCCAGTTAGGTACCCATTTAAAGTTTGGTGGACTTGGGGACTTTCACCAGGACCTGAAAAAGTCCCAAGGTATATTGAAATATGCATCCTTTATGATCAGCAAATCTTAATGCTATTTTAGTAACTCTTATTGTGAGAGGCAGAAAGTATGGCCTTTGAGGGATATACTTGGATCTTGCAAACACCTGAATTTCTTAATGGAACAGTAGGTTACCAAGAAGACGTTTCGTGTGCAATACAGTTTCAATATGATAATAACAGACGGAGCCGTTCTTTATAGCGAGGTAACTGCATGCCGCCTCTTTCCCCCTTTGGTACTTATATTTATCCTTATTCAAATACTATGTTGTTAATTACAGATACACATATTTTTTAAGTTCCGGGAATTCTACATTGCTAAACAATCAGACGCGGCATAAGAATGGGTAATAAAGACAACTAGTCAGGGGCCTCGGGTAATAAAGACAACTAGTCATGGGCCTCGGGTAATAAAGACAACTAGTCAGGGGCCTCGGGTAATAAAGACAACTAGTCAGGGGCCTCGGGTAATAAAGACAACTAGTCAGGGGCCTCGGGTAATAAAGATAACTAGTCAGGGGCCTCGGGTAATAAAGATAACTAGTCAGGGGGCTCGGGTAATAAAGACAACTAGTCAGGGGCCTCGGGTAATAAAGACAACTAGTCAGGGGCCTCGGGTAATAAAGACAACTAGTCAGAGGCCTCAGGTAATAAAGACAACTGGTCAGGGGGCCTCAGGTAATAAAGACAACTAGTCAGGGGCCTCAGGTAATAAAGACAACTAGTCAGGGGCCTCGGGTAATAAAGACAACTAGTCAGAGGCCTCAGGTAATAAAGACAACTGGTCAGGGGGCCTCAGGTAATAAAGACAACTAGTCAGAGGCCTCAGGTAATAAAGACAACTAGTCATGGGCCTCGGGTAATAAAGACAACTAGTCAGGGGCCTCGGGTAATAAAGACAACTAGTCAGGGGCCTCGGGTAATAAAGACAACTAGTCAGGGGCCTCGGGTAATAAAGATAACTAGTCAGGGGCCTCGGGTAATAAAGATAACTAGTCAGGGGCCTCGGGTAATAAAGACAACTAGTCAGGGGCCTCGGGTAATAAAGACAACTAGTCAGGGGCCTCGAGCTAAAATGACTAATAGCTGAAGATCGAAGGGGCCCCAGTTGTCAAAGTTCAATCGGGGCCCAGTATTGGAAAGTTGTGGTATTAGCAGCGTTTTTGCCTCGGGGCCCCCAAAAAGGACCTTTTAATAGGGCCCCGAAATATACTTTTGCCTCGCGCCTCTAAATCTATCTTTTCCTAGGGCTTCCTTTTACCGGATCCTGATAGGAACAATCGGAGTCATATATTGTTATACTATTCAGTAACTTACTTGAAAAAGTCATCCTGGCAATACAACTGTGAATTATCTGAATAACACATCTGTGATAGCGGTACCTGGCATGTGGAACAACGGATACAATTTGAATGCCAAGTTTGTCCCTGCAGCTGGAGTATGAACTGGTCAAATATAGGAAGTGTACATCTCACACACAATGGGGGACCTTTAAGTAAATAGGAGGGAACCAATAGCAAACAATTAGGTAATAATTAAATTATAATTTATTCCGTATAAGATGATTTTTCACATATGAAATCTGAATTTAATAAACTTTATTGAATATTCATCATTAAATAATTCAAATAAACATGTTTTAAACTAAAAAATACGTACTATATTCCATAACTATAAGTTAAGATCATTAGAAATATATTCCTATTTGATTTCCTATGTTTTATAGTCCACTGTTGATTGCATCGATCTGCGTAATATACGTTATGAGTTTGTACATTATCTGTGTCATTCGGTGGCTCTTTGTAGAACATCCTGATCTTTATGCCATATGTTACTATCTCGAATTCATGTCACCAGCCTCGTTTATACTAGTAATTGCACAGTTGGAAACGGTGGGGGATACAGAAAGGGGGCACTACAAAACAGTCCCATTAGTGATTTATAGGATCAAGAGATACATGTCTCATAATTATACAAAATTTTTTTATAAATAATCTACTTCCTCTAAGGTGTCTGTCTCAATGGCCATTGCAAAATCGACTGTAGCGGGAGCATAAGCGTATATAATAGTACGCGGCACCGGCTGCTTCCCAGGGGCCTGGACATGTGACGGTCCTCCAGAAAGTCTAGGTTTATACGTCATGTATATCCCTTTTTGCTTTTCGGTGTCTTTTTCTTAAGAGGGGTAGGGGGTTCTTGACTGACCTTTGTCCACCTCTGAGTGGGAAGACGTACAAAGAGGATTTTCAAAATATGTCAGTCACACCAGTCAGTCACACCAGTCAGTTACAACAGTCAGTCACACCAGTCAGGCACAACAGTCAGTCACAACAGTCAGGCACAACAGTCAGTCACAACAGTCAGTCACAACAGTCAGTCACACCAGTCAGTCACAACAGTCAGTCACACCAGTCAGTCACAACAGTCAGTCACACCAGTCAGGCACAACAGTCAGTCACAACAGTCAGGCTCAACAGATAGTCACAACAGTCAGTCACAACCGTGTAATAACCAATCGATTTATTAACACAAGTTACACATTACATATTTACAGTGACATCATAAAGATGACTACATCAATGACTAAAAAATTGTGTATTATGAAAAATTCTTTGTTTGAACTTAGTTTGAAGGCCCGGAGCGTACAATAAGCTGTCCTCATAGTACGAAACCGTTTGATAACTCCATCAGCCATGCAGTTCAAGACAAATCAATATTGCTTAGAAGCTACTTATAATAATCTTATATCTAAACAAGCATTCGTTCATCGTTTAAAGTAATAAAGTCGGAGAAAAGCTTTGTTTGTTTGTTTAGAATACAAACGGTTTATCTCTTATTGTTTATCATCAGTGATTGGGGAAATCAATAAATCTATAATATTAATACATATTTAAAAAAAAAATTTCAAACATTTCTTTATTTTAGTGTTACTGTTTGCATTCTGTTTTTACTCTGTGATATGATATGAATTTCAATGAATATATTTCTGATGGTTAGATTACATTTTACACATGCAGTTTTTTTTTTCAACTACATGGATGCATAAATGACCCATATTGTATCTGCTTAACAAAAAAAAAAGAAAGAGCTTTCAAGTAGAATTTTGTCAGTCTTTTATGTACACTTTTATATCTTTGAAATAAAAGAAAAAATAATGGAGTTTGGGGCAAGATTTTTTTTCAAGTGAATAAATAGGATAAATAATGTAAAAACATATCTTTAATTCTGTTATGTGTTAAAATATCATTTAAAACTTTAAAATTATTATAAGGATGAAATATTATAAATACAATTCTTTTTTAAATTAACTTTTCATATAACATACTTTAAGACTGAACAATACATGGCTCATTTTATTTCTGTAAGAGTAATTCCGATAAAATGTTTGTTCTTTGGTAATGTATTCAGACGCATTTTTATGGATAGGCACAGCAGGCGACTGCCTATGGCCTCATTGCGAAAGGGGCACCTGGTAATATTTATTCCAATAAAATCTGATCCAAAGAGGGGTTGGGTGGGTACTTTTACCCAGGGCCGTAAAAAAACTTGGCAAGTCTCTGACTAGGCCCCCTAAATACATAAGACCATTTCTGTGTGTATTAAACTCAGTGCACGAGATTTCACGGTACTCACCGACATCTGCAGCTAAATTGTTGCCCAAATAGTCTGTGTCTGAAGGCAATGTGGACGAAACAGGCAGTTGACCAGATGGACAATTAGAGTGCATTAGTTCTGGACCAGTCATTTATATACTAGGAAATGACGATGTAGAAATATCTGTATTTAGATCCAGAAACTGTTCATTATTTGACGTACAATCATGCATCAAAATGTATTCAGAAACTATTTCATTATTTGACGTACCATCATGCATCAAAATGTACTCAGAAACTATTTCATTATTTGACGTACAATCATGCATCAAAATGTAATTAGAAACTATTTCATTATTTGACGTACAATCATGCATCAAAATGTATTCAGAAACTATTCATTATTTAACGTACAATCATGCATAGAAATGTATTCAGAAACTATTCATTATTTGACGAACAATCATGCATCAAAATGTATTTTTCATAAGTAATAAAAACATTCAAAGTGTTTAGGTTAATTATTACACAACGTTGTGTCTAAAGCATAATTACAACTCCATTTCTTTAAATGTAACAAAATAAACTTTTGTAAATCTACAAAGTAATAGGGGAAATCACTATTGGTGGATATAGGGACTAGTTATGTCGCTTATATTCTTTTTATTTTATCGCAGTTTTTCTTTTCAAAGTGGTCGAGAAAATGAAAACCGTTTTTAATTATGGTGGGTCGGGAAACCAAACGTGTGTCATTACGGGTGGCAAAGTGTAAAAGTTTGAGAATCACTTGTCTGGAAGTTGGAAACGTTCTTGTTAAAATTGTATGCAGATATTATATTATAACAGTATTGTAGAAATGAGTATTAATGAATTAAGCATGTATTAATTAAACACAAAATAGAGATTTTACTAATACCTTTTTATTAAGCATTATTGTGTTAAAATATTAATTCTATAACTAAACCAATGTTTTGAATTCGAACATTGCTTCTGTAAAATTAAATGTATTGCTTAATAGAAAATCGTTTTATGTACATATTACTTCTACTTTTAGTATGAAATTATACAATTTAAGAAGTGATTTATTCCTATACGATGGCATAGCGTATAGGCCTACTCGTATAAGTCAACAGCAATTTGCATCATGATATTTAAATATACATTCCACAATTTCAAATTAACACATTGAACGATTGCATTGTAAATTGTAACATATTTTAGTCACTTACCAGAATACGAGAGAATATAAGATCCAAATGAAGAGCCCGTGTCTTAGATTAGAATAAACGGTCCTATTTTATATGAAGAAGTTGTGTCTTAAAATAAAAAAAAAATCCAAATAAAGTTTTCTCTCAGAATGAACGATACAAATAAAGCTGAGTCTGAGCGACAGACAGGGAATAAATTAAGTCAATAGCCTCAGACATACTCCAGGAAGTTTTTTGTGTTTTCAAATCACAGTCGTTATAAGGATCTGATTGAAAAGCGCAGATTCGACAACTGTAACATTGAAGGGTGGGGGTTGGAGGAGGGGGGGGAAGGGTCATTCTATTCAATGTCGGGCCTTTAGGAAAATTCACAAATTTGTCAGCTTGACCTTAAAGGGCGGAGCTAAATGTTCTGATTGGTTGAAATTTTTGAGTCGGGGGATTAAGGAAATCTTGAGAAGTGTGACGTCATCGATCTATTCATCCAATGGGGCATGACGTAACGGCAGAGTCCAGACGGTTAAATGACTTGTTGTACAGTCTGAACTTTACTGAGGCGGACGAGACTCGTTTTGATTTGGCAATGATCTCGTCTAGGTCACAGGTTTGATATTGAAATGGCTGACGGAAGTCTCATTTCGCCCACCTGCAGGGTATTGTTATTTTTTAGTGAAATGACTAGATTAGGCTTATCTTTGACTGAAGAGAAGAACCAAACATTAAGCAGTGCACCATTCATTGTAAGAACATTGTAATACTGTACTGTAGAATCAACACAGGGTAGAATTAAGTAAGGTGTGTATTGCTATAGTCTATTTAAAAACAAAGAAATAGATATATTCAAATTAGAAATCTATAACAAATCCTAGAAAAAAATGGAGTGGCACTGTAGCCTAATAAAATCCTTTAGAAATTTAACAATATGGAGGTCTAATTATTTAAAAATTCCGTAGAATTTTATTTCAGTACGAGAACTATTTTATTTGGATAATATTAAGATGTTCTCGTGTGGAGAGGCCGAACTCCCATCGGGCGCCTCCCCAGGTGGCGGATAGGGGGAAGCTCGCCAGATATGGTGAGTGCCGATGAAATACAATTCTCGGGGCGGACCAAAGCAGGCAACTACTGCCTTGTAGTTAGTGGAGGGATCCACAAAGGCTAAGGGACCTAACCTTAAACAAAGGCAGCTACCCACAAGGCTGTGAAGGGCAACACCCTAGTGGTTGTGCACAGGGCTAACTACCCAGTCATGTAAAAA
>JAGDYQ010000388.1:95306-111054 GCA_021962125.1 Bulinus truncatus | reverse complement strand
GGAGACACAGGGGTTAGACGATTATGTATTTATTTAAGGATTGGGAGGGGGAAGAGAGTTACATTCCCCCACCCCCTCACCGATATTTCTAATCAGGCCCCCACCTATTCCCTGTATTTAGTTACAGATACAGTGGAGGAACAAAGACTAAGAATAATCTTTACGGATGTCGCTATTACATCATTATAACTTTTTCCCATTCTAATTTCATTGTATTGCATTATTGTGGACTTTCCCGTACATTTTATATGCGGGATACACCAACATAACAATAGATCATCGGAAAAACCCACAACATATCTTAAGATTTGATTTATAAAGACAGCTTAACTTTCGATAAGTTTCTATTAGTGTCATTACTATTACATCTATATGACATACAGTAATTGATAAAGTAATTAATAAATAGTATAGTCTTTAGAAATTGGCAATGATAGTTCTATTTTTTCTTTAGATTTTTATTTCCCTACGCATTGAAATCCTTATATCTCGTGCATCATATGTAGTAATGTAGAAATTTACATACAGCCTTTGATGGTTGCGACTAGCCAATGTGAAGAGACGATGTAAATAGTATCGTAGGAAAGAGCATCAAGTACGAGCTTTTTTTAGTGTGGGAAAACATTATAGCAAGCTGCATATATTGTAAACCGATTAACCACTAGACGTTGCTGGTTGCTTGTAATTAATTTGAACAGATTTAGTTAAGTTTTTAACTCTTTTTGATAATAATGAATGCTAAAAAAACACTATTAATTATTTTTTACTGTCATCCACAGTTTTAAAAAAATGAATGAGTTCATAAATAAATTTTAAACGAACTTTTTTGTGTGAGTTGAAATTGTCTAATCTGTCAGAAGTAAATGTAATCACAATCATAGTGACCTTTGCTATTAACTTTGATTTTACTCTTCTACTCATAAAGATCAAAGGCTTTTCATCCACGATTGGTCAAAATTGGAAGATTGACTTTCTGTACCATGAATGATGTAATCAAATCAAACTTTGATCAAATATTATTCAGATCGACACTATGAGTAATTGAATTAGCTTTGAAATAGTACAAGTACATGTTTCCACCGCATCGATCACACAAACATTACACAAACATCACACAAACGTCACACAAACGTCACACAAACATCACACAAATATCACACAAGCATTACACAAACATCACACAAACATCACACAGACATCACACAAACATCACACAAACATCACACAAACATCACACAAACATCACAAAAACATCACACAAACATCAGACAAACATCCAACAAACATCACAAAACGTCACGCAATCGTCACAAAAACATCACATAAGCATCAGACAAACATCCCACAAACATCACACAAACATCATACTTAATATATCAGGCTGTTGGTCGTACCCATTTCATCTGTAATAAATTTATCTCGCTGTAATGTTAACTCTATATGTCACACAAATTCTTCTTGTTGCGACAAATGATGACAGAGAAAGAGTATCTGTATTCATTTTTAGTGCATAAATCACTCTTTTTGCTAAAAATACGGATAGAGAAAGTAAAAGCCCAAATGTTTAGACTAGTCTTGTTTCCTATACAATATTTTTCCGCAACATAAAATACCGTTATCCTATCACACATTTTAATGCAATATTCAGATAGTGACTTTCAATAATTAAAATAACTTTGAAATAATACATTTCCCACCGTCTTATCAGGCAGCCCTCCCAAAAAATTATATAAAACTAGTGGGAAAGCCTGCTGAAACTGGCTGAACGAAATCTGACAGAAGGGATAACAAAGAAATATACGAAATACTGCGATAGAAAAGAACATGTGGCCTTTATGTCATGAACAGAATAAGATGTGAACATAAATAACAAAGAAATATATGAAATACAACGCATACACCAAACGATATTAAAACTACCTGCGATGGAGACACTTTGTTACAACGCATACACCGCAAGATATGAAGACTACCTGATGGAGACACACAGATTATGCGATTATGTATTTAAGGATTATGTAAACGAAAGTTGATTTATCATTTGTAATTTGTTTACGCTGGAACACAGAACAACTGATATTTTATTTTTTTAATAAGGAATGGCAGAGAAAAAATAATCAAGAGTTCTAATTATCTCAATTAGTACCTCATGTCTGACTATGGTCAGCCCAGGCTCAACTTAGTCTGTTTTTCTGTATGAAATGGGCCTGATAGCAAACATTGGCCGAAACACACACACACTTACATACATTGTTTCGGCAATCTATGGTTTTGGCCAATATTTGCATTGTTAATTTCCTTTAGTCCCCAATTCGGTGTCGTACTAAAAATTTATCCGACACTTGATTCGTGAATTAAACTGACACTGCAGTAGCCCACAGTAAGTTAAACTGGTGTATGTGCAATCGTATCACTGCCAAGAACTAACTCAAAGAAAGATGTAGGATAATCGAATGTTGTTAGAAATGTGTCCACTGATTCTGCCATGACCTGTGACCAACATAATGGAAGGTAGTAGACAAAACTTACATAGTGTATAAGTGTCCACTAAGGTTTTGTTTGTTGTTTTTTTTTCTAATACTATATAGATCCAGCTCAATTATAGTTTTCTAAACCGAAATATAGACAGTTTTTTTTCTAATATCCTTCTTGCATCTTAAGCTTAGCCAAGACAGTATTAGTCGCGGAGGAACCAGAAAAGACATGAGTGATCCTCGGTCAGTGGATTCCACTTCTAAGGGGGCCGCTAAACCATAATTTAATCTTTTATTTCAGTTTCCTATCATCACTTTTTTATAATGAAGCCCGATATTTCCTCTGAACCATGGGCCCCACCTGACCT
Source organism: Bulinus truncatus (assembly GCA_021962125.1). Classification (NCBI taxonomy): domain Eukaryota; kingdom Metazoa; phylum Mollusca; class Gastropoda; family Planorbidae; genus Bulinus; species Bulinus truncatus. The sequence continues at coordinate 108,212 of JAGDYQ010000388.1, read as the reverse complement.
AAATCTACCCCTGCTTACGTCATGGTGATCACGTTTACAACACATTGCCACCGAATCACCCATAGCGACACTGTAAACACTTCCTTTTTTTAGCCACATGAAATCATATCAACAGTTAGACCCAACCCCCATACTAAAGAATCTCTGCCAGTCCCTTTTACTTTAAATGAACGTGCTTAGCTTGTTATGGTAAGCTTCGGCGTAACTTAGGATGGGTAATGGGGACGGTTCGCTCCCTTGCGGCCCTGACTTTTCCACCATCAAGGGGCGGCAATCTCAACACTTTATTATTTTTAACACAGGAATGGGATGGCATTTTGTAGAGCAGCGGTCGGGGAACCGGGGTAAACATGGGCGTCGCTAGGAATTTTTCCAGGGAGGGGGCAAAAATTTTCCAGGGGGGGGGGGGGGCAAATGCCCCCTCTTATATGACATTTTTTTCAAAATGTAGGGGGTTGGGGCATTAGCCCCCCCTGTCCCCCCGTGAATACGCCCATGGATGTAAATTACACCAAATGGGATAAAATGAAATTGTTGGTGGTAAAAATGAAATGTTTGTGAGTAAAAAGTATATATTTTTAATTTGATATTAGGTAATATCAACTTACACAAAAACATTTTTGGGTAATGATTAAAAAAGTTCCCCGACCGCTGATGTAGAGTATGACCCGTGCGTCACAGTACGTCACAGTCATCGATGTTAGAACAGGTGTGTCCAGTGAACTGTGACCCTCAGGATGGAATAAAGACGATAAACGCATGTTGGTGTTCATGTGTCCACTGACACTGCTTAGAACTGTGAATCGACACTTGGGTTTCTCATCTACCGGCGTTTGGCTTATCACGGGATATACAGGACAAAATTGCTTTTCTCATCCTGGATAATCCCGGTGTAAAATACGTACTTTTTAAGAAGCATTAAAAACTAGCTTGCCTAATACTACTTACTTAATTTACGGTGTTTTATAAGGTTATATACGAAGTATATCTGGAAACACCGCTATCCTATGGGATTGTGTGACTACTACATTGACCAGCTGTGTTTACTTTCCTCATCAAATGCCAGGTACCCATCTGTAAACTGGATGCATATCAATCAGACCCAAATGACATGTATCCATCTGTAAACTGTGTGCACATCAATCAGACTTACCGGGGCTCGAAATTTTGGTTTGAATTTTGAGCTCTGTTCCACAATGCCACCGTTTCTTATTTCATTACAAATATAAAACGACAAGGTTATCAACTTTAAATGTTGAATGTTTATACATTCACCCATTCAATTTTAGATATTATACAAGTAATACTGTTTGTCATCACTCAACATAATTAGATGTAGATATTGTTGAAGTATTGTTGAATTAACCCATTAAGATGTAGATATTGTTGAAGTATTGTTAAATCAATCCATTAAGATGTCGATATTATTGAAGTAATGTTGATTGTAATACATTTAACTCATTAAGATGTAGATATTGTTGAAAGTAATATTGATTGTCATACATTTAACCCTTTCAGATGTAAATATTGTTGATGCAATTTTTGTTGTGGGTGGAGAAAACTTTAGTCAACTTTACCAATCCTTAGTATAGTTTTCCAGTCTCATAACATTTTAAATATTTACCATCTCCAGATGCCTCTGTGTTTTTTAAGTGAGACTCGCCTTTTTTAAGTGGTTAGTTACGAGGGAAAGCTTCACTTGAATCATCTTATTAGAACATTTCCAGTGTACGTCTTTCTTTAGTTAAATTATTTCACTTTTTCAATTTATTTCTATACACTATTTCCTATTCTCTTTAAACACAGATATAATTATAACCTATCATAAGCTGGATTTTTCTCATATTTTAATGCATCCCTTAATTCAAAAATAGTATGTTAGAATTTAATATCAATTCATCTCTAAGTTAGTTGGCCCTTGTATAAACAGTACAAATGGAATCATTTGTTACTGCGACAAATTTGTGTAAATTATCATGTATAATTACTGAATATTGATTACACAATGCCATTATTATTTTTAAATAAAAAAAACGGAAAGAATTTTTAAAATTATGACCGACAATAAAAGAAATGTACGATATATTTTTGGGGCAATACACTTTCTGGTTCTTTTAATTGGCAATGGTTCTTTTAATTGGCATTGGTTCTGTTAATTGGCATTGGTTCTGTTAATTGGCATTATCTCTGTTAATTGGCATTGGTCCTTTAATTGCCTTTTTTTTTTAATTGAGTTTTTTTTTCCCTCAAAGGGAAGGATGGTCATGTTGTGTTGGTGCTGAGTTGTATGTTGTGTTGGTTTTGTGTTGTGTCTTGTTGTGTTGGTGTTGTGTTGTGTCTTGTTGTGTTGGTGTTGCGGTGTGTGTTGTTTTGGTATTGTGTTGTGTCTTCTTGTGTTGTGCGCTGTGTTGATGTTGTGTTGTGTCTTGTTGTGTTGTGTTGTGTCTTGTACTGTCCTGCTCACAACTGTTGGAATTCCCGAGTTACAAACATGATGAGTGACTCAGGATTTTCTAAGGTCACTCAGCTTTATTTGTGTGTGTGTGTGTGTGTATGTGTGTATCTGACACACGTTGGTAAGGTAAAGGCTAGACACACAATCCCTTCATTGGAGGTGGCTACAGAAACGGATACAAATCTCCACTTCATCTGTCCAAACATAATCGTCTTAAGTTCTAAATGGAAAACGTGTATAGTTGTGGTACAATTATATATATATATATATATATATATATATATATATATATACATATATATATATGTATATATATATATATATATAAGTGATTTGGGCTCTGCGTTAAATCGAAAGTAAATAATTAATACAACAGTATTCCAGTTTAAAATACAATCATGAAAAAAATCGGATCTGCCCGAAACCAAAATAAACCTAGCCTACCGATCAACACTAAGGGGATATAACTCTATGCAAAAGTTTTGCAGGGTACAGCTAGTATTCTTTAAAACTGTATTGTGTATAGCCCATACTGAAACCGTTTGTTTACTTAGTGTCAAGTCATCTCCATTCTATCCTTATCGTAGCCAACACTGGAAGACGCAGGTGGCTGGAATTTTAGGGACTTGAACCCGAACTAAAGGGGACGTCGATCTGCCTCACAACTTAAGTGCCACCTACACAACATTATGTGTATTAGCAAACAAGGGTCAAATATCTCGGCTGAATAATTTCCTTACAAGCTAGAATTGATGCTAACGTGTTATAGAACCGTAACACTAATACAGACTTATTGTTACGTTTGATTGCATGTGTCAGCTTCTTCCACCAACACACAATATACAAAGAAACATAATATGCAAACACACATAATATACAAACACACAATACATCCACATAAATTGACATTACACTGACAAATCCTCTGACATAACAGCCGACAGAGTAACGACAAATCAATTGACACAGCTTGGACACATCATCAGACACAACATTACGACGACGAATAAAATAAAAATGTCATTTAAAAAGTTGGGGTGAGATTAACAAAGGAACAATCTCATTTAAGTGATTAAGAATTGTTTCCTCAAGTATTTGAACTCATTGAAACCAATTGACTGTTGAACTTCAAATACATCATCGTCTGAAGAAGCGATGACTTTCGTAAATATGACAGTGACGGAGCGCCATATTTTTTATTTACTAAATTTCATAAGCAGAATAAACAAATACTTTCACAGGGTAGAGCTCCGTCAATGTATTATTATTTCTTTTATAAAAATCAAAAGTCAATTTATTCAGAGTTATACGTCCCTTATCACATTCTTTACATTACATCACATTAATATAATCTATGACTCGTCTTCTGTGCAGTGTTTTATCCACACCCCCGCACCTCCGGGGGTGAGAAGGGAAAATCCGGGGGTGAAACAACAAACGGCCAAACAGCGAGATGCCGAAGGCATCAAGGGGGTGGGGTCAGGGGAGGAGGCTTCCTTCCCCAGCCGACTAGGGTGTCTGGGGAAGCGTCGTAAGCTCCCCCAACGGAGTCAGCGATTTTTACGCATTTCCTGCGTTAATTTGTATTGAAATTTTTCATAGAAGGCATGAAATCGCATCATCATGTAATGTAATGCAATGACAAATAATATAATGTAATAACAAAGTTTGTGATTTTTAAAAAAAGAGTTTCTTGTTAAAAGTGTATTTTCTCACTTCTCACTTCAGAATTCACTTCTTATCTAGAATGGAAATACGTCGAGGTTTTTGCTGATGTCAACCCTGTTCATTGTCGAAAAAGAACGTTCCACATCTATAACCAACATATAACAATTATAACAAGTTATTGTAAATCATAGTCAATATAAGTCATAGAATAGTATGCACCATTTAATCAGGATATAGCAAATTAAAAACTGCAAGGCTTGATTAGTTTGTTTAAAAACATTGTTTTATAAGTTAACAGGGCAATGAAAAAGCAAAAAACCAGAAAAGTGTGTCAATGTTTGCAGTTCCAATAGAGCAGGCAAGCAAAATACCTGCCAGCTTCTGCAGCTGGGGAAATGAGTCTCCGACATCTGAAATTCGGAGTTGCTTACATATACCATCAACAGTTTCAGTCTTTCTTTTCGCCAGAAACTTTCTGAAGCATTGCCACTCAGCCGATAGATCTTCAGCATTCAACGGCAAAAATTCTGACAGTAGAGCAAGCTCTTTCAACTCCTCGGACAAAGGATTGTCATTCCGTTCTAGTTATTTTTCAATATTCTTTGGTTTTCGTGTACCGTATCTATAGACTATATCACTATTGATATAGAGCAAACATTTCCGCGCAAGGTAGCGCAATAAAAATTTCAGACACAAGACATGGTTTGGAAAAATGCCGGGGTTGAAATTTCAAATTCCGGGGGTGAAAACTACCCCCGGAAATTGTCTGAATAAAACACTGCTTCTGTGGATGAAAATGGGTGGGGGAAGGTGGTGACAGTTTGAACTCAATATCTCAGGAGAGTAGGGTGTTTACACTGAGCGTGTCTGTTACTTCTGTGCCTTGTTATTTTTGTTAATGCATAGATTTACTTATTTCTAACTAGTTTTCATTACCTCATTGTTTTTTTTTTCTGGTTCTTTTTTTGTTGACCCCGTTTCTTGTAGTGTTTGTCGCTTTGCTAATTTAAATATTTAGATATCTGAGTATTATCACCCGTTAGACTTTCTCTTTAATTGAATTTGACAAATTATACATTTTACGGGGGTCTAGTGCAAGCTTTGTTTACATCGTTGTATGTTAAACAAAATGTATCGGCTGAAACAATCATGTAACAAACAATCTTGTCAATAATCCCCAAGATATAATATATTTGGTTGTATCATTACTGGCTGCAGCTAAGTACGCGTTTCTCGTGGATTATAGTAGGAACACACGGCAAACTGGAATATAGTAGGAACACATGGTAAACTGGAATATAGTAGGAACAAACAGCAAACTGGAATATAGTAGGAACAAACAGCAAACTCTTTACCAACATTACAACTTAATCTTAGTACTTCTGTAAGTGCAAAGTTCAAATTAATCACCGCAAAACTTCAAAATGTCGTTCAATGTCAGTCATAAAAGATTGTCAAGCATTGCCGAAAGATGCAAGCTCCGCCCCTCTGCTACACTAGAGAAAATAAATTTAGACCGTATCACACTAAACCCGAATCTAGACCAGTCTAGATGCATTCATCGGCATTGAATATACAAAAGTAATTTTTGTGACTTGTGGTATTTGCCTTCCAGATTAACTTACGTGTGATTGCTCTAAATACAGCACCATAACGACGTTAAGTTTTATATATAAATATATATCCTAGCCTTACCCAGCAATGTACCTACACAGTCCTAGCCACTAGAGCACTGTCATCTGGTCGCTACGCGCATCCTGTTAAAGTCTAAGTGGGAAATAGTCTCTCAAAACGCCAACATCACTCGCTAGTGGTCTGACATCAGAGTTAACACTGTAACACTCTACAATTAGTTGTTGAACAAAAATAGTGAATTCGGCACAATATGGTGGATTTTAATGTTATTTCTTATTCGACAATATTCAATAACTGTAATGTTCTAGATCAATTGTAGGCCTGAAATATGACAGGATATTTTTACTCGCTGATTTGTTTCGCTTTGTGTAAGTTTCATTTAATTATGATTAATTAGCAGTTATGTATTTATCAGATTTACCCGTCTCTCTCTCTCTCTCTCTCTCTCTCTCTCTCTCTATATATATATATATATATATATATATATATATATATATATATATATATGCACATATAGTGTGCATTGCTTACTAATTTCATAACGTTGTTTAACACATTAACGATATCAAACTATCTATCACGTCTAATAGTGGTCATCATTAAGATTGTTTGTACCAATAATCATTATTGTCATTTATTATATCATCCATTAAAAATTAGATTGAAACACAGTGCACTGATAATGCCTGAAATCAGGCACGCCGAGAGGGGGAGGCAGGGGGGGGTCATTGCCAGGGGGCCCGCATCTGTAAGGGGGCCCGACCATTCAATTTTTTTTCACGACTTATTGTTTATTAAGGGGCCCGCAATAATGTCCTGCCTTGGGGCCCTTGTTAGCTCTCGGCGCCACTGCCTCAAATGTTCGGGCCAAACAATATCAACATTAACTTATAACGTCGACCTGTTTGTGAATAGATCATGATCTATATAGAAACAATTCACATAGTGTGTCAGTGACTTTCAAAATGTGGGTCACTACCCACTAGTGTATCGCGGACTAATCTCAAATGAGTGGCGCAACATTTTTTTTTTTATAAAATTAAAGGATTAAAAATCTATTTCTCTATATTTTACAATATTTCAAGTTTGTACATCTGAAAAGTAAAACGAAAAAAATATATACTTTACGGCCAATGTTTTTTGCTAGCCGGCGAATGTCGAAATGTCGAAATGAACAGTATCGAATGAAGAAAACACTAATTGCTTGTATCTCTGGATACCTTTAAGCTGCAACTGTTTGTTACTTAGTTAAATAAAGAAAGACTGACATAACGCCAATTCGTTCTAGTATTTTATATATGTATATATTAATAAAATCAGTGATTAAATTTCTAAAGCAACAAAATAAACTTCTAAAAAAATTTTCAATAATTTACCTAAATGATTAAATGGTAAATACATTATTCGCCTTTCAGTGACTTTTAAAATTTATTTTACAAATATGATTATTTTTTGTTACGTTAAGCGGTTTAAACATGTGTTTTACGTCAGATTTGATACGAATTGGTACTGAAAATTTCCCAACCCAGAACCATTTTTTTTTTCGTAAACTACACAAACCAAATAGAAAATTCTTTAAAGTTTTTTTTATAAATTGATGAGTGTTACCATTCCAAGATATATATTGTTTATATTGTATTTTTAAAGACAGAAAATAAAACTTTCAGATTCGGTCTTAGCATTGTGGTTAAATGCGTGGGGCTCAGAGCGAGTATCATTTGGCGTCATTTGAGACGTAACTAGAGGCTATATATTTTGTCATACTCTTTAATCGAAAGACCCTCTTTAGGCGCGGGGGGGGGGGGGGAGCGGTCGCTCTTTTGGCCACCCATTGAGGCCCCTACCGGAACACAATGCTAACATAGTGTCATTATAACATTTTTAGAAATAATTATATTGGATATTATAGTAATCATCAAGTTAACAATAACATAAATGTATAGAATTTGAAATGTTCCGCAGTATCGCCGCGAGGGGGAAGGGAGGCAATCTCAAGTAATAGTCATGGTCCCAAACCTTGGTGGGTTCCTACCGCTTTCGAAAAATTATTTTATTTATTTACTTTGATGTGGATTTAGGGCAAAGAATAAGCAAGATGTGCCCCGGTTGCCTATAGCTTGTCAGGGGGTAGGGGCATAATCCTGGCTCCGGCTCTGCGTTTCTTTAGACATACAATCAACTACGTGCAGAACATTCACGTCTCAGTTCTAAGTCTCACTAGCCTGGCTTTGTATTCGTGTGCAATGTGTTTCAATTGTAAACACTGTCAGAAAGTACAATCTTCCCTTTAAGCCATTGAGACCATCGAGACAAATGAAGGATGTGTAGAACTCGTATTGAGGGTTATGTTGCTAACACAATGTCCAGTCGCGTTTATTTCCCCAACTAATGTCTGGTAACCGTTTAAAGCTGGTTCAACTTGAGGACTTCTCAGAGGCCTGGTTTTTTTTTTAAATTCCACCAGCTCTATAAACAGTAACAGGATACCGTTTCAAAAATATAGAGAAAAATCGGGAATATTATCAGAATCAGACAAATCAGACCATCACTAGTCCATACACAGACTTATCAATTCCATTTTGTATCCGCATATTTTTCATAACGCAGTCGCTACGGTTACAGCTAGACAGAATCCGTATTTTTTTTCCGGGTATCAGCCATAGATATTGCTCCACACCCTAATCCTAACCGTATCCCTAACCCTATCTCTAACCCTAATCCTAACCCTATTCCTAACCCTAATATAATGGCTGGTACCCGGAAAAAAAATACGGGCACCAGCCCTTGTCCTAATCCTAATAAAATGGTGCTGGCTGTAACCGTAGCCACTTCGTTTTCATAAATTTCTCTTAATAATCCTACAACTTATTCTAGATAGGATATTATTGGCATCGTGTCCCAACGGTTCATAAATTGTACATTATATAATGAGTCCATAATTTCCTTGTTGTTGTATATCACTTCATGTAGGTGTGTCCCATTGCTACTCTCAAGACGTGTGTTCCTCACAACCCTGTCGGAACGGTGGATCGTGTAGAGGTAGTGAAGGGGACAGAGGTTTCGAGTGCAGGTGTCAGCGAGGGTATTCAGGTTAGTATTTAGTCATTGGTTTATCCGGTGATACCATAGCCGTTCTTTAAAAGCATGGGCGACCAGTGCCGAACCTAGGGATTTGGGGGCTCGGGGGGGGGGGGCTTGGCCTCTGTGGGTTCCCGGGGGCTTGGCCTCTTTGGGGGCTTCTGCATTTTGACATTCGGCACCATGACATGAGATAATGTATTTAATATTTAATATAAAAAATGTTTGGGGGCCCCCTCAAGCTGGGGCCCGGGGAGACTTTTAAATTTGGACCACCTCCATAGTTACGCCTCTGTCCACGGCGACTAATGGAGTGTAAGGCCCACATCGTCAAAGGCACTTCCATCAAGAGGCGGATCTTTCTCTTGATCACTTTTTTTTATCCCCACAGTTTCCAACTGTGCAATGATTCTGTAAAAACACGGTTTGGCGACTGAACTTGTGGGAATTTGAGCTGGTAACATACAGCATATCGATCTGAACTTGCAGGAATTTGAGCTAGTAACACACAGCATATAGATCAGGATGGCGAACATAGGGCCACCAAATGACACAGATAATAGACACACGCGTAACGTATATCAATCAAATCGATGCAGTCAAAGATGACGATTAAAATTTAAACGTTGGGAAACAAATAGGAATATTTTTTTGTAATGATGTTCTATAGTTATGGAATATAATACGTATTCTTGTGTGTAAAACATGTTCACTTAAATCACCGGCAGTGCACTGGGTTAGGCCTTAGTTACGGCTTTTTTTTTTAAAACTACCAGTTCAAATAAATATTTTAGATGACTTATTCTTGGAAAATATTTGTTTTCTAGAACCGGGAAAATCAAGACTGACAAATTATGCCTGATTCACACACACACACACACAAATGTTTTAGAATAATGTTAAATTATGATAGTTGTTATCCTGAGACCCAGACAAATTATAAACAACTTTATTAAATTCAATCAAGATATGCCCAGAAAGAGATCTGAAAGAAATATTTGACTTAATTTACCTGTCGGCTGTTTATAAATTGTTATAAGACTAAAGAAATAAAATTTACCCTTTCACTGTTAAAAGATAGGATAATATATTGCAATAAAATGCATCTTTAAAAAAATGTGCGTGTAATTTCGGTAAATACGATGAGAAACGCTAAATGTACTAAGAGCTCTGTCTATAACCTTCTGTCTTGATAATGATGTATGTGAAGAAAGGGATCTTAGGCATAGAGTCGTTTATGCAGAGGGTGATCTTCAGGCATTATATATTGACGTGATAGAGTCGTGTACCACAAAGGAGTTTATAAACATGATAGTGTCACGCGTGCACTAAGGAATCTATATACATAAAAGTGTCACATGTGCACAAAGTAATCTATATAATGATAGTGTCGCATGTTCACAAAGGCATCTATAAACATGATAGTGTCGTGTACCACAAAGAAATTCATAAACATGATAGTGTCGTGTGTGCACAAAGGAATCTAAAAACATGATAGTGTCGCGTGTGCACAAAGGAATTTATAAACATGATAGTGTCGCATGTGCACAAAGGAATCTATAAACATGATAGTGTCGCATGTGCACACTGGAATCTATAAACATGATAGTGTCGTATGTGCAAAAAAGAATCTATAAACATGATAGTGTCTCGTGTGCACAAAGGAATCTATAAACATGACAGTGTCGCGTGTGCACAAAGGAATCTATAAACATCATAGTGTCGTGTGTGCAAAAAGGAATCTATAAACATGATAGTGTCGTATGTGCACAAAGGAATCTATAAACATAATAGTGTCGGGCGTGCACAAAGGAATCTATAAACATGATAGTGTCATGTGTACACAAAGGAATCTATAAACATGATAGTTGTCGTGTACTACAAAGTGAATTCTAATAATAAGATAGTGTCAGCAAACTGCATAAAGAAATCTCATAAACATGATAGTGTCGTGTCGTGCAAAAAGGTCAGTCTTTATATTCTATAAATATAATTTTTTGTGTTCACTTTCCATTGTAAAGTAGTGGTCCTGTTTACGGTGTGAGAATCGTGGTAGAGGCGAATGTCAAGCATTCCTGTCTTCAGGAAACCCACATTGTGAAGTGTAAGAGAAGTGGGACAGGTATGAGAGAGATTTGGTTAATGGTCATTAAGGTAAGTCCACGTCTAGTGACCACCATGGATTAGAAAAAATGCGTTGACATGCTGATTTCGAAAATTCTTTATTACTGACTATTATGGTATGCCTATTTTAAGGCAAAAATAATTTCAATTCTTTGCTTTCCTGCAAAGTTTACATCGTAATAAAAAAAATACACTTTAAAAATATATACCTTAATAAAAAATACTCTTTATAAATATAAAAACTATACTTTATAAAAAAATACACTTTATAAAATAAACTTTTTTTTCAAAAATACACTTCATTAAAAACATGCACTTTATTAATAAATACACTTATGCGCCTTGGTGACCGATGTTCCAGCTAATTTACACAATGATGAATGCAGAGCCCTTCTTATAATTTAACAAACTATCCCACTTACTTGGACCCTCACTGAAACTGGTTACCCCGTTCATTAGCAGCTTTTAGGGTGGTGATTAGGGCGACCACTCTTGTTGGCTGCGACAGAGGCTTGTAAAAAAAAAAAATATACAGACAAGAGCTAAGGTTCTAGACCCAGACTTTGACACCTGTCCCGGGGCCCGCTCACTACAATGTACCGTAATACTAATGCCACGCAGGCCCGTAGCGTGCTGGGGGGGGGCTGGAGGCCAGGCCCCACCTGCGTTTTGTCTGGCCCCCTCTGCTTGTTTGCTGTACTTAGTAACATTTTTCCTGCCCCCCCCTCTACTATTGGCCTGGACCATGCTATAGAATGCCTGACCACTGCCGTAGAAATTCCACGCTACGGAGCTTATGCCACGTCTGCCAACTTCAATTATTAATTACTGGTAAATCTGGTGATAATAGGGCCCCGACATATATTTTTCCCAGGATCCCTTCCCCCCCCCCCACTAATCATTGAGAGTCTCTGATTAACTAGGGCCTCAAGATCGGCACTAGATGAATGCGGCAAAAGATATTAGCTTAACATCTTTGGAAGGAATTTAGTTTTTGTTTAGGCGTAACATAACGGTATATTAGAAGAGGCGGATTAAGTTAATCAATTGATTCCCCGAGTATAGAAGAAAATACTGGGCTCCTTAAAAAAAAAAGACTGACATCAAAACGGGTAGGCCTCTATTTTATGTATAAATTCGGGCTTTCTGGGGTACCCTCACAAACCGGAACCACAAGCTCGCGTCTAGTGCGCCAAATGTTGAATCAGCTTTTGTATAATAATAATCGCGTTAAAAAAAAGACAATTAGATTTGTAAACATTATAAATTATGACTAATAAAGTGGTACTAAAGTTAAAATGCAACTTGAATAAATATGTTTCTTAAATTGCAGGAGATTTTTGCGAAAAGGATATTAATGAATGTACTAGTAATCCATGCCGAAATGGTGGGAATTGTACAGACAGCCTTAATGAATACATATGTCAATGTTTGCCCGGTTTTACTGGTAAGTTGTTCACCAGTGAAATTACAAAAATCTATCAATGTTTGTATTTTGTTTGTTTGTTTTTTTTTTGTTTGTTTGTTTTTTTTTTATTTGCTTTTTAAATATCTAGAGTGTCCTTGACTTTTTTTTTCTTGCCAAAATCTGTAAAATGAAACTGCAACAAAGTGTCACTAATTGAGGTTACCGCTTAATATCTTCAAATGATCGTTTTTCAGTTCCAAAATTTAATTTGTAAATTTGGTTGTAAATTAAAGTTCATTGATTTTTCTTTCAAAATCTATTTAGTCTTTCTTATTGGAATACTTATAATTATTTTAAATTATTAATTTTAAAAGGTCACCACAAGCCTTTTTTTGTCGTATTAAATGTGCAATAAAAATAAATAAATCATCTTTATTTTTCAACCGATTGCGATAATATTTTCAACAAAAAAAAAACGGCATGTTTACAACATTCCCGAATTGGGACCCACAATTATAGCCTGTGGGAGTCACGCTAT
>JAGDYQ010000388.1:0-94806 GCA_021962125.1 Bulinus truncatus | reverse complement strand
TCTCGTGTGGAGAGGCCGAACTCCCATCGGGCGCCTCCCCAGGTGGCGGATAGGGGAAGCTCGCCAGATATGGTGAGTGCCGATGAAATACAATTCTCGGGGCGGACCAAAGCAGGCAACTACTGCCTTGTAGTTAGTGGAGGGATCCACAAAGGCTAAGGGACCTAACCTTAAACAAAGGCAGCTACCCACAAGGCTGTGAAGGGCAACACCCTAGTGGTTGTGCACAGGGCTAACTACCCAGTCATGTAAAAAAAACACTTGTTACGAAAGCCAATAAACAATTCAAAAACCGGACTGATTCAAATGGAAACCGACCTTCGCATGATCACGGACATGATTACTGGCTAGCGACTTGGAACGTGTTAAGCCTATACAGAGCAGGAGCCCTAACCCACCTCACTGAACAGCTTAGAAAATACAAAATAAAAATAGCAACACTCCAAGAAATCAGATGGAAAAATTCAGACATACTAAAAACAACAGAGTATACCATCTTTTATAGTGGAAACACCACAAATACATTAGGAACAGGTTTTGCCGTCAGGAAAAAGCATCCTCAATCAAATAATTGGCTTTAAACCAACCAATGAAAGATTGTGCAGCCTCAGGATTCGTGGCAAAATATTCAATATGACCCTAATATGTGCCCATGCACCCACTGAAGATTCAGAAGGGAATACCAAAGAGGAATTCTATGATGCCCTAGAAAGGTTATATGAAGAAGCACCTAGACGTGATATCAAATTAGTGTTAGGAGATTTCAACGCTAAGATTGGCAAAGAAACAGTATACAGACCGACAATTGGAAGCTACAGTCTACATGAAGAAAGCAACGATAATGGAACACGTCTGATTGATTTTGCATCTGGCAAAGGCATGACCATTAGTAGCACTAAGTTTCCACACAAAAGAATACACAAAGAAACATGGAGGTCACCAGATGGGGTGACAAGAAATCAAATAGATCATGTGCTAATAGACAGGCGACATGGTTCAGATATTCAAGATGTCAGAAGCTTCAGAGGAGCAGATGCCGACACAGACCACATGTTAGTCAAAATAAAGTATAGACAAAAAATAAGTATCTTTCACAACACAAAAGCAAAGATAACAAACCAATTTGACTGTGAAAAACTAATAAAAGAGCCACAAACAAAAGAAAAATATGCACAAGAAATTAAAAGCAAACTAGAAACACTAGATATAGATAATACTGAAAATCTAAATAGCCACTGGGAAAAGATTAAACAAATCATAAAAAACACAGCGGAAAGTGTCATAGGGTACAAGCAAAAGAAGAAAAGAGCTGAATGGTATGATGATGAATGCAAAAAAGAAGTGGAAGAACGTAACAAATTGAGGATAATAATGCTACAAAAAGCAACAAAAAAGTCAACTCACGCATACACTGAGGCTAGAAGGAAGGCCACTAAAATATGCAGAAAGAAAAAACGTGAATGGGAAAAGGGAAAACTAGTAAAACTAGAGGAATACTCAAAAGAAAAAGAAACAAGAAAAATGTACATGGCCATCAAAGAGGAAAGTAACGGCTTCCAAGCAAGATCTCACATGTGTACCAAACATTGCAGAGGACGATGGGGCAGAAATAGAAGAACCAACCATAGAAGAAATAAATAATATTATTAAAAAGACCAAAAACAATAAAGCACCAGGAGAAGATAACATAAATGCTGAGTTACTCAAATATGAAGGATGCACACTACACTTAGAAATACACAGGATGGTCAATAAAATATTGAAAGAAGAGATAATGCCAACAGAATGGGAAACAGCCTTAATGGTTCCGCTACACAAGAAAGGTTCGAAACTTAACTGCAACAACTACAGAGGAATCTCACTTCTCAACACTGTTTATAAAATACTAACAAAAATAATAGCTTGCAGAATAGGGAATTTCAGTGAAACAGTATTAGGTGACTATCAATGTGGTTTCAGGCCTAGCAGAGTAACCACAGACCACATCTTTTCCCTTCGAAACACTCTAGAAAAATGTTATGAGCATAATATAAACCTACATCAGCTGTACATAGATTTCAAGATGGCATATGACAGCATCAATAGAAATTATCTTTACAAAACATTGCAGGAGTTGTGTATCCCCAACAAGCTCATTAGACTAGTACGTATGACATTAAACAACTCAAGAAGCAAAGTGAAAATCCAAGGGGAAAGCTCAAGAGAATTTAAAGTAAACCAAGGACTTAGACAAGGAGACTCCCTTTCGTGCATACTTTTCAACTTAACCCTAGAAAAAGTCATAAGAAACGTACAGTTGGATAAGCGAGGAACTATAACACACTACCTCAGAAGTGAAAAAACAAAGTCTATGAAAACAGGAACAATATTTACAGAACCCATCCAATACCTTGCATATGCTGATGACATAACATTGATAGGAAAGCAAAGCAAGGATATAGCAAAAGCATACATAGAATTAGAAACAGCAGCTCAGAAAGCAGGTTTAACAGTAAACGAAACAAAGACTCAATATATGCTGTTACAAAGCAAATGAAAAAGAAGGAAGAGAAAAATTTTTCAAAATCAGTGATAGAGCATTGGAAAGAGTAGAAAACTTTAAATACCTGGGATCAACCATAAGTGAGAAAAACGATATAATGATAGAGATAAAAAACAGAATAGAAGTAGGGAACAGAATATATTATACACTGCATAAAATACTGAAAAACAGACAGATCTCCAGAAAAAGTAAAAAAAACCATATACAAGACAATGATCCGGCCAGCAGTACCATATGGTAGCGAAACATGGACCATCAGCAAACAAGCAGAAAATATGCTAAACACTTGGGAAAGGAAAATATTTAGGAAAATATATGGGCCAGTAAAGGACAATAACGAGTGGAGAAGTAGAACCAATTCAGAGCTGTACGAACTGTACGAAGAACCAAATATAACAGCTGAAATTAAAATGAATAGATTAAGGTGGGTAGGGCACATAGAAAGAATGGAAAACAACAGAGGTCCAAAAACGATTTATAAGACAACACCTAATGAGAAAAGGCCTAAAGGCAGGCCAAGAAGCAGATGGTTGGAGGAAGTTGAGAAAGACCTTAAAGCCATAGGAGTGAGAGAGTGGAGGAAGAAGACCATGGATCGGGAAAAGTGGAGAAGTGTAGTATGGCAGGCCAGGGCCCTAAATGGGCTGTAGAGCCAAAGGAAGAAGAAGAAGAGAATATTAAGATGTTGAGTTAAGTTAGACAAATATATAATATTATTATATAGACTATGTTAAAAAAAAATATTTCGAAAAATCATTGGAAACCTGTACGTTTTTTTTTTTGGAATTTAAACATATACAGATTAAGTTCGTATTCTGAGGTATCACGGTACTGGACACCCAAAATGATGTCCCCCCCCCCTCTCCGGTAGCAGATAAACTGCCACCCGGTGCGGCCTGCCCATTCAGCCCCGTTGCATACTATATATCAGGGCCCCAACATGAAGCCTATGTACTGACATGAAAATTGTACTACCCCCACCCAGACAAACGGCTTTGGTTTTAAGAATGAAAAGCAAAGTTGTGACGTAAAAAAAACCCGAGTACAATGATCCATCAAGAACAACTGTCATCGTGAAATGTGTAAAAAAAAGTGTTAAAAAAATTGGCGTGGAAAATATTTGTTGGCTGATTAAAATTCAAGTGAAGTTAACTATTAAACATAGTCCTGAAAAACTTTTTGATAAATAAATGTATAATTTCTCTATGTGAGTTTACAATAAAAATGTCACCAACTTTATATCCTTTTAAATATTGGAATCCTGTGTATAGGTCTTTATGTTTTCAATCTTTGTCATGTTTCACAAGATGTTTTGGTCGAACATCAATTAGCAGTTCACAATTACACAACTTGATTTTTTTGTAGAGAAAAAAAATGAATTAAGTAATAATAAGGAAAGCATAAATAGATTTCCTGCCACTAATTCATTACGTAACACATTAAATTCTCCAAAAGAGAGAATGCTTACAGTAAACTCGTTGCACCTTCTCCACCTCCCCCCCCCCCCCACATTCTCCCCATCCTTTTCCATTTCAACGAGAGTGGTTTTATCCAGGGGAACAACTCTTATTAGTCGACGTCTTAAAATACCTCCCCCCCCCACACACACACATATGATGTAAAAATTAAATTGTGGAACTTTCTTAATGAAATTGCCCTTTTAACGCAGAGGCTACGGTAACATCAAGACGGAGTAAGTTCGTATTTTTTTTCCGGGTTACATCAATAGATATTGCTCCACACCCTAACCATATCCCTAACCCTATCCCTAACCCTGTCCCTATCCCTAACCCTAATATAATGGCGCTTGATGTAACCGTATCCACCTTTATAAAAAACGAAAAAAAAAAAGGACATACATAGAACAATCCCCTCCCCCCTTCCCTTTCCAAATGTAACGTCGATCTACTTCTCTATATAACCAGTTTTAACATCTCCAACCCCACAAATATTATATAACGGTATGCAGCTCTTCGATGCACTTTGTACAGTATTGACTTTTATTATCCGGCTACCCACACTATCCACAGGGCCGTAGCTAGCTTTTGAGGCGCCCTGCGAGAATTAGGAACCACCCACCTTTCTGAAAAGTAACAATATATACCATTTTTAAATTAAACATTTCATGTTTTTTCATTGGCGTGTAAGTTCACTTCCCTCATTTATTGCCTGTTCTGTATGTAGTGTTCTCACACGTCTTTCTGTCTTCTCTAAGAATAGGTCTAGAAACATTCATCTTTTATCATTGTCTGTAGTCCTTATCATGATTTCATTCCATCATTTTGCATAACCCTAAAGGTACATATTTAACACTATGATTTGGAGCTGATATGTATGCCTTTACACCATTTACATGCCAGTCGTTGTACATACCATCTCTACAGTGTGATATCAACAGATCACTTACCAGTTTTTCTTTTATTTCAACAACCACACCCTGTTCATGTACAAATAAGATTAACGCAAAGTGGTTTCATTTTCTACAGGCGTGAAATATAAGACAAAATATAACAGATGTATAACTAGACCCCTCAGCCGCCATCTTAAGCCGCCGTAAGCCGCCACGAAGCCTGTAAGCTGTAAGCCGCCACAAAAAATGTTAAGCCAAGCTACCAAAAACTTTCCTAAGCCGTGGGAGATTCGTAATTACTAATTCATGTCATTTAAAAGCGATTACGAAAATCGCATCCAAAAATTATATAAAACATTTTTTTTATATTAATTTCAATCTTTTTTTTTACGCCGCCATTGCCAGCATGGTAGGGTGTAGTGTGCCTACCACACCAGCATTGTTGGCGGCGCTGATGCACATCTGCCATCCCTACAGAGCGGCGGGATGAGTGTGCCCGCTATCATCTGCCGGGATGGCAGAAAGATGGGTTTTATTCCTTTCCCAAAACTGGCCAGACCAGCAGGGTGCGTGTACTGCTGATCGGCCAGAATGGCAAGGCGAGGGTTTTTTCCTGCCACTCGGACAGAGGGGAGGGTGTAGTGTGCCTGTACCCTGTACCGAAATGGCAGGCTGCGCAGGTGTGCTAGAGTGTGACAGAGTGGAAGGGTGTTATGTGCCGACCACATCCGTCACCACCACCAGCTGTGAATACTGCGATGTCGGATAGTCCTCATTGACCACAGTACCACCACCCTCGCAAGAAAGTAGTGTTGTTTTCGTTGACGAAAACTAAAACTAAAACTAAAATTAGAAGCAAGACTAAAACTAGACGAAAACTAAAATTATTACAGAAAAAACGAAATAAAAACTGAAACTAAAATATAGTGTTGCTTTCGTTCACTAAAACTAAAACCTTCGTTAACGAAAATGTTGACTTTTCGTCAACGAGAACTAAAACTAAAATTAGAAGCAAGACTAAAACAAGACGAAAACTAAATTTATTACAGAAAAAACGAAATAAAAACTTAAACTAAAATATGACCTGGGACTAAAACAACACTACAAGAAAGAAGTTTTTTTTTCCTAACTAGAGAACCCAATGATCTATCCCCAGTAGATCATGGTGAGTCTCTCAGGACAGGATGGAGTGTTCATATGAATATCATGGCAATATTACTAAATGAAACTCTCCAGCACACGTGAATTTAATTAATTAAAATAATCAATTGCAACAGTAATTACCCGTGTTTCAGTCCTTTGTAAATTTTGCAAGTAGCATAATATAATAACACTTGAAATCTAACTTATTTTTGTATTTTTACATTTTTTAAAAAATTGGTTCTTAATTTAATTAAAATTTGTATTATTTTTTATTATTTTCAACATAAATCTTTATATTCACTTTTTATATACAATAAATTATAAATTATTTTTTATTTATTTCAAAACTATTGTTTGTATGACTAGTAAAAGTATAGTATATAAATACTTTGACAGTTACCTCCCTTATAAAAAAATATCGGGTGCTAGGTATTTTCCTAAGCCACGGCTTAAGCCGGCTAGCCAGCCATAACAATTCTAAGCCAGCCATCATCAGTTCTACGGCGCGGCTGAGGGGTCTATGTATAACCACTGAAGGACCACAATGAGTTCTGAACTTTGATTGAAGGGCCGGACCAAGAGCAGATTAATGTATTGTTTATAATACTTAATAGGAACTAACATAACTAAATGTAAACGTTACCAATGTAAATAAACGGAGGGGGGAATGTACTGCACTTAACCCACGGGCCATAAATTGCTGGTTTAGAGGATGAATGTTGTTTTCAAGATGGCTATTTCGGCGCCCTCTTTAGCTCCGTGCCCTTTGCGGAGTCACAAGCCGCACTACCCTTCCTACGCTACTGACTATCAGGCGTAGAAATCTGTATTTATCGGCAATAAAAGAAATGATTATAAATAGTTTAAGTAATAATGAAAAACATTTTTAAAAGATTGAATAGAATTACTTTAGTAAAATAGAAGAATAGAAATTTAGAATATTAGTCGCACTTTCAAATTTTAAAAAAAAAAACAAACAAAACAAATCGTAATGAGACAAGATTCACATTGTTGAGTTAACTTCAAAGATGTTCACCCCCACCCTTTCCTTGTCAACAACTGTCAAACTATTTCGGCCTCCTCCTCTCCCTCTCTCTCTCTTTTTCTCCCCCCCCCACCCCCACCCCCATAAATTGTTTCTGTATTTAATGGAGAAACACTCTTTGAATTTAAAACTTATTTATTCACCAGATGTATAAAAAATATCAGTTAAATCACTCACTAATGGAAGCATTTTTTTAAAAAAAAAGATATTTTTTGTTTGTCAGATAAAAACATTTTAAATAACTTTTCGTTTGTTTGTCAGATCAAGACATTTTAAATAACTTTTCGTTTGAGAGATTTTATATACCCATAGCTTTAGGAGTAAACAGCCACGTAATGTAAACTAAAGTTCCCTTAGCCCTAGCGGGCCATCGGGGCAGATGAAGTGTAGAATTCATCTGTTTCTATAACCTCGGCATATGAAGGGATTGTGTGGTTAGTACAACGCCCAGCCGCCTTTACTTCCCCAACTTAAGTCAGGTACCCATTTAGAGGTGGGTGGACTTGTGGGACAACTTTACACCAAATTTCACCTCGAAAAATTCCATAGGCCTCACCGAGGATCGAACCCAGGACTCTCAGGTCGACAGTCGAGTATCTACACCACTCACTCGGCCATCCGTCCCACTAAACAACCACGTAGCATACCTGAATTCCCCGCCCACTTCCGTACTGCTAACTAGTGACGTCGCTCGCTGCTGGCTGAACACCTGACGTAATGATTTTCGTGGCTGTAGCAAAGGGTCGGCTAAATAAGGGTCGTTCTTAGGACTTTGTGTGCCCAAAGCAGATATACTTTTAGAGATATTCCGGGTTCATGGCAAATGTATCTATCTGACCTCCAAAAGCATGAAAGGAATCATTTTAGAAAGCAGGATCCTTTAACAGTGACGGAAAAGAGAAGGGTGTGGGGGGTGTACATGTTCGCCTAATTTACCTATCCGTAAGTAGTGAGGGGCTGTCCATTAGTTACGTCAACAAAATAGGGGGGGAGGGGGGGTCAGAAAGTTTTTGACAATTGTTGACAAGGGGGAGGGGGGGTGGTCAAGAAAAGTTGACGTCAACAATGTTACTTTTTTTTTTAATTTAATATAATTACTTAATAAATAGGAGAGTCAAGCAGCGTTTGTAGTCCTGTGTTATACACACTCGCTTAACATTCAGTATTTTAATTAAACTAACTATATTCCTACTAATTTTGCCACATAAACATTTTGGAAGCCACCTTTTTTTGGGGGAATGGGGGGAGGGTAATCAAATGTTGACGTAATTTTATAGGGAGGGGGGGGTCTCTTGAAGTTGGACAAGTTGTTGACATGGGGGAGGGGGGAGGTATAAATCGCCAAAAAATGTGTTGACATAAATAATGGACAGTCCCTGATGAAGGTGGTTGCTACCATGGTTGATACCATAACCTAAGCTAGCTAATGGAACGCCGTGTGTGAGTTGAGTTTTTTGGAGCGCCCTTCTCTAGATCTGAAAACTGTAAACGAATCTAGTTCAGCATCACGTGCTGCCGCATAGTTACTGGGTGCCACTACTGATGCTGAAATGGGCTCACAATAAAATGAATATGCGCCAAAAAAAAAGGCGCTTCTGTTTCGTCTAAATCTGCCCACGTCTGTATATCTTCACACAGTGGAATGAATCTATTCAAATAGTGGTACCTATGTCCTTAACCGTCCTTAATTATTCTGGTAGGGACTCTTGAAACAATCTGCGATATGGCCCCCATAGTGTTAACGACGAGAGGGGCTTCATAGAGTGTTATCGACGAGAGGGGCTTCATAGAGTGTTAACGACGAGAGGGGCTTCATAGAGTGTTAACGCCGAGAGGGGCTTCATAGAGTGTTAACGACGAGAGGGGCTTCATAGAGTGTTAACGACGAGAGATCTTCATAGAGTGTTATCGCCGAGAGGGGCTTTATAGAGTGTTATCGACGAGAGGGGCTTCATAGAGTGTTATCGCCGAGAGGGGCTTCATAGAGTGTTAACAACGAGAGGGGCTTAATAGAGTGTTAACGACGAGAGGGGCTTCATAGAGTGTTATCGCCGAGAGGGGCTTCATAGAGTGTTATTGATGAGAGGGCCTAGAGTGTTCATGTTAACGACGAGAGGGCCCTCAATTGTGTTAACAAAGATACTGGCCAATGAGATTACTTAAAACTGATTTTAGTATCTCCTCGATTCTTTTAGTAAATCTTATTATCAACTGTTTTCTTATGCCCATCTGTTTAAAACGCACAAACTTGTAAAAGGTTTTGTAGTACTTAGAAAAAAAATATTAGATGACTACGTGCACACTTGACATTGTTCACTTATCAAAAAGTAGTGCAGTGGTTTTAGAACCTCTTAGGAAAAATATTAAAGTTGTGGTTTATGTTGTACCCTGAATGGTGAACGAGATAAATTCACAAGGAGTGTTGGTATACCCACCATGTAGGATGAACTGTAGGAAATGAAAACGTAAAAACAACAGCACAGGCCTTAGAAGGCATTAACAATCCTACAAAAAAGCATTTTTTAAACACATGCATCTCACCGACATATATAGGTTGGCCTATCCCTATAATTATTGCTCATTTAATGAGCTTCAGATTAAAATAGCACATGATGCCTGAATTAAAAGTGTATTAAAATATGAAACCTTGAGAATGTAGTCCATTATGGCTGTTTTCAAGATAAATAGCTTTTCAAATGCAGATGTCCCGATATTTGAATAGGGCAGTGTTGTTGATGACAGGGCTATTTTAAGTAGGTCATGACAATAATTATACACAGTTCCAACCACTTTCTCTCAATATTTCACAAAACTTAAAGTTTTTGTAGTGGGTTCCTAAGCGCTGAAATTTAACAGCTTCTGGACTAGAGAAAAATGGCAGAGAATAAAGTTGATTGTCTGAAATTATGTTTTTTTTTTTTAAATTAAAAAAAATTCTTTTTTTGTTGAACTATTTCATGTGTAGCTTTCCTGCTAATGGGAAGATATTCCAGTAATAAATTGAAAGTACAGAATGAGTTAACTTTAAATTTAATATTTTATTGACTTATTTTCATATGAAACAAATCTTATACATCAACAACATAAATATTCAGATACATTTTTATAAAACACAAAATTTAAAATAAATAAGGAAACAAATACAAATGATAAGTGAAAAGTTACAAATTTGAATGAGTAAATAAAGGAACAATGTCACAAGGATCAAAATATGTTCTCAGAAGTAGAAGTATATGGCAAAACAGGAAATTAGTTGGGACTAGAGGAACAAAATATTGAACATTTCTTTCCGTAAATGTGTCGAACATTCAAAACAAAGTTTTTTTTTTATACTTACATAATTTTAATGGTAACCAACAAAAAATATTAAATACTATGTTACATTACATTAATGCAAGGAATGGGTCAATGTAGCTAAGTACTATGTTACATTACATTAGTGCAAGGGATGGGTCAATGTAGCTAAGTACTATGTTACATTACATTAGTGCAAGGGATGGGTCAATGTAGCTAAATACTATGTTACATTACATTAATGCAAGGAATGGGTCAATGTAGCTAAGTACTATGTTAGATTACATTAATGCTAGGGATGGGTCAATGTAGCTAAGTACTATGTTACATTACAATAGTGCAAGGAATGGGTCAATGTAGCTGGACCCAGAGAGAGAGACAAGACTTCAGCAGTATGATTGTTCACTGACACAAGTATTTAAGTAGTTCACCTGGATCATAGCCTCATAAGGACTGGATAGACCTTCAGATATGTCAGAATGGGCTGACCTAGGAGATGACCAGTGTCCACTGGAGTCCGGCGAGGGCGTCAGGAGGTGGTCCAGCTGGAACGGAGTAATGCAGAGCTGATGAGGGGTGCCTGTCAAACTGCCGTTCAGAGTAGTTACGGGCAGATTGTTATAGAGTTCCACCGGAAGTGGTACCTGACTGAGCAAGTCCTGCTGGTCAGCCTGTTGAAGAACAACGTCTGGTGGGAAAGGCAGCTGTGATTTACAGTCCATCGTGATGTATCCCTCGTAGTAGTTCGCCACAGGCGCCTTCATTGTGAAAACAGGTGCAGCCTGAAGAGAAGGCAGGGAGTTCGCAGGGTTCAAACCGCCGTTGGTCTGAAAATGCCCCCCACCAGCAACGTCCGATTTATTCCTGCTCTGGTTCCAGCTGAACAGTAAATCTACGTTGGTGAAGTCAGCAGGCTGACATGGTGCACCCTGATAATCAACTGGAGCTGACAGATCTGTGGTGAATAGAGAAGGGCAAACATTCACCGGAGATGTGGTAGCAGTGCTGTTGTCTGGCGATGTAACCAACTGCAAGTGACAACTACTATCTGGCACTGAGCTCACCTGCAACATTTTCTGTTGCTGCTGGAACATACTCCCCGTTTCTCCCTCAGTCTTTTTCTTTTTGTTTTTTGAGTTGCGAGCGAAAATACTATGACTGGAATCAGACTTTATAAGTGGGTCTTTCGTTGAAGAGGTTTTCTTTCTGGATTTAGATTTTGTTTGTCTGGCTTGATGTTTGTTACTCGGGCCAGATTGGATGTTAGAATTGATTCTTCCATCCAGATTAATAGGTGAGGTAATTTGATAGTTGTCCAGTAAGTCCACTATGTCCAAGTGATGTCTCTCCATGGCAACGTCTCTTGGCAGTTGATCCATGTGATCGGCCAGGTCACGATTGGCATAGTAGTCTAAAAGGACCTTGACTGATTCATAAGCTCCATCTTTTGATGCCAAAAACAATGGAGTTTCCTCCTTGAAAAAGAATAAAAAGGGACATTGAAAAAAAAAATTGAATACTTAATTATGAACTATGTAATTTTAGATAAGTTAATGGTAGTGCCAAAATAAATTAGTTTTTTGAATCACAAAGATATATTGTCACTGGCCAATACATGTATTATGTTTTATTTAGAATGATTAACAACTAGTTTCATTTAATCCATCAACACATTGTATTATAGTTGTTTTTTTGGGGCCATTGACAGAGATTTCAAATTATTTGTGGGCCCATGACCAATTTACACATCCAGGTCCCTGTCAGCATTTAATAGGACTATATATTGGAAGGACGTCCTTGGTGGTGGGAACAGTACAGGGTTACTCAGTTAGCCAATCTATAAGAAAGGCTCTAATTGTATATATTGATAAGTAATAAAATATTTGGATGGGCAATTGTGTCGCAAAGGGGTTTTTTTTTTCGGCTTTGAAAACAAACTAACAAACAATGACCATTCTTAAGATTTCCAACCATGTTTAGTTTAAATAAATATTTTTCTCAGCACATCAAATATAAAGCCCACGTGTATAAGTATGTAAAGATTGGGAATCAAACCTTAGCAGTCTGAGCATCCCTGTTGGCATGATTCTTCAACAGCAACATTACAGCACTGACATTATTGACAGAAGCCGCCCAGTGTAAGGCTGTTTTGCCTAGGAGAAGGAAGATGTAAACATTCTATTAAATTTCAGAAATGTTGGTGGATTCATTGAATTAAATTAGACAAGAGACCCGGAAAAACAAGTCATTTAAAATAAAATTTTAAGCATGTGTTATTACCATTTGTATCAACTGTTTCTAAGTCTGCATTGGATGCAATTAAATCTTCCACTGTATTTTCTATAGACAGCCTACAGGCCAACATCAAGGCTGTTGTGCCACAATGCATCCGAGCATTCAGATTGGTAGCCCTGTTTCTTAACAACATCTGAAACCATTTCAAAAGACAATGAGAAATCCATTGCATTATTTATTTAATAAGAGTACTCAGAATTTGTTATACATGGTGAATCTTAAAAAGTATGGGAAAAAAATTATAATTTAAAGCTTTATAAGATTTATGTCTACAATTAGAATTGAAAAGTTGCACTTAGTTAGTCGATACAGAAAATCATTGATCATAGCATATTTTATTTCGAAGAGAACATAATTTCAAACATTCAGGTACAAAAAAAGCAAACAATTTATTGATGCATACTTAAATAGAAATATGCTGAATAACTCTTTTTTTGTGTTTGGGTGTAAGGGATTAGTTAACATATATAAATACAAAAAAAACAACTTTTATTGTCCTAATAAAATGAATGAGATTATAAAAATTATATTTAAATATTTTTCCATTAATGGTTAAATGGATTTCAATTTTTTTAAAAAATAATCATGATTGTAGTAAAATAAAAAAGCCAGATAATTCAGTAAAATTCAAGTACATTTGAAGTGCGTTAACCTAAAACAGTAAACAAAAACAAATACTGAGTGAAATTTCATTAGCCAGACCTGGACAACTCCCACTGCATCAGCAGCCACAGCACAGTGAAGGGCAGTTCGATCCGTACAATCAGCAACATTGGGGTCAGCCCCTGCATCCAACAGTACCTTAGCAACATCAACTTTGGAATAACGAGCAGCCAGATGCAGGGCAGTCTCATCTAATCAACAAGCACAGAAACATGGGATCAAATTTGATGCAGAAATATTTAGATACAGACCTTACAGTCAATATAATATAGCCACAACTACAAAACTTACATGCACAGGAACATGGGATAAAATTTGATGCAAAAATACTAAATATAGACCTTACAGTCAATATAATATATCTACAACTACAAAACTTACAAATGTACTAACAATTAAAAAAAAAACAATCAAGTCAAATTAGACTGGAGGTTATTAAAAGGTTTTCATATTTACTTGTATAAGGGCTTTATTTAAAAGTAAAAATATAAAAAGCGTGAGTACAAGGGAATGAAATATTTTACATATTCAATGAGTTGGGCGTGATTCGGTCATAAGAGCCTGCCTAAACCCATTCTTCATGGAACTGTAGAAGGAGGATGTCACAGAGGCCGCCAGCGAAAATGTTGGTTTGCAACATAAAAGAGTGGACATGGCCAGTGGCGCAACCGGGGGGGGGGGGGGGGTGTGGCTTGAGCCCCCCCGGCCAAATCATCAATACATAATTTACGTTATAAAGTTACATAAAAAGACTGTCAAACTGTCTTTTTTCAATATGTGAGCTCCCCCCTCCCCCAGCATTTTTTGCTGGCTGCGCCACTGGACATGGCTACAAAAGAATTACTTTAAAGACAGACGCTCTCTGTTGATGTATCCATTTGATCCCCTGACAACTACATTGGTTAAGGCTATGATGATGATGATGATGATGATGATATTCAATGAATAATGCACACAACAGGAACAAATGAAAACAATCATTGAAGAGAGAGTAAAACTTTACTCACATGTTCTATCTGTCTGAGCATTAATAGCCGCTCCCTGAGATATGAGGTGGGTTACTATATCAACATTTGTGCTGTTATCACCATCTGAGGATAAAGAGCCGCAGTTGTTCTCTTCCTCTTCTCCCAGTCCACTTCCTCGTACGGCTGCCAGCATCAGGGGTGTGTAGCCATCTGACACAGAAATACAAGTAACTAAAGATCGCACTCACTCTAAGTGGATAAAATATATCTTTGAAAATCTTCTAGAAAAAAAAAAAATCTTCTTAAGTAATGAGACTGTGCACTGCAAGTGTTAAGTCTAACCTGGTCCTTTTAAGTTGACATCAAAGGGAATTATGTCTAATCCATGTATGGGGGTCAAGGGAGTTACAGGAATATATAAATGTTCCAGCTTCCATTGTTGATCTGTATCGACACTCATAACTCTGTTCACCTGAAAGTTATATAACAAGTACATCAACTACAAAATTACACTTATATGTAAAGAGGGGGGGGGGGGGGGGGGGGGGGGGGGGGGGGGGGGGGGCTATCTCTTTATATTTATAAGATGCATTTGTTGTCTGTCTGTCTGTTCCCTTATAACTCAAGATCCAGACAAACAAATAACGTGAAATTTGTTACACATACACATAATTACATGGGGAAGGTTATAGGACAGGTTTCTTTCATATCGATGGGTAGTTTAATTGTAATTAATTTTTTTTATTTTAGTATTTTACTATATTAAAGTAATCCGGACGGCGCCATAGATAAAATTCCTCTGTGACGTCATTTCCCTATGATCGAATAGAACTTTAAGCGCGCTGGTGCTGTATTGTGCCTCTGTGATGCAAAGAATTGTTGATGTTTTTTCATGCTCTCTGATGTGCACAGTTTGAGGAAGGTAAAGGAATGAAGAAGGATTTTAGAAGATATATATATACATAGAGAGAGAGAGAGGGGGGAGGGAGAGAGGAAAGGAGGGTAGGAGGGGGAGGGCGGGAGGGGGTGGACAGGGGGAGAAAAGGAGGGGGAGAGAGGGAGATGGGAGTAGGGGAGAGGGAGCAGGGGAGAGGAGAGAGAAAGGAAGGGAGGGGAGAGGGGAGAAGGAGAGGGGAGGGGGAGAGAGGGAGGGAGAGAGATAAAAAGTGAGGGGGCAGGGAGGGAGAGAGAGGGAGGAAGGGGGAGAGAGGGGAGGGAGAGAGAAAGGTGGAAAGGGGGAGGGAGGGAGAAAGGAGGGGGAGAGGGGTTAGGGAGGGAGAGAGAGGGGAGGGAAGAAGAGAGGGAGAGGATGGGAGAAATGGGAGGAAGAGATAAAGAGAAAGAGGGGACAGGGAGGGAGAGAGAGAGGGAATGAGGAGGGAGGGAGGATGGACGGGGGGAGAGATGGAGATGGGAGAAAGGGAGAGAGGGGGAGAGAGAGATTTGAGAGAGGGAGGGAGGGAGGAAGGGAGGGAGGGAAAGGGAGAGAGGGGGAGGGAGGGAGGGAGAGAGAGAGAGGAAGGGAGAGAGGGGGTAGGGAGAAAACAGAAGGTAAACAGAAAACCTTATTTTAAACCCGGGCAAAGCCGGGTACTTGCAACTAGTTTATTTATAAAATATTTTGTAATATTTAAGATGAAGTTTAAACGAACAGTATTTAGCATGGATGGAAATTACATGGCCAGCATGACAAACATGGCATGCCAGAAAATGTTCATTGTAAGGGAAAATAAATTATAATATAAATACTATTTACATGAACATAAGTTATTGGCATAAGCAAAAAGTCATTTTAATTTGCTTCAATGTTAGCACTTGTATACAGTTTTATTTGCCAGAATGATTAATAGTCCAAACCATTCTAACTTAGATTTTATTTATTTAGTGGTTCAGTGAACTGTCTGTAAAGCAGGCCATTCTAACTTAGGTTTTATTAATTTTGTGGTTCAGTGAACTGCCTGTAAAGCAGACAATTCTTAAGGGCACTTACTTTTAACCTTTTGGGTTTAGGGCTTTCATCTTCCTCGTCTTCCTGACTACCTTCATTACTGGGTGGTGGTGTTGTATGATCTTTACAAACATAGATTCTCTTCATATTGAGCCTAAACAGACAGCGTTTAAAATACACATCTTAGCACAGTAATTCATTTTAAACATTTTCAACTAGGAGCTGAGACACTTGACTGCACAGAATAAGTTGATTTTTTAACAAATTTCAGCTAAAAATATTTGGGCTACCCCAAAGGAAAATTGTAATGTAAAACTGAAATTACTGCAAAGAAAAAAAATGAAGTGAAAAATATCAAATGTATACGAACAAGATGCCTGTTTAGTAATGAAACTGGAATTCCCTGCTCAATGTAAAAAAAAAAACTATGAACTGAACATCATGACCAAGAATATTTGAAAGTAAGAGACAAACAACTTAAATTGCTGATGTTTATCAACATGAGATGAAAATAATCCAAAGTGATTCTGTTGAAGGACTGTTACCAAGTCATTAAAGAAAACCTTCGTAAAATAGTAAAAGTGCATCTTTTCATAGCTTGCAAAGCACTCTATTACGTTAAATTAGTATACAACACTTAAAAGTTAAAACACAGATGACCAATGGACATAATCTAAGTTTATATTTAACTAGCTGAATTTCCATCTTTATTAAAATTTTAACAGTATTATTTTCATTTCTGTTTCTAACTTTTTTTCACTGTTAAATTCATTTTTAATTATATTAAGGATTTTATCTTTTGACACAGAATGGTCAAAATCAGCCAATTAAAGATCTAAAGGTAAAACTTTTAAACTCACTGATTTGTTTTATTGTCTTTGACATTCTTGTCAGATTCAGCAGGCACTTCAGCCAAACTTTTTTTAAAGTTTTCCGGAAACCATGTGATGCCACGTGCACGTTTCTGCCTCAACAGCAACATGACCATGACCACTACCACCAGCGAGGCCAGGAAGACTACTAGCATAACAATCAGAATGAGCTTTTTATTGCTGAGATCTTCTGGAGCTTTTGTCATCTTGACCACTGAGATGTGAAAAATAAAAGAATAATTGCAACAAAATAAATAAATTAGGCTGTGGTAGCTTTGGTAATTCTGTAAAAAAAATCTTTTTTTTTTATCATCATTAATTAACCATAATTGTTTTAAATCAGTACAAAATAAATTAAAAACTTCAAAACAGGGTTAAACATTCTCTCAACAAATTCAGACTATATCACAGATTAAACAGGTAGGCGGGGCAGATAAAAAAAAAAAAGTAAAGTTCCCTTAACCCTAATGGGCCATCGGGGCAGATGAAGTGTAGAATTCATCTGTTTCTATAACCTCGGCATATGAAGGGGTTATGTGGTTAGCACAACGCCCAGCCGCCTTTACTCCCCCAACTTAAAGTCAGGTACCCATTTAAAGCTGGGTGGACTTGGGGGACTATCACCAGGACCTGAAAAAATCCCAAGGTTCTCATTGAGATTCGAACCCGGGACCCTCCGGTCGACAGTCGAGCGCTCTACACCGCACAACCACCCGTCCCCGGGGCAGATAAAAGAGCATCTTATTTTCATACAAAAATTTGATGACAGATTATTGAAATGAAAACAAAATATTGTATCCAGCAATATTTACATTTAAAATGAAGACATGTCCAGGAAAGGAACAGCTAAAAATTTACCTCCGATTTGATGGACAGGGAACATAGGGTCTGGGTAAGTAGTTCTGATGGACTCAGCAATGAACAGGGCAGCACTGTCTGAATTGTTGAAACAGTGATCCGGTCCAGATCTGCAGCCATGATTATCTATTTCTAAATAGACTTTCGTGCTGAAATGTGTTTAAAATAACCAATGCAATAGAAGGGCTGGAAATTATTAAGGTGAAAAAAAAAGTAGTACATCATTCAGTAATGGTTTTAAACCTGAAAATTTTTTTTTATTGTATACCAATAAAATGTAACTGACTGTTGGTTGAATATGCAAAAAAAACTGTTTTAAGACTCGTTCAAAAAATGTATCTTTTTGTTTAATGGAGGGATCAATTTATAGCTTTGTATGATCAGAAGCAGAAATCTTACAATTACAAGTAAGATTAACAATTGAGCAATTCCCTTCAAAATGAACATTGTTTATAATATGCATTACATAGTTATTCATTAATGATTAAAGAGAAAAACAAAATGAGGTCATGTATGTTACTATAAATAATTATATAAATAAAATAGCAGCAAAAAAATTACCCAACAATGGCAGCTCTTCTAGACCTCAAGGTTGTGATCATATCATCTTTCTTTTTATCCCCAAATAGTGACAATGAACTGTTAGGTTCATTAGTCCAACGGTAGATCATCTCCTCACCAGAGTTACCTTTTTTAATGAGCACAGTTGCATGGACAATATGGCTGATCTTACGAAGAAATTGATTTTTGTCAATAATGAATTCCTCAGGGGTCTTGAGTATTATGATAGAAATTAACCCTTCAACAAGGTTTAGTTTATCTGTGAATCAAAATCATGAAAAATGTCAGGTGCAACCAGGTTAACATTTTTAGATTACCATATATACCAGCCCAGTCATCGCATATACCAGCCCAGTCATCGCATATACCAGCCCAGTCATCGCATATACCAGCCCAGTCATCGCATATAAGCTGACCCCCTGATTTTAGTATTGTATTTTATAGTTTCTAAATTTGTCTTATATGCGAGCATATATGGTAATACATTTATAACAAAAACACTTTGACTGAAAGTTAAAACACAAAATGAAAAGGATATTCATTGAAACACATTAACTCATTCCCTGACATGGAAGGCATTTAGCATTTCAAATTTCATTTTAGACAATGAAATACATTTTGCCTTTCAGACAGGCTACGTAAAAAAAGATAAAATGTGAATTCACTGTGAGTAAGAATTACATCAATAGCCCATTTCTATATTTACATCATTGGTTGCTTTCATTTCATCTCAAATTAGAGTGTTGTTAATATTATATTTTGAGAAAGTGTAAAGGTTGCTTTTTTTGTAAAACGCAATCTTGACTTATCATCATCATAAACTGAAGCAATAAGTAATATACAATGAACTCTCAGTTAAAAGCAAAAATATAATTTTTTTTTTACTATTTTGAATTGTAGTAGATTATTCTAATTATAAGTTGCCATGAAACCTTTAGTGGTATATTTTTTCTTTTTACTAATACAACAGATACTTCTTTACACTATGTCAATAGAACATTTGGCTGAATACATTTTTAAACTAAAAAATGAAATATGAAGTGCAAAAAAAAAAAATTTGTCCAAACCTTTATCACAGTCTGAGCCATCCCAGCCACATTCCATATTATTGCAGCCATGGTCACAAATATTATTTGCATAAAAATCATCACAATAGCTGTTATACTTGCATTCTTGAATAGGTTGTTCACAATCAAACCCATCAAATAAACAAATTTCATTAGCGCATTCTCGGTTGCAAACTCCATTTTGAAAGACCTACAGAGAGTTAAAAGCTGATCAATGCAAATTGGGTAAAAATGCAGTGCAACATTAACTTATCTAATTCAAATTGTAAGCTATAAAATAATCTGTTTTAAGAATGTCATGTCTTTTGGCGAGTTAATTTCTTCCTTTCTCACCTCTGAACACAATTTCCCATCTGTTGTTTTCTGTGTACAGTTCTCCCATGGTTTTAACCCAAAAGAACATTCAGTGTTGTCAAACAAACAATCTTCAAAGTTGCACTCTTGCTGCAAATGTGAGTCAAAATTACATCTGATATAAACAAAATCACAATGTGCACATTTATTAGAATACTAAAATTGATGTATTTGTTTAAGTAAATTTGACAATGGACTGATAGCAAGCTGGAATTTTTTTTTGTCTCTTAAAAGCCTATGAGTTTACCACTAATGAGCCTATGAGTTTACCACTAATGAGCCTATGAGTTTACCACTAATGAGCCTATGAGTTTACCAATAATGAGCCTATGAGTTTACCACTAATGAGCCTATGAGTTTACCACTAATGAGCCTATGAGTTTACCACTAATGAGCCTATGAGT
The DNA here is from genome assembly GCA_021962125.1 of Bulinus truncatus. NCBI lineage: Eukaryota > Metazoa > Mollusca > Gastropoda > Planorbidae > Bulinus > Bulinus truncatus. The sequence continues at coordinate 74,442 of JAGDYQ010000388.1, read as the reverse complement.
TTACCACTAATGAGCCTATGAGTTTACCACTAATGAGCCTATGAGTTTACCAATAATGAGCCTATGAGTTTACCAATAATGAGCCTATGAGTTTACCACTAATGAGCCTATGAGTTTACCAATAATGAGCCTATGCAATCTACATTGGTGGAAAATAAAGCTGGAAAAGAATTTTAAAGAATAGCATCAATATTTATTTTCCTGAGTGAACTTGACTAATTCATCTTATTAGAAAAGTGTATAAAAACAGACAACTTTATTTAGCCTGATTTATCAGCTGCATGATTGGTTCAGCTAAGTAAGAATGAGACTGACACAATACAAGTACATATAGACAAAACCCCCATTTCCCAGGTTAGTGTCCAAAAACCAAAGATCTTGGGAAAAAAAACCCAAGGAGTGGGTACACTGCAGGCAACATTATTCTTGATTCTTAATCTTACTTTTGATCTAAAGCAGACATAGAGATTTGAGACCAATAATATTTATTCAAATTATTTACATCACAAACACCATTTTTTCCTTTCTCGACACAATTATTGCGTTTGCAGAATTTGCTGACCAATGGCAGATAATCCTGACATTTATATCCAGTCCAATACTTTGGGCAGCTACAAAAGTAGGAGCCTGCAATATGAAACAAAGAATGGCTACAACATTTTACTTTCAACTCAAGAACACACATCAACAAGTCGGTTTTTAGACATCGTTTATAATTTACCATTTTTCTCCGTACAAGCGCCTCCGTTTAAACACGGGGAATCCTTACAGCTGAGGTAAACAAATGTCTTACAGTTTTCACCAGTTGCCCAGCCAGGACATAAGCATCTGTAGCCACTATGTTTTTCCACGCAGGTTCCATTATTATCACAAGGGTTAGGATGACATCTCGATTCCTGGGTTTGACAGAACTCTCCGGTGTAACCCTGGTGGATGATTAGAGCAGGGGGGGGTGATGAAAAAAAATGAATGACCATGTACATGTGATCGGCATTTTTTCCCAAACATTCCTAAGTCTGTCTTACCCAAGGACAAATGCAAACCGCTCCAAATTCTGAGCTGTTACATGTGCCACCGTTCCAGCAAGGATTGTCTTCACATGAGAGAGTTTTGTCACAATACTGCCCTGTTGCATTGAAGATCATGGTTTAGAATAAAAAAAGAGACTTTATAAGAGAATTCAAGAATTTTTAAATATATCACACAGCCTTTAACTTGATTTGAAACTAGTATAAAATCATACATTAGTTGTTTTATTTTTACCTGTCCAGCCTGTATTGCAGACACATGTGAAGTTGTTTCCTGATTTATTATACTTTTGAGTTCCTAGTACATGGCAAGTGTTTTGAGTGCAGGTAGTGTCTGTATCCTTACACTGAAAAGACATTAATGAAATTCATAACAATTAATTGTAGGATACCATTAAGTCATTTACTGTGAAAGTACACATAACAGATTCACTAAATAAGTTTTACACCATTTATAAGCACTGATAGTATGAAATTAAAGATGACTGTGAATCTTATATGTCCAATGCTTTCTTACTACAATACCTTAAAAAAAGGAAAATTTGTCACTCAATTAAATGCCAGCCATGCTCAAAAATATAAATCAATACCCAAAAGCATTATTATAATATCACATGGCTTTGATGGATTTAAAGTAAAGAACTATTGTTAAATTTCTAGAATGCTGGCCAATAATAACATTAAGATAAACAGCTGGTATGTAATTAAGTAAAAGGTAATTTACTTTTTCTTAAGATGAAGACGGTTGTATAAGTGGCTTCTTTCTGTAATGATTCAAATATGAATCAAAGGTTGTTTAACCACCAGATAAATTTAAGAGTTTTAAAATTAGGTCATTATAGAATAGTAAGAACAGAGGTGTGAAAATTATTTATTCAGAGAGTTTTGATGACACCGTGTTTTTAAATAGACTAAGAGAATGATTAGGATTTTAATTCCAATGAACCATTATTGCACACATCAGTGTAGGTGTTCTATAGATGATTTAGCGTGATATATAATGACCGTAAATATTTAATGACTAAAAGTTTTTTGTGTGTTAAAAAAGAAAATGTGTTAATGAGATTATGGGAGTAGTGGATGTACAAGGGAAACTGTTTCAAAACAACTGTAATTCTTGTAGTAAAAAGATTCCCACATTGACAGGTGATGAATTAAATAAGTAGAAAGAAAATCATAAAATTCCATGTAAAATAAATCATGAGGAACTTATGGCTCCAGGTAACCTAATGCCTACTAATGGTATTAAAAGAATATTTGAAAGATCTGTTCCTATCCATAAAGTAGAATAGACTGGGCATCTGGGGGCATGGTAGTTGCAGATGCTGACACCCCCCGTCAGTATTAGCAAGCTTTGCAACCAGTCATCTATAGCAGTGGCCACCAAACTTTTTCTTGCCATGGAACGGTCAGCGTTTGATTTCACTGCGGCACTTGGAGGTGGGGGCATAGATTATTTTTCATCCATGGAAAGTCTCACAATCTCAAGAGAAATAAATAAAAAGGAAATAATTTAACGTTTCTAGGGAGGACAGTACCATTCAATCCACAACTTGCCTCACAACGAGAGCCATGAAACCCAACTGGACATGAACACATGAAGTTATCAGCTTTCTGAGTACAAGTACCGCCATGCATACAGGGTCTCAGATGGCATATGTCAATAATGTTTTGACACTTTTCACCAGTGTAGACACTAGGGCACTTACAAGTGTAGCCATTGATTTGATCAAAACAAATTCCTCTATTCAAGCATGGACTGAGAGATAAACAAAACAGTATATTTGTTACATTAAACAATGGTATGTAATCTGGTATTGCTGAAAATATAATTTAACAAATCATTTTATAAATTCAAATAAAGACAAAAAATAATATTTCAATTAAAGTGATATGTTTAGAATTTAAAAGAAATTTTTTTAAGGAAACATAAGTAAGCTTTTTACAGCCTGTTTGATATATATATTACATATTCTCATGACATTGTTTTCTGCTGTATCGGCTGGTTTTTGAATGATGCCAATTTCTGTTGAAATGTAATTTAGTTTCATCAAAGCTCATGAATTGTCTACTTAAAATATCTAAGACTAATATTACTCACTTCAAAGCGCAGCTGTCTTCATTTTGGTCACACAATTTACCAGTAAACCCTGGATGACATTTACAAGCAAATGTACCAAAGCCATCAACACACTCAGCATGGTTATGGCAAGGATTAGTAGAACACTCGTCTACATCTATCTGGCAGTAGGTGCCAATAAAACCATCTGAACAGACACACTTAATTCCCCCAGCAACATTTACACACATGCCATTATTTTGGCAAGGATCTGAAATCATTAAAATAATTTAAAGATATGCATGAAATTAAAACTAAAGATTACATTGGGTCTTCATAGTTTATAAATATATTTTCTTTGGAATATGCAGTAAAAATTTTACTGAATGCTGTTATAGTAAAACCTAGAAAGAAACCTACAAAATATTGGACTAAATATTTTTTTTTTTTTGTTTTACCCAGAATTGTAAATGGTTTAAAAATTATTTTCTAACTTTCAATTTTGGTGTACTAAATGAATTTTTAAATAATGTTTTACTAACTCAAAAGTTTAGAAACATAATGTCATTAAAGCTTTACCCCTTTATACACAGCATCACAATGCTATATCACCGGGTTTGAATAAGTTAAGTAAATAGGAGCTAGTTGTAAAGTAAGTAAATAGTTAGAAAAATCTTACTAGGGTTACAAGGATCAATTTTTTTTTCACATTGGTCCCCTTCATAGCCTTTTTTGCAATGACATTGATATGAGGTTGAGTTGCCTGTGCAGTTTCCATTGTTTTTACAAGGTCTGGTACTACATCTGTCAAATGGTGTCTGACAAAGTTTACCTTAACAAAAATATGGTGCAAGAAGATTACCAAATAGGCATATATAATAATGCACCAATTAAATTATTTTGAACTATGACAACCAGTTTATTGCATTCTAGACAGCTGTTATAAAAATAAAAAAAAAAGGAAAGCGGTTAAAATGGAATTTCTGTTTTTCACATTTAATTTAGTAATGTGGAAATGGATCAAAAGAAAACTAGCTTACAAAACTGATTAGTTTAAAATTTAAATGAAATAAAAAAATAATAATCAAAAAAGAAAATTTATAATAAGTTTTTTTTTTAAAATTCTATCAATATACATAAACTGTTTTAATTACTTAAAAATAACTTTTTACCACTATATCCAGATAAACAGACACATCTGTACGGTGGATACTGTGAATCATCAGGCAAACATAATGCTGAATTTTTACATGGGTTTGGGATGCATGAGTCAATGTCACAATTGACACCGATGTAACCCTCCTCACATTTACACTCATATCTATCAGGCAAGTTTATGCACTTTCCATGTCTACATGGTTGACTGGCACAGTTATTTATATCATTCTCACAATGGGCACCTGAAATAAAAAAATAAGTTATTAATATTTAAAACTAAATGTTGGTGCATTTTAGATTAGTTATGAATGGATTCAGAACTGAACCATTATTTTCAGGAGACAATGGGAATTATTTCATTAACATTTTCATTGGTTCCTATATGGGAGTGTGAATTTTCTGTTAAAAAATATTTTTTTTCCTGACATCTTCAATTTGTACTATTTTTATATAGGTTGTGCAGCCAAGCTGCTAAAAGCCATCATAAACATAAATATAAATAAGGGAGGTTCTCTGGCATTTATTTTGATAAGAATGTTACTAATTGTTGCAAAAATAAACAAAGTTTCAAAAAAGATAATTTTCTCATAAAAAGTGATAAATATATTTTTTTTAAGATGTCTAAATGGATCAGATTTTGATCTAAAGGGCACCCCTAAATTTAATCAGATGTAAAATTATTTCTCCCTGAACATCTAGCTAGTGACATGTAGTTGAGTAAATTCAGCTTCTGACAATTATCACCAACCTGTAAATCCAGCTTTACAAGTACATGAATAATTATGCAAAGAATTTGCGCATGTTCCTCCATTTTGACATGGCTGTAAGTCACATTTTGGAGTCTTGCAAAACTTATCAACATATCCACCAGTGCATTTACATACAGACCTAAGATGAGAAATGAAAAATTACATAATTTCTACTGGATGTTAAAAATTGTTACTAAAAAATTATTAAGGAGAGCGGGATCCCTATTCTATTTGAGGAGAGCATCCTTTATTTGTTTCCCAGCAACAAATACTTTTCTTCAAATCCAACTAGTATTATATAAGGTGGGACTGATGGCCGAGTGGTGTAGATGCTCAGCTGTCGACCCGAGAGTCCTGGGTTTGATCCTCAGGGAAAACCAAAGGCAATTTTCCTGGTCCTTGTGAAAGTTTTTTAATGTCCCACAAGTCCACCCAGCTTTAAATTTACCTGACTTAGGTTTGGGAAGTAAAGGCGGCTGGGCGTTGTGCTAACCACACAATCCCTTTATATGTCGAGGTTATAGAAACAGATTTCTACACTTCTTCTGCCCTGATGGCAGGGTTAGGGGAACTAACTTTTAGTATTACATGAGATATTAATTTATAAACGAATATTCTGTTACTATATTGCATGCTTATTCAAAAAAAGCAATTCAGATGATTAGCTTTTAAAAGTACATGCTAAAACTCTTTTTTCAAAATATATGAAAATAAAGTATTAGCTTTAAGTAGCTGCTAAGTTAATCATATCAAAATTACAATGGACACACGGTTAAATATCCCCAATTCATTTTCATACAATTTAAGCAATTTAAAATTAACAAATAAGCTTAATGATAAGGTTTGCCTTGACTACATTCGACCTCTTGATAACCTCAAAAAATGAGTTAAAATTATGTGCTTTTGTTTAGTAAATATAATATAACTGATGAGTTTTATTTGAACTTTATTAACTAACGTGATTAAACACACTTACCCAACACAAGTTCCTCCGTTTTCACATATGGATGACTCGCAAAAGGTTGAGTGACATGTTTTATTGACTTCTATGTAGCCAGAAGGGCACTCACAGTAAAAGTCATTAACTAGATTTACACAAGTACCAATTCCACAAGGACTAGATATACAATGATTTATAGATTCTTCACAGTTCTGACCTAAAAACAAAAAAAATAGCCTTACATTTTACGATTTGTCCATATGAAATATTACTTAAAATTGCAAATAGATCAAAAAACAGAAAAAAATACTTACTAAGAATTCTTCATTTAGTATTTGGACCAAGTACTCTTTTGAAAGCAGTGATACTTGTGCAGCCAGTCTTTTATGTATCTCATTCAGTTCATAAGATTTAACTTTATTTAAGCCCACATTAGACCAAATAGCCCCATCATAATGTCCCTGAATTCTTTTAATGGCATCTTTAGTTAATCTCTTATTCCACACTTCTTTAAGGTTTTTTACTTATTATCAATCACTTCATCTAATGCCTGGTCTTATCGCATCCTTTTCTGAACATGCTACATGGCCACATTATTCTAATTTAGAAAATAATATTCCCAGGATAAGTTCCCTTATGATTAATTTTGTGTGGAATTTTATGATTTTCTTTCTACTTATTTAATTTATCAACTGTCAAAGTGGGAATCTTTTTACTACAAGAATTACAGTTAATGGTTAGGACTTTCACATCTCAGACTTTACCACTAACTGATAAGCATGTTGCCACACCATTTTGATTTTTAATTTTAAACGGGTGGTCTTTCACAAAAAGGTTAACATAATAATAAAGGCTATTTACACGTTTCTAGCTAAATATGAATGATATATTTGAACTCTTTCTAAAATAGTCAAACTTTTGATTTAAAGCAATCATTTTCTTTTTTAAAAAGAAAATAACAGATCTTTCGTGGGATTTTGTTATAGAAGATGACCCTGTATTAGTACGCCAAGTAAACAAAATTTACATAATCACTAAAACGTACATTAACCTTTTCGATTTATTTAAACACGTTTGGAATTTGACTAAAATATTCATAATAATAAAAAAAAAAGGCCTCAGCATTTACAATTAAGCACAGTAACGTAAAAAAACAAATACAAAGTTACGAGGCCCCAAAGTAGAAGAAAGTTTGAAAAATTCATTAGAATGGTTTTATAATAAAAAATATACCCCAATTAAATAAGGGCACACGCATAAAAAGGTAGTAAACCATAATGTAAAAGACAAGAACCGTACAAATTGAGTCCCTTATCCATGAATAGTCCATTTTAATTCATTACATAGGTTAAATAGTAAAAAAACAAACAAACAAACTATACCTCAATTAAAAAAGGGCCCTGCATCAATAAGGAGGGCCATCATAGTGTGACTCTTAGAGACTATACAAAATGAGCCTTCTATTCAGGCATAGTGTTTTTTAATGTTTTAAAGAAGGATTCTAAATAGGGCTCGAATTACCGCCGGGGATATCCCCCCGGCACTGATACCTGTCATCCCCGGCTCTGTTTTAGCTAATATATCCCTGCCGGGGATAAAATCATAGACATATATCCCCGGATCTGCAGAATTTCGTTTTTCATCCCCTGCACTGGTTTTTTCTTAAATCGAGCACTGATTCTAAACGTTATGGGGCCCTAAAGCGGAAGAAAGGTTAGAAAATAAATTACAAAGGTTATACGGTAATAAGCTATACCCCATTTAAAAAAAAAGCCAAGACATGAACAAGTGGAACCAGTATAGTGTGACTCAGGCCCGCAGCCAGGTCAAAGTCAGCAGGGGGGGCACCAATACCCAGCAAGGGGGGCATCTTTACTTTTTCTTTCTTTTTTCCTCTTTTCTTCTTTTTTTCAGCGGGGGGGCCCTTAGCTACGGGGCTGGTGTGACTCCCAGAGATTATAATTGGGGGTCCCTATTCGGGAATGTGTAAACATGCCGTTTTTTTTTGGTGAAAAAATTATCGCAATCGGTTGAAAAACAAAGACGATTTATTAATTTTTTTGCACATTTAATACGACTAAATAAAATCAATGAACTTTAATTTACAATCAAATTCACAAATTTAATTTTGGGACTGAAAAACGATCATTTAAAGATATTAAGGGTAACCTCAATTAGTGACACTTTGTTGCAGTTTCATTTTACAGATTTTGGAAAGAAAAAAAAAGGTCAAGGATACTCTAGATTTTTAAATAAAATGCAAATAAAAAAAACAAACAAACAAACAAAAAAAAAAAAAAAAAAATACAAACATTGACAGATTTTTGAAATTTCACTGGTGAACAACTTACCAGTAAAACCGGGCAAACATTGACATACGTATTCATTAAGGCTGTCTGTACAATTCCCACCATTTTGGCATGGATTACTAGTACATTCATTAATATCCTTTTCGCAAAAATCTCCTGCAATTTAAGAAACATATTTATTCAAGTTGCCTTTAAACTTAAGTACCACTTTATTAGTCATAATTTATAATGTTTACAAATCTAATTTTTTTCCTACGATTTATCAAAAAATTGTCTTTTTTTTTAACGCGATTATTGTTATACAAAAGCTGATTCAACATTTGGCGCACTAGACGAGAGCTTGTGGCTCCGGTTTGCGAGGGTACCCCAGAAAACCCGATTTTATACATAAAATAGAGGCCTACCCATTTTGATGTCAGTCTTTTTTTTTAAGGAACCCACTATTTTCTTCTATACTCGGGGAATCAATTGATTAACTTAGTCCGCCTCTTCTCATATACCGTTATGTTACGCCTAAACAAAAACTAAATTCCTTTCAAAGATGTTAAGCCAATATCTTTTGCCGCATTCATCTAGTGCCGATCTTGAGGCCCTAGTTAATCAGAGACTCTCAATGATTAGTGGGGGGGGGGGGGAGGGGTCCTGGGAAAAATATATGTCGGGGCCCTATTATCACCAGGTTTACCAGTAATTAATAATTGAAGTTGGCAGACGTGGTATAAGCTCCGTAGCGAGGAAATTCTACAGCAGTGGTCAGGCATTCTATAGCATGGGCCAGGCCAATAGCGGGGGGGGGGGCAGGAAAAATGTTACTAAGTACAGCAAACAAGCAGAGGGGGGCCAGACAAAACGCAGGCCTGCGTGGCATTAGTATTACGTTACATTGTAGTGAGCGGGCCCGGGGACAGGTGTCAAATTCTGGGTCTAGAACATTAGCTGTTGTCTGTATATTTTTTTTTTACAAGCCTCTGTCGCAGCCAACAAGAGTGGTCGCCCTAATCACCGCACTAAAAGCTGCTAATAAACGGGGTAACCAATTTCAGTGAGGGTCCAAGTAAGTGGGCTAGTTTGTTAAATTATAAGAAGGGCTCTGCATTCATCATTGTATAAATTAGCTGGAACATCGGTCACCAAGGCTCATAAGTGTATTTATTAATAAAGTGGATGTTTTTAATGAAGTGTATTTTTGAAAAAAAGTTTATTTTATAAAGTGTATTTTTTATAAAGTATAGTTTTTATATTTATAAAGTGTATTTTTTTTTATAAATTACAGTTTTTATATTTATAAAGAGTATTTTTATAAGGTATATATTTTTTAAGTGTATTTTTTTATTACGATGTAAACTTTGCAGGAAAGCAAAGAATTGAAATTATTTTTTTCCTTAAAATAGGCATACCATAATAGTCAGTAATAAAGAATTTTCGAAATCAACATGTCAACACATTTTTTTTTAATCCATGGTGGTCACTAGACGTGGACTTACCTTAGTGACCATTAACCAAATCTCTCTCATACCTGTCACACTTCTCTTACACTTCACAATGTGGGTTTCCCGAAGACAGGAGAGCTTGACATTCGCCTCTAGGACGCTTCTCACACCTTAAAACAGGACCCTCTTACACCGGAGCTGAACTACGAAATTATATTTATAGAATATATACCTCATTATGCACACACGACACTATCATGTTCATAGCTATCATGTTTGTAGATTCCTTTGTGAACATGCGACACTATCATCATATAGATTCCTTTGTGCACACTTTTATGTATATAGATTCCTTAGTGCACGTGCGACACTATCATGTTTATAAATTCCTTTGTGGTACACGACTCTATAACGTCAATATATTTCTTAGTGCACTATAATGCCTGAAGATCCCGCTTTGCATAAACGACTCGATGCCTAAGATCCCTTTCTTCACACACTGCACAATCACGACAAAGCTCTTAGTGCATTTAGTGTTTCTCATCGTATTTACAGAAATTACACGCACATTTTTTTAAAGATGTATTTTATTGCAATATATTATCCTATCTTTTCACAGTGAAAGGGTAAATAATATTTCTTTAGTCTTATAACAATTTATAAGCAGCCAACAGGTAAATTAAGTCAAATATTTCTTTGAGATCTTTTTCTGGGCATATCTTGATTGAATTTAATAAAGTTGTTTATAATTTGTCTGGGTCTCAGGATAACAACTATCATAATTTAACATTATTCTTAAACAAATTTTTTGCGTGTGTGTGAATCAGGCACAATTTGTCAGTTTTGATTTTCCCGATTCTAGAAAACAAATATTTTCCAAGAATAAGTCATCTAAAATATTTATTTGAAATGGTAGTTTAAAAAAAGCCGTAACTAAGGCCTAACCCACTGCACTGCCGGTGATTTAAGTGAACATGTTTTACACACAAGAATACGTATTATAGTCCATAACTATAGAATATCATTACACAAATATTCCTATTTGATTCCCTACGTTTAAATTGTAATAGTCATCTTTGACTGCATCGATATGATTGATCTACGTTACACGCTTATCTATTATCTGTGTCATTCGGTGGCCCTATGTTCACCATCCTGATCTATATGCTGTGTGTTACTAGCTCAAATTCCTGCAAATTCAGATCTATATGCTGTGTGTTACTAGCTCAAATTCCTGCAAGTTCAGATCTATATGCTGTGTGTTACTAATTCAAATTCCCGCAAGTTCAGTCGCCAAACGTGTTTTTACAGAATCGTTGAACAGTCGGAAATTGTGGGGATAAAAAAAAGGTGATCAAGAGAAAAATCCGCCTCTTGATGGAGGTGCCTTTGACGATGTGGGCCTTACACTCCATTAGTCGCCCTGGACAGAGGCGTAACTAGGGAGGTGGTCCAAATTTGAAAGTCTCCCCGGGTCCCAGCTTGAGGGGCCCCCAAACATTTTTTATATTAAATATTAAATACATTATCACATGTCATGATGTCGAATGTCAAAATGCACAAAACCCCAAAGAGGCCAAGCCCCCTGGGCCTCCAAAGAGGACAAGCCCCCTGAGCCCCCAAATCTATAGGTTTGGCACTGGTTGCCCATACTTTTAAAGAACGGCTATGGTTGCACCGGATAAACCAATGACTAAATACTAACCTGAAAACCCTCGCTGACACCTGCACTCGAAACCTCTGTCCCCTTCACTACCTTTACACGATCCTCCGTTAAGACAGGGTTGTGAGGAACACAAGTCTTGAGAGTAGCAGTGGGACACACCTACACACAACAAGGAGATTATGGACTCATTATATAATGTACAATTTATGAACCATTGGGACACGAAGCCAATAGTATCCTATCTAGAATAAGTTGTAGGATTATTAAGAGAAATTTATGAAAACGAAGTGGCTACGGTTATAGCCAGCACCATTATATTAGGGTTCGGAATAGGGCTGGTGCCCGTATTTTTTTTCCGGGTACCAGCCATTATATTAGGGTTAGGAATAGGGTTAGGATTAGGGTTAGGGATAGGGTTAGGGTGTGGAGCAATATCTATGGCTGGTACCCGGAAAAAAAATACGGATTCTGTCTGGCTGTAACCGTAGCAAATGCGTTATGAAAAATATGCGGATACAAAAGGGAATTGATAAGTCTGTGTAAGGACTAGTGATGGTCTGATTTGTCTGATTCTGATAATATTCCCGATTTTTCTCTGCATTTTTGAAACGATATCCTGTTACTGTATATAGAGCTGGTGGAATTAAAAAAAACAAACGCAGGCCTCTGAGAGGTCCTCAAGTTGAACCAGCTTTAAACGGTTACCAGGACATTAGACTGGACATTGTGTTAGCAACATAATCCTCAATACGAGTTCTACACTTCATTTGTCTTGATGGTCTCAATGGCTTAAAGGGAAGATTGTACTTTCTGACAGTTTTTACAATTGAAACACATTGTTCACGAATACAAAGCCAGCCTAGTGAGATTTGGAGCTGAGACGTGAATGTTCTGCACGTAGTTGACTGTATGTCTAAAGAAACGCAGAGCCGGAGCTAGGGGTTAGGCCCCTACCCCCTGACAAGCTATGGGCGACGGGGGCCCTTCTGGCGCATTCTTTGCCCTAAATCCACATCAAAATAAATAAACGAAATAATTTTTCGAAAGCGGCAGGAACCCACCAAGGTTTTGGCCCATGACTGTACTTGAGATTGCCTCCCTTCCCCCCTCGCGGCCACCCTGTGGAACATTTCAAATTCTATACATTTATGTTATTGTTAACTTGATGATTACTATTATATCTAATATAATTATTTCTAAAACTGTTATAATGACACTTTGTTAGCATTGTGTTCCGGTAGGGACCTTAATGGCTGGCAAACAGAGCGACCGCCCCCGCGCCTAATGAGGGCCATTCGATTAAAGTGTATGACAAAATTTATAGCCTCTAGTTACGTCTCAAATGACGCTAATGATACTCGCCCTGAGCCCCGCGCATTTAACCACAATGCTAAGACCGCCTCTGAAAGTTTTATTTTCTATCTTTAAAAATACAATTTAAACAATATAGATCTTGGAATGGTAACACTCAAACGCTTTGTAATTCTTTGAAACTTTAAATAATTTTTCTATTTGGTTTGTGTAGTTTACAGAAAAAAAATGGTTCTGGGTTGGGTCATTTTCAGTACCAATTCCTATCAAATCTGACGTAAAACACATGTTTAAACCGCTTAACGTTAACGAAAAATAAAAATGAATCATATTTGTAAAAAAAAAAAATAAAAGTCACTGAAAGGCGTGTAAAGTATATCACAGGAAATATACTTTTTTTTTTTGTATTTACCATTTAACAATCAGGTCAACTAGCTGTACCCTGCAAAACCTTTGCATTGAGTTATATTTCCGTAGGTTTGATCAGTAGGCTATGTTATTTTTGGTTTCGGATAGATCGGATTTGTTTCATGAGTTTTATTACTGTTGTTTACGTTTGACGATTTTAAACTGGAATAATGTTGTATTAATTGTTTACTTTCGATTTAACGCAGAACCCACACCGCTATTATTTATACAGATTATTGAAAATTTTTTTGAGAAGTTTTTTTTTTGTTGCTTTTGAAATTTGATTACTGATTTTATTAATATATACATATATAAAATACTAGAACGAACTGGCGTTATGTCAGTCTTTCTTTATCGACGACGTAACTAAGTAACAAGCAGTTGCAGCATAAAGGTATCCAGAGATACAAGCAATTAGTGTTTTCTTCATTCGATGCTGTTCATTTCGTCACTTCAAAATTCGCCGGCTAGCAAAAAAACATTGGCCGTTACGTATATATTTTTTTCGTTTTACTTTTCAGATTCACAAACTTGTAATATTGTAGAATATAGAGATTCTTAATTCGTTAATTTTATAAAAAAAAAAAAAAAATTGTTGCGCCACTCATTTGAGATTAGTCCACGACACACACTTTGAGAGTCACTGTCATACCATATGAATGGTTTCTATGTAGTTCATGTTCTATTCTCAAAAACAGGTCGACGTTATAAGTTAATGTTGATATTGATTGGCTTGAACATTTGAGGCAGTGGCGCCGAGAGCTAACAAGGGCCCCAAGGCAGGACATTATTGCGGGCCCCTTAATAAACAATAAGTCGTGAAAAAAAAATTGAATGGTCGGGCCCCCTTACAGATGCGGGCCCCCTGGCAATGACCCCCCTGCCTCCCCTCTCGGCGTGCCTGACTCCAGGCATTATCAGTGCACTGTATTTCAATCTAATTTTCAATGCATGATATAATAAATGACAAAATGATTCTTGGTACAAACAATCTTAATGGTGACCACTACTAGACGTGATAAATAGTTTGAAATCGTTAAACTTTTTAAACAACGTTATGAAATTAGTAAGCAATGCACATTTACTATATATATATATATATATATATATATATATATATATATATATATATATAGAGAGAGAGAGAGAGAGAGAGAGAGGGGCATAGATTGGCTATCTAATTAATATTTATATACTAATTAATTATAATTATTATAATTAAATTAAACTTACACAAAGCGAAACAAATCAGCGAGTAAACAAAATATCCTGTCATATTTCAGGCCTACAATTGATCTAAAACATTAGAGTTATTGATTATTGTCGAATAAGAAATAACATTAAAATCCACCATGTTGTGCCGAATTCACTATTTTTATTCAACAGTTAATGGTAGAGTGTCACAGTGTTAACTCTGATGTCAGACCACTAGCGAGTGATGTTGGCGTTTTGAGAGACAACTTCCCACTTAGACTTCAACAGGATGCGCGTAACGACCAGATGACAGTGCTCTAGTGGCTAGGACTGTGTAGGTACATTGCTGGGTAAGGCTAGGATATATATATATATATATATACACAGTCGATTCAGCTTTAATGGGACACATCGGGACCGAAGCTTTTCGTCCCAATTAAGCGGCTATCCCAATTAAACATACACATTTACTATTGGCTTCTTGGTTTGGTTTCTTTGAGATTTGTCCCAAATAAGCGGCTGTCCCAATTAAGCGGTGTCCCAGTTAAGCGGAATCCACTATATATATATATATATATATATATATATATATATATAAGACTTAACGTCGTTATGATGCTGTATTTAGAGCAATCACACCTAAGTTAATCTGGAAGGCCAATAACACAAGTCACAAAAATCACTTTTGTATGTTCAATGCGGATGAATAAATCTCAACTGGTCTAGATTCGGGTTTAGTGTAATACAGTCTAGATTTAGTTTTACTAGTGTAGCAGAGGGGCGGAGCTTGCATCCTTCGGCAATGCTTGACAATCGGTTGTGACTGAAATTGAGTGGCATTTTGAAGTTTTGCGGTGATTAATTTGAACTTTGCACTGACAGAAGTACTGAGATTAAGTTGTAATGTTGGTAAAGAGTTTGCTGTGTGTTCCTACTATAATCCAGTTTGCTGTTTGTTCCTACTATAATCCAGTTTGCTGTTTGTTCCTACTATAATCCAGTTTGCTGTGTGTTCCTACTATAATCCAGTTTGCTGTTTGTTCCTACTATAATCCAGGAGAGACGCGTACTTAGCTACAGCCAGTAGTGATACAACCACATATATTATATCTGGGGGATTGTTGACATGATTGTAAGATCACATCACTGACATGAATGTTTCAGCCTATACATTTTGTTCAGCATACAACCATCTAAATAGAGTTTGAACCAGGCCCATACAATGTATAATTTGTCGAATTCAGTTAAAGAGAAAGTATAAACGCGTGACAATACTCAGAGATCTAATTATTTAAATTAGCAAAGCGACATACATTACAAAGAACGGGGTCAACCAAAAAAGAAGAACCAAACTAAACAAACTAGGAGGTAATGAAAACTCGTTAGAAATAAGTAAATCCATGCATTTAAAAAAACTTAAATGAAAAATAATAAGGTGCAGAAGTAATAGACCCCCACCGAACTCTGTACATTAAAATATACAGCTCAGTGTAAACACAGTGACGTAGCGAGCTTAACTCGCGCCTGTTGCATAATAACCTTTTAGAGCTCCTTCCCCCCACCCCGGGCCAATTCAAAAAACCATTTAATATTATATGTAAAATATACCATTTGGCGCTCCTTTGTGAGTAGCGCCCGGGCATGATGCCCCCTCCCCCCCCCACTACGCCACGGTGTAAACGCCCCACTCTCCTGAGATATTGGGTTCAAACTGCCACCACCTCTCCCCCACCCGTTTCCATCCACGGAAGACGGGTCATAGATTATATTAATACTAGATGTACCCTGCAAAACCTTTGCATTTAGAGTTATATTCCCTTTGGTTTGATCAGTAGGCTATGTAATTTTTGGTTTCGGACAGATCCGATTTTTTTCATGATTTGTATTACACTTATTTACGTATGACGATTTTAAACTGGAATACTGTTGCATTAATTCTTTACTTTTGATTTAACGCAAAAACCACACCGCTATTATTTATATACTAGCTATACCCTGCAAAACCTTTGCATAGAGTTATATCCCACTTAGGCTTGATCGGAAGGCTAGGTTATTTTTGGCTTCGGGCAGATCGATTTTTTCATGATTGCATTCTTTACTGTCGATTAAACGCAACACCCAAATCGCTATTATATATACAGTCGATTCCGCTTAATTGGGACACATCGGGACCGAGGCTTTTTGTCCCAATTAAGCGGCTGTCCCAATTAAACATACAAATTTACTATTGGCTTCTTGGTTTTGTTTCTTTGAGATTTGTCCCAAATAAGCGGCTGTCCCAATTAAGCGGTATCCCAATTAAGCGGAATCCACTGTATATATTATATATATGATGTAGTGTAAAGAATGTGATAAGGGACGTATAACTCTGAATAAATTGACTTTGATTTTTATAAAAGAAAGAGTAATACATTGACGGAGCTCTACCCTGTGAAAGTAATTGTTTATTCTGCCTTTGAATTTTAGTAAATAAAAAATATGGCGCTCCGTCACTGTCATATTGACGAAAGTCATCGCTTCTTCAGACGATGATGTATTTGAAGTTCAACAGTCAATTGGTTTCAATGAGTTCAAATACTTGAGGAAACAATTCTTAATCACTTAAATGAGATTGTTCCTTTGTTAATCTCACCCCAACTTTTAAAATGACATTTTTATTTAATTCGGTTATTAGTATTAGAGTAATCAGCTGTCGTCGTAATGTTGTGTCAGATGATGTGTCCAAGTGTGTCAATTGATTTGTCGTTACTCTGTCGGCTGCAGGGGCGGATCCAGCTCAAATTCTGACCGTCTTCCAATCACGTTTCTAGAAAGCCCCCCCCCCCCAATTACTTTAATTTATTTTTGTACGAATCCCTAAAAATGATTAAAATTGCTTTAAAAATATTGGATGACTGGAAATAATCCGTCAGTCTGCACGCGACGGGTTACCCATACCCAGAATGCACTATTCCGATGACTATATTTAACATAAGATCGACTGGTTGCCACTAAAACAAATTGTCATTCTTTATTTCTGACCGGCTTCCGGAAGACTGTGGAAGCCTGCCTGGATCCGCCCCTGGGCTGTTATGTCAGAGGATTTGTCAGTGTAATGTCAAACTATGTGGTTGTATTTCAATTGATGTGTCAGTGTAATGTCAATTTATGTGGATGTATTGTGTGTTTATATACTATGTGTGTTTGCATATTATGTTTCTTTGTATATTGTGTGTTGGTGGAGAAGCTGACACATGCAATCAAACGTAACAACAAGTCTGTACTAGTTTTACGGTTCTATAACACGTTAGCATCAATTCTAGCTTGTAAGGAAATTATTCAGCCGAGATATTTGAACCTTGTTTGCTAATACACATAATGTTATGTAGGTGGCACTTAAGTTGTGAGTTGTGAGGCAGATCGACGTCCCCTTTAGTTCGGGTTCCTGTCACCTGCGTCTTCCAGTATTGGCTACGATAAGGATAGAATGGAGATGAGTTGACACTAAGTAAACAAACGGTTTCAGTATGGGCTATACACAATACAGTTTTAAAGAATACTAGCTGTACCCTGCAAAACTTTTGCATAGAGTTATATCTCCTTAGGGTTGATCGGTAGGCTAGGTTTAATTTGGTTTCGGGCAGATCCGATATTTTCATGATTGTATTTTAAACTGGAATGCTGTTGTATTAATTATTTACTTTCGATTTAACGCAGAGCCCAAATCGCTTATATATATATATATATATATATATATATATATATATATATATATTGTACCACAACTATACACGTTTTCCATCTAGAACTTAAGACGATTATGTTTGGACAGATGAATTGTAGATTTGTATCTGTTTCCGTAGCTACCTCAAATTAAGTGATTGTTTGTCTAGAGTTCACCATACCAATGTGTGTCAGATACACACACACACAAATAAAGCCGAGTGACCTTAGAAAATCCTGGGTCACTCATCATGTTTGTAACTCGGGAATTCCAACAGTTGTGAGCAGGACACAACAAGACACAACACAACACCAACACAACACACAACACAACACCAACACAACACAACACAACACAACACCAACACAACACAACACAACACAACACAACACAACACAACACCAACACAACACCAACACAACACAACACCAACACAACACAACACAACACCAACACAACACAACACAACACAACACCAACACAACACCAACACCAACACAACACAACACAACACCAACACAACACAACACAACACAACACCAACACAACACCAACACAACACACAACACAACATGACCATCCCTCCCCCTTGAGGGAAGAAAAAAAAACTCAATTAAAAAAAAGGCCAATTAACAGGACCGATGCCAATTAACAGGACCGATGCCAATTAACAGGACCGATGCCAATTAACAGGACCGATGCCAATTAACAGGACCAATGCCAATTAACAGGACCGATGCCAATTAACAGGACCGATGCCAATTAACAGGACCGATGCCGATTAACAGGACCGATGCCAATTAACGGGACCAATGCCAATTAACAGGACCGATGCCAATTAACAGGACCGATGCCAATTAACAGAGATAATGCCAATGAACAGAACCAATGCCAATTAAAAGAACCAAAAAGTGTATTGCCTAAAAATATATCGTACATTTTGTTAATTGTCGGTCATAATTTAAAAAAAAAAATTCTTTCCGTTTTTTATTTAAAAATAATAATGGCATTGTGTAATCAATATTCAGTAATTATTCATTATAACTTACAAAAATGTGTCGCAGTAACAAATGATTCCATGTTATACTGTTTATACATGGGTCAACTGACTTAGAGATGAAACAATATTAATTCTAACTAACTTACGAGACATACTATTTTTGAATTAAGAGATGCATTAAAACGTGAGTAAAAATCCAGCTTATGATAGGTTTTAATAATATCTGTGTTTAAAGAGAATAGGAAATTGTGTATAGAAATAAATTGAAAAAGTGAAAAAATTTAACTAATAAAAGACGTACACTGGAAATGTTCTAAAAAGATGATTCAAGTGAAGCTTTCCCTCGTAACTAACCACTTAAAAAAAGGCGAGTCTCACTTAAAAAACACCGATGCATCTGGAGATGGTAAATATTTAAAAACTAAACTTAGGATTGGTAAAGTTGACTAAAGTTTTCTCCACCCACCGTCAACCTTACATCAACAATATTTACATCTGTAAGGGTTAAATGTATTACAATCAACATTACTTCAACAATATCTACATCTTAATAGCTTAATTCAAAAATACATCAACAATATCTACATCTTAATGGATTAATTCAACAATACATCAACAATATCTACATCTTAATGGGTTGATTCAACAATACATCAACAATATCTACATCTTAATGGGTTGATTCAACAATACATCAACAATATCTACATCTTAATGGGTTGATTCAACAATATATCAACAATATCTACATCTTAATGAGTTGATTCAACATTACTTCAACAATATCTACATCTTAATGAGTTGATTCAACATTACTTCAACAATATCTACATCTTAATGAGTTGATTCAACATTACTTCAACAATATCTACATCTTAATGAGTTGATTCAACATTACTTCAACAATATCTACATCTTAATGAGTTGATTCAACATTACTTCAACAATATCTACATCTTAATGAGTTGATTCAACATTACTTCAACAATATCTACATCTTAATGTGTTGAATCAACAATATATCAACAATATCTACATCTTAATGGGTTTATTCAAAAACACTTCAACAATATCTACATCTTAATGGGTTTATTCAAAAATACTTCAACAATATCTACATCTTAATGAGTTGATTCAACATTACTTCAACAATATCTACATCTTAATGAGTTGATTCAACATTACTTCAACAATATCTACATCTTAATGAGTTGACTCAACATTACTTCAACAATATCTACATTTGATTGTGTTGAATGCATGACAAACAGTAATACTTCAATAATATCTAAATCTGAATGGGTTGAATGTATGAACATTGACACATGTTAAAGTTGATAACTTTGTCGTTTTATACTTGCAATGAAATAAGAAACGGTGACAGTGTGGGAACACAGCTCGAAATTCAAACTAAATTTTCGAACCCCGATGAGTCCCGAGACGTTTCTTGGGTCTGATTGATGTGCATCCAGTTGACAAATGGGTACCTGACATTTGGGTCTGATTGATGTGCATCCAGTTGACAAATGGGTACCTGACATTTGGGTCTGATTGATGTGCACCCAGTTGACAAATGGGTACCTGACATTTGGGTCTGATTGATGTGCACCCAGTTGACAAATGGGTACCTGACATTTGGGTCTGATTGATGTGCACCCAGTTGAAAGATGGGTACCTGACATTTGGGTCTGATTGATGTGCACCCAGTTGACAGATGGGTAGCTGACATTTTATGAGGAAAGTAAACAGCTGGTCATTGTAGTAATCACACAATCCCATAGAATATCGGTGTTTCCAGACACCGATGAACTCTACTACGTACAAAACCTTATAAAACACCGTAAATTAATTAAGTAGTTTTTAATGCTTCCTAAAAAGTGTGTATTTTACACCGGGATTATCCGGGATGAGAAAAGCATTTTTTGTCCTGATATGCCGGTAGATGAGAAACCCAAGTGCCGATTCACAGTTCTAAGCAGTGTCAGTGGACACATGAACACCAACATGGATTTATCGTCTATATTCCATCCTGAGGGTCACAATTCACCGGACACACTTGTGCTAACATCGATGACTGTGACATACTGTGACGCACGGGTCATACTCTACATCAGCGGTCGGGGGAACTTTTTTAATCATTACCCCAAAATGTTTTTTGTGTAAGTTGATATTACCCCATATCAAATTAAAAATATATACTTTTTACTCACAAATATTTCATTTTTACCCCCAACAATTTCATTTTACCCCATTTGGTGTAATTTAACCCCATGGGCGTATTCATGGGGGGACAAGGGGGGCATTTGCCCCCCCCCCCCACATTTTGAAAAAAATGTCATATAAGAGGGGGGGCATTTGCTCCCCCCCCTGGAAAATTTTTGCCCCCTCCCTGGAAAAATTCCTAGCGACGCCCATGTTTACCCCAGTTCCCCGACCGCTGCTCTACAAAATGCCATCCCATTCCTGTGTTAAAAATAATAAAGTGTTGAGATTGCCGCCACTTGATGGTGGAAAAGTCAGGGCCGCAAGGGGGACAAGCCGTCCCCATCCCCCATCCTAAGTTACGCTGAAGCTTACCATAACAAGCTAAGCATGTTCATTTAAAGTAAAAGGGACTGGCAGAGATTCTTTAGTATGGGGGTTGGGTCTAACTGTTGATAGGATTTCATGTGGCTAAATAAAGGAAGTGTTTACAGTGTCGCTATGGGTGGCAATCTGTTGTAAACGTGATCACCATGACGTAAGCAGGGGTGGATTTAGGTCAGGTGGGCCCATGGTTCAGAGGAAATATCGTGCTTCATTAGAAAAAGTGATCATAGGAAATTAAAATAAAAGATTAAATTTATGGTTTAGCGGCCCCTTTAGAAGTGTAAGCCCCCTGACCGAGGGTCACTCATATCTTTTCTGGTGCCTCCGCGACTAATACTGTCTTGGCTAAGCTTAAGATGCAAGAACGATATTAGAAAAAAACTGTCCATATTTTGGTTTAGAAAACCATAATTGAGCTGGTTCTATATAGTATTAGAAAAAAAAACCAATAAACAAGACCTTAGTGGACACTTAGACACTATGTAAGTTTTGTCTACTACCTTCCATTATGTTGGTCACAGGTCATGGCAGAATCAGTGGACACATTTCAAACAACATTCGATTATCCTACATCTTTCTTTGAGTTAGTTCGTGGCAGTGATACGATTGCACATACACCAGTTTAACTTACTGTGGGTTACTGCAGTGTCAGTTTAATTCACGAATCAAGTGTCGGATAAATTTTTAGTACGACACCGGATTGGGGACTAAGGGAATTAACAATATTTATATTGTCTATGAATATATATATATATATATATATATATATATATATATATATATATGTGTGTGTGTGTGTGTGTGTGTATGTATGTGTGTGTGTTTCGGCCAATGTTTGCTATCAGGCCAATTTCATACATTAGCCAGAAAAACTAACTAAGTTGAGCCTGGGCTGACCATAAATCATGTTACTTTTACATTATTTTATATAATTGGTTGGGATGACTGCGTGATAAGTCTGGTGGGAAATGTATTATTTCGGAGCTATTTTAATTATTGAAAGTGACTATCTGAATAATGTATTAAAAATGTGTGATAGGATAACGATATTTTTTGGTGCGGAAAAATAATAGAAAGAATGGAAAAGCAAGATATAAGGCAACACCCAATGAGAAAAGGCCTAAAGGCAGAACAAGAAGTAGATGGTTGGAGGAAGTGGTGAAAGACCTTAAAGCCATAGGCGTGAGAAAGTGGAGGATGAAGACCATGGATCGGGAAAAGTGGAGAAGAGTAGTATGGAAGGCAAGGGCCCTAAATGGGCTGTAGAGCCAAAGGAAGAGGAAGAAACAAGGCTTGTCTAAACATTTGGGCTTTATCTCTCTATCCGTATTTTTAGCAATATAGTCTGATTAATGCACTAAATATGAACTTAGATACTCTTTCTCTGTCATCTTTTGTCGCAACAAGATGATTTTGTGTGACATAAAGAGTTAACATCAGAGCGAGATAAATTTATTACAAACAGATGAACCACTGGGTATGACCAACAGCCTGATACATTGAGTGTGACGTTTGTGTGACGTTTATATGATGTTTGTTTGACGTTTGTGTGACGTTTGTGTGATGTTTGTGTGATGTTTGTGTGACGTTTATGTGATGTTTGTATGATGTTTGTATGACGTTTGTGTGATGTTTGTGTGACGTTTATGTGATGTTTGTGTGATGTTTATGTGATGTTTGTGTGTTGTTTGTGTGATGTTTGTGTGATGTTTGTGTAATGTTTGTTTGATGTTTGTGTGATGTTTGTGTGACGTTTGTGTGATGTTTGTGTGATGTTTGTGTGGTGTCTGTGTGATGTTTGTGTGATGTTTGTGTGATGTTTATGTGATCGATGAGGTGGAAAAATGTACTTGTACTATTTCAAAGCTAATTCAATTACTCAAAGTGTCGATCTGAATAATATTTGATCAAAGTTTGATTTGATTACATCATTCTTGGTACAGAAAGTCAACCTTCCATTTTTAACCAATCGTGGATGAAAAGCCTTTGATCTTTTTGAGCAGAAGGGTAAAATCAAAGTTAATAGCAAAGGTCACCATGATTGTGATTACATTTACTTCCGACAGATTAGACAATTTCAACTCACACACAAAAGTTCCTTTGAAATTTGTTTATGACCTAATTCATTTTTGTTTAAAAAGGAATGGAAGTTTTTTAAACATTAATTTTTATCACAACAGTTACAAACTTAACTAAATCTGTTCAAATTAAACACAAGCAACCAGCAACGTCCAGTGGTTAATCGGTTTACAACAGGGCTTCTTAAACTTTTGTAATTCACGACCCCATTTATGATTGCGAGTTTCTTGACGACCCCATACAAATATAAAAGAAAAATAAATTAATATTTTACAAGTTAAAAAACATTTTCTGTTAAATTGTATTTTTATCTCTCGCGACCCCAAAATTTTGCTACGCGACCCCAAATGGGGTCGCGACCCATAGTTTAAGAAGCCCTGGTTTACAATATATTCAGCTTGCTATAGTGTTTTCCCACACTAAAAAAATGCTCGTAGGTGATGTTTTCTCTTTCCTACGATACCATTTACATCGTCTCTTCACATTGGCTGGTAGCAACCATCAAAGGTTGTGTGTGAATTCATACATATGATGCACGAGATATAAAGATTTCAATGCGTAGGGAATAGAGAGCTGCACGGGATTGGCATTCGCGGGAGTCCCGCTGAATCCGCGGGACTCCCGCGGGATTAGAAATAAATTTATCAGGAGTTCTATGGGATCGGAAATCAATTTATCGGGAGTTCTATGGGATCGGAAATCAATTTATCGGGAGTTCTATGGGATTGGAAATAAATTTATCGGGAGTTCTATGGGATTGGTTTTGTCTTTGCGGGAGACCCGTGGGTTTTGGGTTTTGTTTAAGTGAGAATCTCGTGGACTTGGATATGATTGCTATTGAAATTTCTTTAAAAAGCGCCTGTAAAAAATTCGCTAAAATATTTTCATTTATTTTTTCAAGGTGGTTATACTAACACAACCAGGGTAGACTGATGTCTGGTGTTAGGTAACCATTAAACCATTATTTATGAGTTATAAGAGAATATTTTTTTATGGGAACGGGTGGGATTGAGAAAAATTTTCGCGAGAGCGGGTGGGACTGGGGGAATTTCTTTTGGGAGCGGGTGGGATTGGGGGAATTTCTTTTGGGAGCGGGTGGGACTGGTTTTGAAAACGCGGGAGTGGGTGGGACTGGTTTTGAAAACGCGGGAGTGGGTGGGACTGGTTTTGAAAACGCGGGAGTGGGTGGGACTGGTTTTGAAAACGCGGGAGTGGGTGGGACTGGTTTTGAAAACGCGGGAGTGGGTGGGACTGGGTGTGATTTTGACTCCCGTGCAGCTCTCTAGTAGAGAAATAAAAATATAAAGAAAAAAATACACTTATCATTGCCATATTTCTAAGGGCTGTATTAGGTTATTCTTTATTTACTTTATAAAATATTTTATCTCATATAGATGTGATAGTAATGGCACTTATAGGAAACTTATCGCAAGTGAATTGCCTTTATAAATCAAATCTTGTGGTATGTTTTGTTTTTTTCAATATGATCTATTTTTTTTTTTTATGTTGGAGTATTTCTTATTTAAAATGTACGGGAAAGTCCACAATAATGCAATAAATTGAGGACCTCCCCTCTTTTCCCACCGGTTAACAATGTTTTCTCCCTGGGCCCCCCTCCTCCGCCCACCCTGTGTACATTTATGTTTAAATATAAAACTGTCACATATTGATCAGAGATGTCCCATTGTATTATCATAAAGATAATAATAATAACATATAATTTTTTTTCTAAATTTTTAAAACGAAGTTGTTCAATGTAATAAATTAAAGAAAGCATTTCTCTTTATAAAGTGCATGAATACATGCTACATACATTCTTTCTCTCCCCCCTCTCTCTCTCTCTCTCTCTCTCTCTCTCTCTATATATATATATATATATATATATGTGTGTGTGTGTGTGTATGTGCATTTGTATTAATTGACCACAGCCTCACAACCTATCTATTTACCATCATAATATTGTTTTATTTTATTACTCTAATGTTTCTCTGTTTGTCTATCAGTGTTTTGTCATTACATGTACATGTATTATTGAATTTCTGACGTATACACACAATATTTTGCCGGTAAAACGGAAATCACGCGTAATACTGGTAAAACCATTTCAAGAAGACACACTTTTGACAATATAGACTATTGTACAGTAGAAACTTAGCTAGTAGATATGTAAATATGAGAAATAAATGACAATCATGTAACAAATGGGATGATAAATTGTGGAATAAAAAGAGAAACTGATGGAGAATTAGGTTGGGTAATTCCTGTTGACGAGACATGAATATTTTTTTTTACTTAATGGATAAATGGAATAAAACATTTAAATAATAAAGTCAATGGGAGTAAGGTTTTCATCAAATTGATATTGTTTGTTTTAAATATATATTGTCTTATTTTAAAATCGATTTCCTACATGTTTGCGCTGTTAGATCGATTGCGGCATGAAATTTTGTTAAACTTATCGGAACAGGCGAAGTGTAGAATTCATCGGTTTCTGTAACCACAGCATATAAAGGGATTGTGGGGTTAGCACAACACCCAGCCGCCTTAACTCCTCCAACTTACAGTCAGTGGACTTGGGGGACTTATGCCAGGACCTGACAAAATCCCAGTCTGACCCCAGTTTAAATTAAAGGGTGTTAATTCAAAGTACCCTGGTCGAAAGGAGCAGATCACCCAACTCTAAGCACGGCAAGATTACCCAAGTAAAAAAAAACAACTAATTTCATAAAACACAACATTAAAAACAATTTATTATATATTACAAAAAATGAAATGATGTTAATTTCGCTTTTCAATAAAACATTGTAGTGTATGGAAACATAGTTTGGTGCAAAGCAATATTGACATTGACCAACACTGAGGGCGATTTATTATGTATAAAACACCACCGGCTTATATAAAATACTCTGTAAGCCTGTAAACATAGGGATACATTCAAACATTTTCTAAAAATCTCATAACTTTAACTAAAACATATACATTTCACATAAAATTCGCACAAACAAAGTTTGCAGATCCTGAGAATTATATTTAAAAAAAAAATAATTCAAATGTCCACCAGATTAATATATGACATTAAACTATATTTGCAGTTAATGATAGCTCAAAAACCATTTACAGAAATTATATTTTGAATAAGATCCCCAAATATAATCGATAGAACCTTCTCTGTTCTTTCTAAACACACCCATCATCATTATCATACCCTAACCCGATGTGAATGTATCGTTTAGGACAGTACCTTCAACATCATACTATTTTACCCAAAATAGAAGTTTAAATAGTTAGCCTACCGAACACATAATTTAGAATAAAAATTAAAGTGATACGCATTACACAAAGGGGTTGTAATCTAATTACCAAATTATTGCGTACTGGTGGCAAAGTAAGCCCCCCCCCCAACCAATCAACCCATTGAAATGTAGATATTGTTAAAATAATGTTGTCACACTTTGAACCCTTTCAGGTGTGGATATTGTTGACGTAATATTGATGGTGGGTGGTGTAAAAGCCGTGTGTCTAGTTACGCTAGTCCGAATGCTATTTCTCAAATTTGGCATCTAAACAATTAAATAAACAATTATTTAACAGCAGTTACAATTTTAAAAGTCTTAATAAAATGAGCGTAACATAAAAAATGGTCAAAAAATATACACTATATTCATTAAAATACAATTAAAGTTGAAAGTTGCCAGCTATTCTTCTCGTTTGTTAAAAGTTGCCAGTTGGCCTATTCCTATGGTATTTGCTCGTAGTGACAAATAAAAGACACAGGCCAAGAGCATTGCCAACAACAAAACACACACAAAGGTTCCAAATACACTCCACCGTTGGGCCCCCTTCCCGGTCTGCTTGGGCAGGTCGCCCCATACCTCCGTTTCATCAGAACTGTTGCCACTCCCCCGTGCCAATGAATATTCAAATGTCTCACAGTGAGGTCCAGACCTGCCAAGCTCACAGTCAAAACATCTGCCGTCAAAAGTGCATCGACTTCTAAAGCAAGTGAAGCGACAGAACTCTTCACAGAACAGTCCGTACGTGTGATTGACGCAATCTGGCAAAGGAGAAGATAAAAGAGATCAGTGAGCGGTTAATTACACTTTATCTGTACAGGGCCCGTCTACAGGAGGCTCAGAACCCGATCGGAAAAAGTGAGCTCAGCCTTTCAAAACAATGGCTGAATGGTAATCAAGGAAAGGTTAAACAAATGTTATCATGATTTACACGTGTGAGTACAGGGTAGCCACTGGGTGGGCTCAGAGAGTTCAGGGTAGCCACTGGGTGGGCTCAATGAGTACAGGGTAGCCACTGGAGGGGCTCAGTGAGTACAGGGTAGCCACTGGGTGTGTACAGTGAGTATAGGGTAGTCACTGGGTGGGCTCAGTGAGTACAGGGTAGCCAATGGGTGGGCTCAGTGAGTACAGGGTAGCCGCTGGGTGGGCTCAATGAGTACAGGGTAGCCACTGTGACGGCTTAATCTCTTGTCTTAAAATATCTTTTTTAGAGCCACCATCTTTTTAGTTATTTATGCTGATACTAAGATCAAGTCCATTCTCATGGATTGGCAAACTCAACCTTTTTAGCTACTTCACCCCCAAAGGGCGCGAAAGTATATCGGCATCAAAAGTGAGTTCTTCAAACTATTGGTTACTTTTTTAAACGAAAATTAAATGTCGCTGCGTACAATTGCATAGCCGTTGCCGTACCCCTCAGGGTAAGCGTACCACAGGTTGACAACCGTGGTCCTAGACGATCAACTCGTTGTCCTAGGCCTCAGAACGGAGGCGGAAACACAGAATAAAAAATTACACAGAAAGCGAATCGCTATTTAAAGTCTTCTAATTAGGGCTTCATTTTTTTTTCCTTTTCAATGGTGTAGCACGATGCAGCACGGCGTAGTAGCTAATTATTCATACACATAGAATAAATACATCAAATGTGGCGGCTTTCGGAAAAAATCAATATAAATTGACAATGCGCATTCTATATAATTTATATTCTGTGGGCAGAAATTTTCAGAAATATTTGTGGGCATATGGAAAATGACCCGTATAGGCCCTGATGACATCATATTTGATATGAGTTTGTACTGGGAATGGGGCCGTTGGGAAGTAAGAGCCCTAGACGGTCGCCTAGATTGCCTATCTACGAGAACGGCCCTGTGACACACACACACACACACACACAGATTCGCTGACACGGGCAACGCCCTACTCACCCCCTACTAACTCCACTTCACAAATGTCCGCGCCACCTTCAAGAAACACTACCTCAAGTTTGGTAAACGTCCGAGGGATCAAGTAGAACCGGTGAAAGGTTTCGTTGACGTCCAGATGGAAGCTGGGCGCCATGACGTTCTCTTTCCTATGACTTGAATGTTGCAGCCTAAAGGCGACAGCACTGATGATGGGAGCTGTTGAAAAATGAGAGGAGATATGTGATTTGAGAAACACGTTTATAAATTAGAAAGTTTATTTTTTTAAATAAAAAAAATGCACAGCCATAGCTTAATCAGGTTGTCACATCTATAATATATCAATCTATTTCTTCTTAATAAGGTTGTCACATTTATAATATATCAATCTATTTCTTCTTAATCAGGTTGTCACATCTATAATATATCAATCTATTTCTTCTTAATCATAATCCGGGACAAAAGACGGTCGCAAAAAGAACAAACTTAACGAGCAGCAGCAATTGTTTTGCTACTGTCGGTATAACTATGACTACTTCATGCGGCTCTCGGTCCCGACTTGAAGACTCGCCTACACGCCTAGGCCCATGTTTCTACTGCCAAAGCCGCCTCTGCATTCTTAACACAAGCAAATGTATCCACAAACGTAAGTCATAATCAGACCAAGGTATATTACGAAATACTTACTGGTGACTAGGGTTAGGGTGAGGATATTAACTGGTTTCCTGAAGGCTATGTACAGAGATGCACTTTCATGCACACCAAATGTACTGCAATTCTTATAACTGACATCCCCATCATTGAGTGCAGGGACAAAAGTGGTGGAGCTGTTCTTGTTGAAATATGGCGCAGAGACGACGGCCATATTACGACCTGTAAATAGATTTCCTTGAAATATGTGTATATATGTATGTATATATGTACGTATGTATGTATATATGTATGTATGTATGTATAAATGTATGTATGTATGCATGTATGTATGTATGTACGAATGTATGTATATATGTCTGTATGAATGTATGTATTTATGTATTTATGTATTTATGTATATATGTCATATGTATGTATGTATGTAGTATGTATGTATGTATATATGTCTATATGTATGTATGCATTTATGTATATATGTTTGCATGTATGCGTATATTACATTTTACACCGCCACTAAATTTCACATTACTTTTTAAACAAAGAATCAACGAACAATTAAGCTTATAAAATTCTCGAGGAAATAGTGATAACATACAATAATGATACCATACAATGACAATAACATACAATAATGATACCATATAATAATAATAACATACAATAATGATACCATACAATAATAATAACATAAAATAATGATACCATATAATAATAATAACATAAAATAATGATACCATACAATAATAATAGCATACACTAATAATACCAAACCATAATAATAACATACAATAATGATACAATACACTAATAATAACATGCATTAATGGAAACATCGAATAATTTCAACTGATTGTATACAATTTAAAGGTAAAAAAAAAAGTAAAGTTTTCTTAGTTCCAAGGTGAGGGTCATAGGAGGCTGATAGAGTTCAGGCTGGAGGCTACAGGCATGATATATATAAAATGATTCTCCACGACCTGGACGAAAACTCCCCAGGGCTCTCACCGAGGATCGAACCCAGGGACACTCATTCTGACGGTCAAGTGCTCTATCTACTCCGTTCGATCATCCATCCCCCCCCACCCCTAAATTTCCAGTAGCATTTGACAAAAAATAAATATATGTCTAAGCTGCTCACCTTTACAGATATTTAATGTGCACAAAGATCCGTTCCCACTCCAGCTGACAGAGAGTCTCTTGGCATACTTCAGCAAAAAACAATTCACTTCGAACACATTATGCATTCTGGGAACCTTTGTGACGCCTGGGTTCTCACACATTATTAACGTCTGCTCCATTTCATATTCGATAGTAAAACTTGTCACATTGGCTGCAAGATGAAGACGGAAAAAAATGTGTTTTTACCAGAGGACCCTTATTTAGAGATGCGCTATTGAGGCCAATGCTAGCCCCCCCCCCCCCCCCAATCTCACAAGTAAAGGAGGGCCCTCTTCCGAAACGAGTTCTTTTTAAATCTTTTGCTTGAGAGCCCTCCCCCCCCCACGCCCCTAAAAAAAAAGATGATTTTCCTTAGATTAATTCTACCTTTCTGCCTTTGGCTTCCAATAACTAAGAATTGGGCTGATTATCAGCCATCCCGCAATTTTTAATTATTGCTCTAGGTAGAAACATTGCAAGATTGATTTTTTAAAGAAGGATTAGGGTTAGGGGAGGGTGGGGGGGATAATACGTACAGGGGAGATGACTTAGCTGTTAATGGTAGGAATTCACTGTTCTTTTAGCGATCAACACCCATTTCTACACTAACACAATATCCGATTAGATTCATTTCAACTTCTAACCTAGGAAGGCCATATCACAAGTGTCCCATTTTCACATCTTGTCCACCTAGTCCAGTTACATACACACACCCACACACACACACACACACACAAAATACAGCTTGTCCCCAGTTAACTCCTAATTCAATCCCTTGACCCTACGTACCCCAGATTCAGTTAATCATGTCCTCAGTACAAACAGTCACTCTGTGACAGTTGTGTTATTCAAATATTTAAAAAAAATATATATATACTGATCAGAATCGTGCCCGTAACTAAATTCGTTTATAAACAAACCTTCAGGGTGAAAGGTCATCCTGACCCATGAGACGTAATATTCCTTATCCCACCTGGCAGTAGCGACGTTGTGCGGAGTCTCATGGCATGTGGAGTCATTGTTGTCATTTAAGTCCGGGTGTGTCATTTGAGCGTAAAAGCCGGCATCTTCTAAACATAGTAATTTTATATAAAGTAAAAAAGAAATAAAATAAATACAGTAAGACCTCGGGCTACGAACGCTTACGCTACACACAATTTGGCTAACGAACAATATACATTAAAATTGTTTGACTCTGGTAACGAACACTGTCCTGGACTACGAACGAAGGCTTACGAACGAATGCAAGAGAAAGCACTGTTTAAACTTTTTTTTGACAAGCGATTGCTTACAACAGTGCCTCTCAAAAAGAGGTGCGTGTACCCATGGCCGAAATGGCGTCGTAAACAAATACATGACGTAAACATAGGAGGGGATTGGGGTGGGGGGCTCATAGATGTTCGGGAGATTCCCTGAGATGTTTTGAGGCCTTAGGATAAGACTCTCAGAGATTTTAGGGCCTTAGACAGATTCTCAGAGATATTTGGAACTTTAGGCAGAGACTCCCATATATGTTTCGAGCTTTAGGCAGAGAATCTCATAAATGATTGGAGCTTTAGGCAGAGAGTTTCAGAGATATTTAAAGGCTGTATGCAAAGAGTCTCAGATCGGCCCACGTTATGAGTACTCACGATATAAACAGGAGTAAGCGAACCATCCTTTGACACATTGGCCTTTAGGACACATGTTATTCTTGTCCGAGCAGTTTCCTTCAGCACAGTGGCATGTCCATGAGCTTCGAGCATCTTGCAATCCTCCTGATGGACATAGTTCATCGGGTTTGTCAAAAATATCACACATAGAACTAGACCTCATAATTTAAATTGCAAGTCTGGGTCTATACACTTTACATTTCTAAGATTGTAATAATATTTTTGATTCAGTTGCGTTGCCAACATCTAAAGTCTCCTCATTCAAAATGTATTAGGTTTAATGGGGGAGGGGGGTCATATAGCAAATCCACCAGTTGGGGGCACGTGATATCCTTCCATGCACTTAGGGCTCTTTGCTCCATTGCAACGACGCCATTCTTTGAACAGATATATGTGACAGGTGCTTACAAGAG
Source organism: Bulinus truncatus (assembly GCA_021962125.1). Lineage (NCBI taxonomy): Eukaryota > Metazoa > Mollusca > Gastropoda > Planorbidae > Bulinus > Bulinus truncatus. Next base: position 41,748 of record JAGDYQ010000388.1, on the reverse strand, counting down.
AACATCTTGTCCTTAATTTATACAACAGCCTAGTGCTTTATACAGTTTAGTGTATTATACAATTTAGTAAACTATATTGCCTGGTGTATTATACAGTTTAGTAAACTATAAAGCCTTGTGTATTATACAGTTTAGTAAACTATATAGCCTGTTGTATTATACAGTTTAGTAAACTATAAAGCCTTGTGTATTATACAGTTTAGTAAACTATATAGCCTGTTGTATTATGCAATTTAGTGTATTATACAGTTTCGTTAACTATGTAGCCTGGTGTATTATACAGCTTAGTGTATTATACAGTTTAGTAAACTATATAGCCTAGTGTACTGTACAGCTTACTGTACTATTCAACTTAGTGTACTATACAGCTTTGTGTATTATACAGTTTAGTAAACTGTACAGCTTAGTGTGCTTTAAGTTTAGTGTTTTATACAGTTTAGTAAACTATACGGCTTAGTGAACTATAGAGTTTAGTGTACTACACAGTTGTATGCACTATACAATTTAACGTACTATAAGTCTTCAATAAAAAGAAACAGAAGTTTTGAGAAAGTCTAATATTAGTTGAAACCAATTGGGCATAAATTTATGTATATCTTGTTATACCTGTTCCCAATTCAAGACTTGGCAACATGACTTCCCCATTGCCGATAGGACCGTAGCAGGGGGGACCCCAGGCTCATGTAGTTTACTCACGGCTTGTCAGGTATACAGATAAATACATTTGAACGAAGGGATACTATTCAACTGTCCTACTGGGCTTCCTTACCTTATAAAGCTGGTCCTTACATACTATGTAATTTAAGATATGCGTTTACTAGATTTACATCATCGTACATTAAAAAAAAAAATCTTTCAGGTTATGTTTACATACGAGAGTTGCAACTATTTCCATAAAATCCTTTCTTACATCCATGAGTACAAGTTGCATTTATGTTACAGCTGCCATCAACAGCACAGTACACAGAGCAACCTGAACAATCATTAAAACATGAATCGAAATAAACAAAGCTATACATATTTTTAAATTTATTTCCATGTGTTAAAAAAAAAGGTAAAACTGTAACATTTTTGCGTCTTGACATAAATGTTTTTGAAGTAAAAACATATGTAATTACAATCATTTGAACTGGCCACAATAGGCATTCGAATTAGCAGACGATACCAAAACCAGACGTTAATTAATCTTGATAAATGGAAGGAATCAGTTTTGTTTAGAAGTACATATTTTGTGAATCTTTAAACCATTATCACCATATCATGTGACCTGTTGTTTATTAGTGAACAGCATCTTTCTCTCTCTCTCTCTCTCTCTCTCTCTCTCTCTCTATATATATATATATATATATATATATATATATATATATATATACTAGTTGCAAGTACCCGGCTTTGCCCGGGTTTAAATTAAGGTTTTCTGTTTACCTTTTGTTTTCTCCCTCCCCCTCTCTCCCTCCTTACCCCTCTCTCCCTTTCTCTTTCCCTCCCTCCCTTTCTCCCTCCCTCCCTCTCCTTCCCTCTCTAACTCTCCCATCTCCCTCTCTCTCCCTATCTCCCTCCCTCCTTCTCTCACTCCCGTTCCCTCGTCTCCCCACCTTCCTCCCATCCTCCTCCCCCCTCTCTCCCTCCCTGCCCCCTCTCTATCTTTATCTCTCACTCCCTCCCATTTCTCCCATCCTCTCCCTCCCTACCCCCTCTCTCCCTCCCTCCTTTCTCCCTCCCTCTCTCTCCCATCTCTCTCTCCCCCTCTTCCTCTCTCTCTCCCTCCCTCCCCCCTCTCTCCCTTTCCCTTTCTCCCTCCCTCCCTCTCCCTCCCTCTCTCCCATCTCTCTCTCCCCATTCATCCCTCCCTCATTCCCTCTCTCTCCCTCCCTGCCCCTCACTCTTTCTCTCTCTCCCTCTCTCCCACCTTCTCTTTCCCTCCCTCCCTCTATCTCCCTCCCTACTCCCTCCCTTCTTTTCTCTCTCTCCCTCTCCCCCTGCTCCCTCTCCCCCCTGCTCCCTCTCCCACTCTCCCCCTGTCCACCCCCTCCCTCCCTCCCTCCCCTCTCCCTCCCTCCTACCCTCCTTTCCTCTCTCCCCCCCTGCCCCCCTCTCTCTCTCTCTTTTCTCTCTCTCCCTCTCTCTCCCTTTATTCCTTCATCCTTCTCTCACCCCCGTCCCCCCTCTCTGCAACTTCCTCCCTTCCTCCTCCCCCTCTCTCCCTCCCTGCCCCCTCTCTCTCTCTTTATCTCTCACTCCCTCCCATCCTCTCTCTCCTCTCTCCTTCCCTCCCCTTTCTCTCACTCCCTCCCCTCTATCTCCCTCCCTACTCCCTCCCTTCCTTTCTCTTTCCCTCCCCTTTCTCTCACTCCCTCCCCTCTATCTCCCTCCCTACTCCCTCCCTTCCTTTCTCTTTCCCTCCCTCCCTTTCTCTCTCCAACCCTCCCACTCCCTCCCTCCCCATTAATCTCCCTCCCTACCACCTCTCTCCCTCCCTCCCTCCTTCTCTTCCCCTCTCTGCCCCCTCCTTCCCTGCCCCCTATCTCTTTATCTCTCTCCCACCTCCCTCTCTCTGTACAATTAAACGTCAAGTTACGCTTCTTAAATAAACAGAAAACCTTATTTTAATCCTGGGCAAAGTCGGGTACTTGCAGCATGAAAAAAAAACAACAATATTTTTTTTTTCCCGTCCCTAGCCCTTTCTTCACCGTCCGTTCAATTACACATTCACTTGGTGCGCGATTTTTATTTATAGTGAAGGCGATCCCATACCGTGGATACTTTAATATAGTAAAATACTAAAATAATTAATTACAATTAAACTACGCATTGAGATTGTATTAATAATGTTAATAATGTCACAGAAACATTTTAATTAACGTATTTCGGTTTATTAAAGTGCACCTTTAATTTTAATCTTCCGAATACATAAAACGATAGGTAAATAGATATGACTATTGATTTCATCATGTTTACAATTGGAGTTTCCGGGAGTTACCCCTCTTTTAAAAATGTGTCATAGGGAAATGACGTCACAGAGGAATTTTATCTATGGCGCCGTCGAGATTACTTTAATATAGTAAAATACTAAAATAAAAATAATTAATTACAATTAAACTACCCATCGAGATGAAACGAAACCTGTCCTATAACCTTCCCCATGTAATTATGTGTATGTGTAACAAATTTCACGTTTTTTGGTTTTCTGGATCTTGAGTTATAAGGGAACAGACACACAGACAGACAGACAGACAGACAAACAACTAATGCGTCTTATAAGTATTGAGATTTCTTTTATGTTGTATGATAGCATTTTTTTTCAGCATAGTGTACTTTTCTTGTTGTCATTTGACAATTGTATTCTGTTACAACAATATTTTGTTCAACTTATTATCATTTCTATTGCTTTCTACTTCGGAAAGTTATGGGTTCAAATCTCAGTGAGAAACTTGGGATTTTTTTTCAGGTTCTGGTGAAAGTCCCCCAAGTCCACCCAGCTTTAAACGGGTACCTGACTTTAAGTTGGGGAAGTAAAGGCGTCTGTGCGTTTCGCTAACCACACAATTCCTTAATATGCCGAGGTTACTACAACAGATAAATTCTACACTTAATCTGCCCAGTTGAGCCCAAAGGGACTTACTTTTTTTTTTGCTTCCTACAGCAAATCATTTTCACAATTCTCTCCCCAATTATAACAGCAGTTTATTTTGTCTTTTGTTCATAAAACTTCATTTAGTGTTTTGACAACACACAAGCTCGATAAGCAATTTATGTCTTTTTAAAATTTTAGGCCATGCTTTGTCGCTTAGCATGTAAACAACACATAATTCTATCTTTAATACAAACGTCTTTGTCATACAACTGGATCCAACGTGCTAAATGGACATTTCGATGAAACCATATTTGATTAGTGAAATTCCCTTGAATTAGGATTATTTAACAGTACGTAGGTAATAGCACTGACATATATCTGCAGAGATGACAGTGTTTTTTTAGTGCTGCGTCAAAGAGAGTATATCACTGTAAGTAATCAAATGACGTAATTAAAAATGAAATATCATAAAGTATCAGTGCAGCTTCAGTTGTATACAGAGCTGAATTGGGGAAATTGTACAGATTTGGCCTTGCTGATTCACTCATAACGAGTGATACGTCAACTATTTGGCTAATTAGGCTTTTAGCCTCAGTCCTTAGAAATGGTCAGACCTTGTTTACCAGATGATAAGGTTTAAAGGAAATTCCCCCCATACAAGGAATATGTAAGAAATCTTATCAACTCTTTCCATCTTCATATCACTAGTTTGTGGAAGGACAATAATAAATTTCACTGGTGATACTTTTAGTCATTTCATTTCGCAAAAATGAGGTTCTTGTTGGTTAGAATCATTAATAACCTGAATCCATCCCGGCTCATAGGTTTAGTAATTTGAGATTTTATAATGAAATAAAACAAACATTACACATTACACTGACAGAGATCCCGACACCACAAATGTATATATTCCACTATTACAATAACAAAAAATAAATCGTTTCAATGATGTGAACATACGTGTATCGCATTGATTTCCGTAGAAACTGTTCTTACATCCGTAAGTACATGTCCCGCCATATTTGGAGCAGCTACCATCACCATCACATTGCTTAGAACATTCTAAACGATAGTTAAAAACGGGAAGATGCAACGTTATAATGGAACAAAAAAAATCCCACAAACTTTGCAAGAAAAAATAATTGAACTAAAAAAAATGTGCGTGCACACTGCACAAGTTTAATTTTTAAGGTCAGGTAAGGATCAATGGATATTCCATGTCATGGTTCAGATCCTATGGTACTATCGGCTATGGTGAGTGCACCATAGAAAAAGACCCATTGGATCTAGGGATTTCATCTCATCCTTACAGGAACTTCACACGCACACAAGTTTAATGTAGTTAAAAGTGTACGTTAGACTCAAAATGTTTTATGTTTTTTTCCCCTTAATATTTTTCTGAGCAAACGTTGCCATGTGATTGTTATATATTCAATGGATGCTTCATAGTTTACTGATGTGTTCCCCAGATATCTACTTACCGTGTTTCCTTTATACTGAATAAAACGCGAATAGTTTAACCAGTAGGGTGTAAATTGTTTGGTATCACATTGAAACATTGGTATATATATATATATATATATATATATATAGTTTATTTTTTTTAGCTGTGACTCATGGCTTTTCTGATTGAGAGTCGAAACATGATCTTACACCAGGAAAGTGAAACCATCACAGCGACTGACTAGTTTGTTCATCCGATGTAATGGCCCGAGGTATACGGTCACGTAACTGTGACCAGAAACATCATGTGTACTTTTAGTGGCAGACATTGATTGGCGAATTTGCCTGCGGCGGACAATGCCACTCCGATTGACTCGCTCTTTACACTACGAACGGTAACTGAGACGTGAGAGTGACCGAATCGTTTGCAGGTCATCGATGGAGGCTAGACAAATTACGATTGCCGTGACACAATACTCAGAAATAAAGGACTTTATCAAGTTCTGGAGTAGTCACCCACGAAAACAACTTTGCGCGCTTGTGCGGGGAAAAAAGGCAGCGAGAGGAGGCGAGAGAGAGAGAAGAGAGGGAGAGAGAGAGAGGGGTGGGAGAGAGAAAAGAGAGGAAGAGAGAGAGAAAAAAAGAGAGGAATAGAGAGAGAGAAAAGAGAGGAAGAGAGAGAGAAAAGAGAGTAAGAGAGAAGAGAGAAAGAGAGAGAGAGAGAGAGAGAGAGAGAGAGAGAGAGAGAGAGAGAGAGAGAGAGAGAGAGAGAGAGAGAGAGAGAGAAGTTAAAAATAAAAGTAAATATGATGGTACAATACAGGCACTATTACGACTATCATATAATACACATATTTTTCAGTTCATGCATTATTAATTGCACACAACATATTCATATTCTATCCTTTGTATGAATAAAAGTTTGATACTCAAGTATTTTATCTCTCACTATTTTACAATGTCTGACTTGTTTGTATCGGTGTTGTGATTACTCGAAATCAACGATACCACAATAATTTTAGACACGATACCAATGTTCCAAAATAAAGTAATTGTGATTCTTTAATGGATTCCGTTACACGCGTACATGTCCGAGAATGAAAGGGCAGGATTCCTTGCGAAGTGAAAAGGTAATGTCTTCGTTGGTGATGCAAAGGTCACTAAAGACGAGGTTGAGCGAAATCTGTTCGTCTTGAGTTGAGACAACGGTTAGACAGGGAGGATGACTTGCATAATTGGAATCGTCCATCCAAGACGGATTAGTGGTGGGGATATCGGAGGTGATTACTTGCTGTAATAACCTACTTTCGTAATGAACAATGTCCGATAGGTGCATATTAGGAAGAATGCGGCCCAATTTCTACTCCCCCAGTGTGGAGAAGTTGAAACAGTAGTAGATTACATTCTTTCTGTGGCGGACCACAGGGTGAACGAGTTGGCTAAGTTTCCTGGCCGTAACCTGTCCCCAGATGTTTAGTGAAACTCGAGTCTCCTCTTAAAGAGCCCTAAGTTATAAAGTCTCGGCTCGCATAGTCGCTAAGGGAGTTCAAAGAGGGACAGTGTATTTTGACGTACCAGCCTCACACCTCAATCCAAAGAATTTCGTCTTGCACGTGCATGCTCCAGTAGTTCTTTCACACTTTCCGTCCCCAACGCAGTTGACAGAACATTCTAAATACAAATAATAACAATCAGAAGGAAGAAATAAAAAAAAAATAATTATAACCTGTCGTGATGATTAGCGAGGGTTGGGGGCTGAATATTACAACAAAATATGTAATTACAATCTTACAACAAATTTCCAGTGTTTTTCTTTCATGAATATTGTCACAAGGAATTTGAATTTCAAGGTTGAAAACGATTTTTTTTTCTGTTGTATTTTCATTACTTCCGGTACCACCAGCTTTGAATATTTGAAATCTGATTTCACCATTGACGTTGTAAACAAAGGTAAAAATTTGAGGGGTATTGGGACAAGAAACAGTTCTTCAAATTCAATGCACTTCATTGTGATGAAAAAAAATATTAACTGATACAGAAAGGAACCAAGTTTATTAACAGTTCACAATTTTTAACAGTGGTTTATATAATTTATATATAATTAAAACGTGATCACTTCTACTCTTACTAATAAATATATACTTTATTTTATTTATTTTAATTTAAGTGACTGTGGATAGATCAAGCCAAAGTAATTTAAATTACCTTCGTCACATTGGGCTCCGTAGTACTTTGTATTACATCCGTAAGTACAATTTCCATTATCTCTGTCACAACTTCCATCATCAGAACAGTTCACAGGACATTCTAAATGTAAATAATATAACACACTGATGGAAAAAAAAAACAATTTTCAAGAGAAATTATTGTATTTGCTATAACGATGACTTAGAACTAGGCGAAAATACTTTTGCTTACCTCTATCACACTTCGCTTCATAGAATTTCGCCTTACATCCGTGATTACATGTTCCGTTGTCTCTCTCACAGCTACCATTACCTTCACAGTTCACAGGACAATCTAAAAACATTAAACACCAAACAAACAATAAAGTCTACTGAAATTATGGAGACGGATGGTAAAGCGACCCGAGGGTTCCTGGGTCGGGACCTTTTGATATTTCAGGTTATGGTTCAAATACCCGCCATATCTCCCGTGCTAGTGTTGTTTTAGTCCCAGGTCATATTTTAGTTTCAGTTTTTATTTCGTTTTTTCTGTAATAATTTCAGTTTTCGTCTAGTTTTAGTCTTGCTGCTAATTTTAGTTTTAGTTTTAGTTCTCGTTGACGAAAAGTCAACATTTTCGTCAACGAAGGTTTTTGTTTTAGTTTTCGTCAACGAAAACAACACTATCCCGTGCTGCCTACAAGGCCTTTGCACTATCATCTGTTTTGGGGGGGGGGGTGATGGTGAATAAATGGCACCATAAAATGTCCCATTAGTGGTTTAGAAGCGAAAAGATATTTAATCTCATCTTTACACGGATTTCACACACTGAAAATTATAAAATTTTTTTGGGTAAAAACTTGATAGCTAAAAAGAAAGAAACTTTTGTTAACATGCATGGGAGTTGATAAAAATGTAGTCTCAAATTTCTCTGTCATAGCTACCATCATCAGCATTGTTAACGGGACATTTTAAATGAATCAATAGCACAATTGTTAAAGGGACATTCTAAATGAAATATTGGCACAATTGTTAAAGGGACATTCTAAATGAAATAATAGCACATACGAAAAAAAAAACACTCTATAAAAAAGACATAACTACATTTGGTTATACAAAACTCCTGTGGCTAAATTTAGACGACAGTTCTTTGGCTTACCTATATCACACTTCGCTTCATAGAATTTTGTCTTACATCCGTGATTACACGTTCCGTTGTCTCTCTCACAGCTACCATCACCATCACAGTTCACGGGACAATCTAGATGGAAATTACAGAAATAATGGCTTTTTCTAAAAGGCGAAACCTAACTGGGCCTGTGAATCTATCCATCCTTCTTGACACTTGAAATATTTGAATAGCTTCAAAAGTATTTTAATTATAAACTGATGAAGATCATCCCATTTAAACAGGGCCGGCCTTACGAATTGCGGGGGCCCGATAGGACGGATGCTTGCGAGGCCTTTCTTATAATTTTTAAAAGCCAAGACTGGTAGTTATATGTAAAATGTAAATTGCGGCGCCCAATTTAGAACATTCGGTCAAATCGGTCTAAGGCCGTCTCTGATATCAAAGATTCTGATTGATTAATGTGATTGATTAATGTGACTGATTAGTATGATTGATTAATGTGATTGATTAATGTGAATGATTATTGTGATTGATTAACGCCTTCTTTAAACATTGCAAGAACTACCCATTGTACTTCCACGTACCTGACACACACTTCTGCCCAAAGTACTTTGTCTTACACCCAACAGTACATGTTCCATTATATTTGTAGCAGCTACCATCACCAGCACAGTTTCCGTGACATACTAAATAATAATATAACACACAAAGAAAAAAAGTAATATATAAGAAAGAGACCTTTTTTGTTAGAGTATTTTTTTTTTATTCACTAATGTTATAACAACTTTAAACATTGTATCTTATAGTAAGTTAGAGTAAGGTCATAGCTTATAGTAGATTACCTACTATAGTATAATCATAACTTATAGTAAATACACAATTTTCATTATTTTTTATTTTTTAAAGATTTTCGTCAAGTTTCTCAATAATGTTTCTTTTTTTACATGATTGTTTCATTTTACATATTTAAAAAAAAAAAAAACGCAGTGGCTACGGATCCAAGGAACGGGAACTCCGTATTATTTTTTTCGGGGGTCAAACTATAGATGCGCATGCACATGTACTCTAGCGCTCTAGACGGACTTTATTTTTTTTACGGCTGTGATATACGCATGCGTGATAGCTGGACTCCGAATTTTTTTTTCGGGGTCCAGCTATAGATATGGCTCCTAACCCTATTCCTAACCCTAACCCTAGCCCCGAAAAAAAATAAAATATGCATCTGTAGCAGGACCCGGAAAAAAATAATACGGAGTTTCCGTTACTTGGAACCGTAGCCACTTCCTTAAAAAAAAATAAAAAAAAAAACAAACAAACAAAAATTGCTAACGATTTACTTTGTGGGTCTACAGCCTGTGTTTTTTTTTTCTTACAGTCGCCACAGTTAGATTAATATACCTGAAAGACACACCTTCACATACCTACATCACACACCTTCACATACATACATTATACACCTCCACATACTTACATCACACACCTTCACATACATACATCATACACTTTTACATACCTACATCATAAATCTTCACATACTTACATTAAACACCTCCACATACTTACATCACACACCTTCACATACTTACATTATACACCTTCACATACTTTACATCAAACACCTTCACCTACTTACATCATACATCTTCACATATTTACATCATACAATTTCGAAAACTTACATCACACAACTTCATATAACTACATCACCCACATTCACATACATACATCTACCACCTTTACATTCCTACATCACAACCTTCACATACGTACATTATACATTTTTTTCATACGTACATCATACATCTTCACATATCTACATCACACACCTTCACATACCTACATCACACACCTTCACATATTTACATCATACACCTTCACAAACGTACAACATATACCTTCAAATAATTACAACATACATCTTCTAATACTTACATCATACACCCTTAACATACTTACACCGTATACCTTCACATACTTACATCATACACCCTTAACATACTTACACCGTATATCTTCACAAACTTACATAATACACCTTAACATACCAACATCATACACCTTCATGTACTTACATCATACACCCTAACTTACCTACATCACACATTTCTGTATAGTATTTCGGCTTGCATTCACACGTCCCATCATATCTATCACAGCTTCCATTACCGGCACAGTTCACCGGACATTCTAAATAAATTTAATAAAACACAGAAATCATAACAAACAAACAGAGTATGAGAATTTTCATTTTCTGTTTTTCAAATAAATGCGAGTAGATAAAATTGAGTAGATGTAAGTAATGTGACTAGACATAAGTAATGTGACTTAAGTAATGTGACTAGACTTAAGTAATGTGACTAGACATAAGTATTGTGACTAGACATAAGCAATGTGACTAGACTTAAGTAATGTGACTAGACTTAAGTAATGTGACTAGACATAAGTAATGTGACTAGACTTAAGTAATGTGACTAGACTTAAGTAATGTGACTAGACTTAAGTAATGTGACTAGACTTAAGTAATGTGACTTTACACACCCACGTAACATCTCCCCTGAAAGTATTTTGGTATACATCCGTAACTACACCCTCCACCCATCCCGTTATCAGTTTCTGACTGTAGCGCAGTTTTCAGAACATTGTAAAGCTTACATTTTAAAATGATCATAATAAATCTGTGCTATCTATGATCATAATAAATCTGTGTTATCTATAGGCCTTTTGTGTATAAAAAGAAAAAAAATGAAACAAGAGTTTTGGGTTGTAAAATTATTATTAATCTCTAATACATTATATCACTACTAAAGAATGTTACTTATAAAATTGTGAAGCTACTAATAAATAATAACAATATATAAATAAAAATATTAAACTATTAGCTGAAAACGTCAATTATATATAGGCATAGATTCATTGTTAAAACTCTTTTCTTTACATTGCTATTCGAAGCTATATTTTGGATCTCTTAACTTTGCTATTTACAGCTAATATTAGATCTCTTTACTTTTCTATTTATAGCTAATATTTTGGATCTCTTTACTTTGCTATTTACAGCTTATATTAGATCTCTTTATTTTTCTATTTACAGCTAATATTTTGGATCTCTTTACTTTTCTATTTACAGCTAATATTTCGGATCTCTTTACTTTGCTATTTACAGCTAATATTAGATCTCTTTACTTTTCTATTTACAGCTAATATTTTGGATCTCTTTACTTTGCTATTTACAGCTTATATTAGATCTCTTTACTTTTCTATTTACAGCTAATATTTTGGATCTCTTTACTTTGCTATTTACAGCTAATATTAGATCTCTTTACTTTTCTATTTACAGCTAATATTTTGGATCTCTTTACTTTGCTATTTACAGCGAATATTAGATCTCTTTACTTTTCTATTTACAGCTAATATTTTGGATCTCTTTACTTTGCTATTTACAGCTTATATAAGTTCTCTGTAAATATACATAACATCAATGGCCGTTTTATGGGTAGACAAACGATACGACGGTATGGGGACCATCCCCTACTCAGGGGACAGCGCTCTTGCAGTAAAACTCTTGTAAAATATGGAAACGGCATGTACTAATACATAGTAAAAAGGCGCAGAAACGTCTTACTCTATAGCAAATGAGCCGTCTTACTCTACAGGCACCGAGCCGTCTTACACTACAGAAACTGAGCCGTCTTACACTACAGACACTGGGACGTCCTACTCTACAGACACCGGGCCGTCCTACTCTACAGACACCTGGCCGTCCTACTCTACAGACACCGGGCCGTCCTACTCTACAGACACATGGCCGTCCTACTCTACAGACACCGAGCCGTCATACTCTACAGACACCGAGCCGTCCAGCTCTACAGACACCGAGCCGTCTTACTCTACAGACACTGAGCCGTCCTGCTCTACAGACACCGAGCCGTCTTACTCTGCAGACACTGAGCCGTCCTACTTTAGATGCACTATACCCAGGGCCCACAAACATAAAGACAAAAGTCTAAAAATGATTTTTAAGTAAGAAATGTCGCATTTAGTCTCTAGCTCGGGGCCTGCATAGCCCTTTACATGAGAAGTGCGTACGAAGGTCGTCAGACGGTTCCTGGTCTTTTATCCCCAAACAACTCTTAATTCAATTCTTTGACCCACCCCCATACAAAAAATAAAGTACAACCTAAGAACCGCCTCTGAAAAAGTCAACAGCAATATGTTTAAACAAATTATGACGGTCGGGGGGGGGGGTGGAGAAGATTACTCATGTCGCATATTGACCCATAGTATCCAACAATACATCCAAAGGTACAGTCTCCACGTTCTGCACACTGATTCTCAGCACAATTATGACTACAATCTGTAAATAAAAGGTAACAATACATTTATACAATAAGTTTTACTAATGACGTAACTAGCTAGTGTCTCTCCAGACAAAAATCTCAAAAATACACATGCACACCGTTCACACCATGCACACCGTTACAGTATAGAAAAAAAATACTAAAGTGCTAAAAATGCCACCCCTGAATTACTGCAGAGTTAGTTCCGCTTTGTTCATCGCTTAGGTATTGAAAACATGAGTGACATATCTAGGTTTAATTAGAACATCAATTTATCGTCGCTTAGGTATTGAAAACATGAGTGACATATCTAGGTTTAATTAGAACATCAATTTATTAAGTCCTTATAAGGACAAAATTCTCCGAACTCCAATATTCCACTGTTTTTTTTATATCCTTCTCTCGTTAGGTGGTGGCTTTCTTTCATCACCATTTTATCCGATTGTGCAATGGACATGGAGACAACTCGGGATACAAAGGTTGGTGACTGGAAACACTGTTTACCCGCAAATCACGGCATGTACATCGGGTTACTTTCTACATCATATTACAGTGGGTGGCAAACTTACGGCACTCGTGCCACAGTCGGCACGCAGAGCTTCATCCGTCGGTACGCAACTAAAATATCACTTACTTTAAATTTAATTGAGGTTTGGCACTTTGCTATAAATAAGTGGTTCTGTGGTTGAATATTGGGCATGCGGCCCCCCTACCAAAAAAAGGTGTGCCACACACAGGCATACAATGTTTGCTCATTACCAAGCCAACCTATTTTTCCAGTAACACTGTGCATAACTATGACAGTTGAGTCACCCAGGGTGCAATATGATCCATAGTTACCGTTTTTTTTTTTGCATTCATTGTTGCAGTTCCCAAGTAATGAACACAATTTATCGGTGCAGTTCCCAAGTAATGAACACAATTTATCGGTGCAGTTCCCAAGTAATGAACACAATATATCGGTGCAGTTCCCAAGTAATGAACACAATTTATCGGTGCAGTTCCGGTTAAAGTTTGCTACATAGAAACGATCATCTAATTTAATAACTCTACGACAGTGATTCACAAAGTATGGGACGACAGCGGATGAATTTTCGGTGGGTTGCGGCAAAATTCATTTGTAAAAAGTTACAACTTTTTTTCTCTATTTGTTACAGATCTATAATTTTTTTTTAAATCTGCGAAGTTAAAAGTAAAAGCATATATCCAAACAGACATGCACACACACTTACTTACACACACACACAACGTTTACACCCACTTACATACATATACGCAAATATTTACTCAACTAACTACATACACACAAACATACTCAATCACCTACCTAAAGACACACATAAACATGCACTTTCACTTACATACACACACACACAAACATACACACTCACTTACCTACACACACACAAACATGCACACGCACCTACACACACAAACATGCAAACTCACTTACATACACACACATGCACACTCACCTACACACATTCACACTCACTTACCTATACACATTCACACTCACTTACACACACACATTCACACTCACGTACCTACACATACTAATGCACACTCACCTACACACACACATTCACACTCACTTACCTACACACACATGCACACTCAACTACACACACACATTCACACTCACTTACCTACCCACACACACACATGCACAGTCACCTACACACACATTTACACTCACACACACACACATTCACATATCTTCACACACATTCACACTCACATATCTACACACACATGTACACTCACCTACACACACACATTCACACTCACTTAACTACACACACACATGCACACTCACCTACACACACACATGCACACTCATTTACATACACACACATGCACACTCACCTACACACACATTCATACTCATCTACACACACATGCACACTCACCTACACACACACATGCACACTCACCTACACACACATGTACACTCACCTACAAACACACACATTCACACTCACTTACCTACACACACATGCACACTCACCTACACACACACACATTCACACTCATTTACATACACACACACATGCACACTCACCTACACACACATTCATACTCACCTACACACACACACACATTCACACTCACTTACCTACATACACACATGCACACTCACCTACACATTCACACTCACTTACCTACCCCCCCCCCACACACACATGCACACTCACCTACATACACACAAACAGAGCAATATTTGTGATAGGATTATTAAAAGGAATACATTACTCTGGTTGCATTCTGATCCGTAAAATCCAGGATTACACCCGCGGGTACATGTACCATTGGAGGAACAGCGAAGATCGGCACAGTTATCGTTACAGCCTGTAGAGAAATGAAAATGTTGGTACAATTGCAATGTAAGTGACAATGCGAATACATTATCCCCAGCTGTAATTGAAGAGACCTATCTAATAATCTTTATTACGTGAGTCAAAGATATATATTTTTTTTGTAATAAATGCTATAGGACTTAATTAAAAATGATTATTTTCTTAACGCCCGTTGTTTTAATCTACTTGCCATAGTGTAACAGAAAACTACTGGCATGGAATTACAGTGTGGTCGATCGACTGACTACCAACTGGGTAGGCCAGGGTTCGAGGTCCAGGTATGTGCTGGGACATTCCTCGGTCTTATAGATGTCCATTAAAATGTCTACCCAGCTTGAAAAATAGGGGAACCTGACATTAGCTGGGGAATGCAAAGACGGTTGCTGGATACTGCACTGACCAATTGAACAGACGTGTAGATAGCAAAGATCTCGACTGTCAAGGTCCGTGGTTCGATCTCCAGTGATGACTATTGATTTTCATATCATGGTTAAAGTCCCCTTCAATATCAACCGTGGTGCCTCCATGGTCATCGCACTATCGGCTAATGTGGGGATGAATGATGGGCACCATACTAACAGTCCCATTAGTGGTCTATTTAAAGGATGTAAGAGATTTTATCACATTCTTACAGAGACTTCAATACACACACACAGCAACAGTTGAAAAATAACTTAGTTGACCGCTCTTTATTGACGTTTTACACACATACACACTCAAAGCAACAGGTGAAATACACTTTAGCTGACCCCTCTGTATTGACTTTTTACACACATAGACACTCAAAGCAACAGGTGAAATATACTTTAGCTGACCCCTCTGTATTGACTTTTTACACACATACACACTCAAAGCAACAGGTGAAATATACTTCAGCTCTATTGACTTTACACGAGATTCGTTATATCACACCCAGTCGCTGCCCTACTATAAACAGTTGTACTAGAAATAGAGTTAATTTTGTTATTTACATTCAGGTCCAGTATATTTTTCCTCTGTACATTTTAGACAGTAGCCCTCTGTTGTACATCTCTGACCTGCACATCGTGACCTGCAATCACTTATACAATCCAGGCCGTATTTTCCTTCTGGACAATCTGTTATAATCAATAATTAGATTGAGCCTTAGTAACTAATGGAAAGGTAGCAATTTTAAAATAAAGTAGGTCATTGTTAGTACTCTTAGATAAGTATCTATCCATCCATCTATCTATCTATCTATCTATCTATCTATCTATCTATCTATCTATCTATCTATCTATCTATCTATCTATCTATCTATCTATCTATCTATCTATCTATCTATCTATCCATCTTATGTAGCTATATATCAATCAATCCAACTTATGTAGCTATCTAACCATATATCTACATATTTAGATGTGCTAAACTTCTTAAAGTAGTTTATATCAAGTCGGACGAGAATTTAAGAACCTCCATGCGCTTCTATCTCACAAATGCTCATTGTGTCAGCAATATTTTTGGACAGGTCAATTGATATTTCGGATATATTGTCTTCTACATTTTGTGGATGGAATGTCAATGTTCCCTCCTTAGAGAATTGCCCATTAGTCGTCCAGACGGAAAATTTGCTTTCATTTTTTAAGCTTAGAACTACTTTCTTTACATCCATCATTCTACCTGTATCGGATGAGAAATAACAATGACTTAACAAAAAAACACAAACTAAAGTCTGATAGATTTTAATTTTATATATATCAATATACAGTCGATTCCACTTAATTGGGACACATCAGGACCGAGGCATTTTATCCCAATTTAACGGCTGTCCCAATTAAAAATACAAATTTACTATTGGCTTCTTGGTTTGGTTTCTTTGAAATTTGTCCCAAATAAGCGGCTGTCCCAACTAAGCGGTGTCCCAATTAAGCGGAATCCACTGTATATATATATATATATATATATATATATATATATATATGATGTGGCCAATGTGTGGGAGGCGGTCAATTTACTATTATTTGTGGAGATTTTTTTTGTGTGTTGAATTTGATATTACCTTTAAAGTAACATAGAAAAAATAAACCAAAAAAAAAAAATTGCTCACTGTCATATGGATAACAAAAACAAAAAGAGTTCACAGTTTTAATGATGTCATTTAGTATCAAAAGAGCTACAAATCTCAACTAAATCTATTCAAAATTTAATACAAGTGACTCATCTGTTTGCAATAGATTTAACTTGCTCTAATGTTCAAAAAGTTCCCCATTGTTATCTCTTTCATACGATACTTTCCCCATTGTCACTTCGACATTGGCCGGTTCACAACGGCCGGTTTAGCTGGCAACTGTGTTTCTATTGGCTGCCTAGCAGACATTGGCCTTAACATATACATATATAACCTTTTATAGTCTATTTTCTTTTCTCCAAAATTTAAATTATGACTAAACAATTTAATTAACTAACAGACATTATAAAGTCATATAAATCTTATATATTTGTTTTCAATTTATACATTTCAATTATATCATTTATTTTTTTGTCTTCATTTCAATCTATAATTATTGTGGCTAACTTCTTACTTGCTCCCATGATTAGCTTCAAGGGACCAATTCTGACTGGCGTGTTGAAAACAACACTGACAGACGCGCTTTCTGCCGAGCTTGATAGGACAGAACATTTCGACAGAGTCTGGTCTCCATCGGTCATACCACCGATGTTGGTTACTGTTGTATTTGGAGACTTTGTGGTAACTGAAGCTTTTAGTGCCAGGTTTCTACCTGTTTAGAGAGTACGAAGCATTAAACCGACGTTAACAGTAGACGGATGGTCGTACGAAGCATTATACCGACGTTGACAATAGACGGATGGTCGTACGAAGCATTATACTGACGTTAACAGTAGACGGATGGTCGTACGAAAGCATTATACCGACGTTAACAGTAGACGGATGGTCGTACAAAGCATTATACCGACGTAAACGGTAGACTGATTGTCGTGTAGGAAAGCGCTCGACTGTCAAATGAGCATCCCTGGTTCGATCTCTGGTTCCGACCAATGGATCTTCATGTCATTGTTAAAGTCCCTCGCTATATCTCCCGTACAGTGGCGCTACTCACAAAATGGCGCAAAATGGTATATTTTACTTATTTTTATATGGTTTCGCATGGTGGGGGGCGATAAAAAGCTATTGTCCCCGGGCGCGATTTAAGCTCGCTACGCCCATGGTCCAGTGGTGCTTCCAAGGTCATTGCACTATCCGCTGTAGTGGGGTTGAAATAAAGACACTATACAACAATATTCTTAGTTATTTCGTTCATCGACGTTATTTGTAGTAACACGACATTAATGGGGCCCGTTGATTTAACCCTAGGATGTCACCGATTATTATCAAATATATTACAATCATTCTAAATGGAAGCTTGGTTATTGTTAGCTTGGTGATTGTAAGTTTGGTTATTGTTAGTTAGGGAATTGCTAGTTTGGTGATTGTTAGTTTGTTGATTGCTATTTTGGTTATTATTAGTTTGGTGATTGCTAGTTTGGTGATTTTTAGTTTGGTGATTGTTAGTTTGGTCCTTGTCAGTTTGGTGATTGTTAGTTTTGACCAGACAATCTTTACATTTGTGATCTCCACGGTTAATGGGAATTGATCCTTAACTATTAGATACGTGCAATGGTTTAAATATATAAATAATAAGAGTAACAATATATAATTTTGGCTGGTAAATAATTGCAAACTAAGGGTTATAAGTTATTTAGTATATATATATATATATATATATATATATATATATATATATATATACATACATAAATAACTGTTGTTAATTAATTCGTGAAATTACTTTCATTGCGAATTAATGTACATAATGGTTTATACAATTATTTTAAATTACTGTACCTAAGACTTAAGATGAATAAATGAACATGTGTTTAATTCTACTGACGTAATGCACGTGTTATAAATATGTATGCATAATTAAGTCATATTTTAATATATGTACATTTAATACTTCACGAGTCTTCAATTAGTATTACTTTAGATATTTCTGTTCAATCTAAGCATATTTATGTCTATTTAAGAAAGAGGCATACTCTCTTGTTATATTCCTTATGTAATGCTTCTGGCGAATAAGCAACACAAATTATCGATTTCTTCATGCTTATGTCTTATACAAATGAGTGAAAATCGTTTTTTAAAACTCTGTAGACAGTTAAAATGGCACTGATCCTAGTTCTGAATGAGATAAATATATTTAACGCTCGTTGAGTCTTAAGAAACATGAAAACATCAAATACAATATATCGGAAACATCAAATACAACATATCTGAAACATCACATACATAATATCTGAAGTTATCTGATTGAAATAAACTGTGTTGAAATAGATGACGTCATTTCGTTGGTTTAGGTGAGGAGACGGGTGTTCGTGCGGTTAAGCCCTCGACTGTTGACCTCAGGGTCTTGCGTTCGATCTACAAGTGAATATTCCTGGTCATGGTGAAAGTTCTTTCCAAGTCTCCTGTAGTACCTTTCTGTTATGGTGGGAATGACACTACAAAAACTGTTCCATCCTTACTTGCTCGTTCAGGTAATAATCCACTCCCGCTGCCTACGTCACAGCTTACGGCAATTTTCCCTGTGCCCGTTCATCATTGTATTGTAGAAGGCATTGGTTCAGGTGTGACCAAATCGAGAAAAAATCTTTTTTTTTCCACTTAGATCTAAAGTAAATATTTTCGGTGATTTTTTTTAAATCATAATTTTAACACAAAACAACTCAGGGGTAGGTAATGTGCCGAACAATACCTGTAGTAGAATCACATTGGATGTCACCCTTGAGAGGGCACGAATGAAAAGCCGAAGTAGAAAGATTAAGAAAGGCAACATTAAGGAACGGACTGGCGAAAATGTAACGATCTTACTGGCGATTACATGGCAAAGAAAGTAATGGCAGAAATCGATCTACTGCAGTGACCCTGAAGTGACCACAGACAGACAACATTTGTTAAGGGAGCTAATGATGAAAATACTGAAGTGACCACGGACAGACAACATTTGTTAAGGGAGCTAATAATGAAAATACTGAAGTACCACAGACAGTCAACATTTGTTAAGGGAGCTAATGATGAAAATACTGAAGTGACCACAGACAGACATTTGTTAAGGGAGCTAATGATGAAAATACTGAAGTGGCCACAGACAGACAACATTTGTTAAGGGAGCTAATGATGAAAATACTGAAGTGACAACAGACAGACATTTGTTAAGGGAGCTAATGATGAAAATACTGAAGTGACAACAGACAGACATTTGTTAAGGGAGCTAATGATGAAAATACTGAAGTACCACAGACAGACATTTGTTAAGGGAGCTAATGATGAAAATACTGAAGTGACAACAGACAGACATTTGTTAAGGGAGCTAATGATGAAAATACTGAAGTACCACAGACAGACATTTGTTAAGGGAGCTAATGATGAAAATACTGAAGTACCACAGACAGACATTTGTTAAGGGAGCTAATGATGAAAATACTGAAGTGACAACAGACAGACATTTGTTAAGGGATCTAATGATGAAAATACTGAAGTACCACAGACAGACAACATTTGTTAAGGGAGCTAATGATGAAAATACTGAAGTGACCACAGACAGACAACACTTTTTATCACAATTACTTAAGTGATCAGATTTATTTTTAATGGGGATAATGATTGAAATAAAGTCACATTGATTGATAGCCCTTTACCTGTACTGACGTAAACACTGCACAGGTATTTAACATGGGGTCCTTTGATAATTATTTTGTCAACATAAGGCGTCTTCTCGCAATGATATTCACACACCGTGCTACTAATGTTTAGAAAGTGTCCACTACACGTTTCTAGACGTCCACTGTTTTCAAAGCTTATTATAAGACTAGTAAAGTTAGCTGAAAAAAAACATGATGAAACATGTATATTCTGATAGACACGATTCATAATTATATATATATACAATTAGTGTTACCCATGAGGTCAATACAAGCCGATATTTTCAAAAAGTATATTAGCCTTTAATTGCAATAACAATGTTGTGCTTCACTCCGTCACGAGCGGCATGCCGCGGGCTGGAATAAAACGTCCGCAGGGCCGCCTGACTTGGCACAGGGCTGTATGTGACCCGCGTGCCGTATCTCACCCTAGGGTGTCTTATATACAGTGTGACCAATCGTTTTCAACTTGGCATATGTAGATATTTTTACTGTAATTGTCGGTAACTATTCCATTTAACCAATCTGTCTATGACCAGTGATGTACTAAGCGAAGATTTATAATAAATATTGCGTGTGTATCAAAATGTGTAGACTTATGATAAATATTGTTTGTGTGTATGTGTGTGTGTGTTTAAATGTGTAGCTGTTAACGACTATGTTAGATTCATGTGGGGCATTTTGATACATGCAATATTAGTGATCCTATATTGTTACAGGGGTATAGCAGTCAAGTATTGTTTTGAAACACTATCTAAATCTCATATTTAGAAACCGCAGGCTATTTGGTATATTACAGGGATTCTCACACTTTTTGGTGACTGCACCTTTTTGACCCCATTAGTAATTTTTTACCTTTCTGACTGAAGACGGCCTTGACAAATCTAACTTGTACGGGGGCTATAGCAACTTTCACTTTAAATTGGTCCTTGTTTGAAAGACAGGTTTTGTCGTCTTGATCTGTTAGCTCGGTAGAGTCCTGTGGAACTTCGGCTGCTGCATCCTCTGAATGTAACAAACCAGTTATTTATTCTAAATGAAACAAGCCAGTTATTCTGAATGTAACAAACCAGTTATTTATTCTAAATGAAACTAGCCAGTTATTCTGAATGTAACAAGCCAGTTAATCTGTATGTAACAAACCAGCTATAATGAATGCAACAAATCAGTTATACATAATGTTACAAACCAGTTATTCTTAACGTACCAAACAATTTTTTCGAGTTACTGAAACAACATTACAGAAATAAATCTAATCTTAATTTCGCAAAATGTATTGAATTAAAAAACCTGTTTTTGTATGCATCAAAGTTAAAAAAAAATATTTGAGTTGAAGTTTGGCGATAAATAAATACAAGATTATTTAAAATTATAAAAAGTAAAGTTCTTTTAGAGGGCTATCGGGGATACTGAAGTGTTAAATTCATCTGCTTGTGTAACCACGGGATAGTGCTGTTGAGGGACCTACTTTAATCGGGACCTAGAAAAATTCCCTTGGTTCTCACCTAGTATCGAACACGGGACTTTCAAGTTGACTGTCATGCGCGCCACACCTCTCAGCTACCTGTCCCTCCCTTTAGATGATACCTTATTAAAACCATCATTAGTTTATCATTACAATTACATTGGCTACATCGTAATCATAAACAGGGGATGTAATTCGCTAGTGCATAAAACAAACTCAGCGGTTCTCGAGTTGGGACAATGGGCTGACAGGCAGAAATGTCCGCACTCAGAAGGACCGCGTCCAAAACTGACCCGTGGTGGAGGCTTAGTAGAATCGAGCAGGCACTAATTGTCCATTTCCGTACGGGGCATTGTCCTATAGGTGAGTACTTTGGGAGGTTGATGCCCCAATGTCGATTCCCTTTGCCGACACTGCAGAAAGGTTGAGAAAACCGTATATCATGTGTTATTTGAGTGTCTCAGGCTTGCGGACCACAGAGTGGACCAGTCAAGTAGCTTACTGGCCATAGACCAATATTGCAGTCCCTGGATGTTAAGGAACACAGCGAGTTTGATCTCACGGGCTCCATGAGGTTATGTTTCAGCCCGCAGTTATCACTGAGAGAGTTCAATGAGAGAGAGATTGCATAAAGGACGAAATGGATTCTTCTAAATACTCTTGAAATTTAGCTCATATATTTCATGTACACAATGTATTTTTTGTCTGCCATGCAAACTCTGCACACTTTGTACACTTTTTACACTATGTACAATCTGTATCTCGAAGAAAAATCTCGTTTTCCATTATTGTATACGCAAAAGTCGTGATAAAGACTATTATGATTATGAATTGGAAAACTGCTGCATGAGCCCCACAATACTTAAAAGCCCTCATCCAGTTCAATATTTATTAAATATGATGCTATCGGGTACATACCAGATAATTTCCTATGACACCTAAACAGCTCAAAGTTTCTCCGTGGGGTACAAAATCTTAGAACAGATTCGAGTATTCTTGTCTATTGATATCTCTTGATATGAAACAAATCATTCATCGGTAATATCCCCAGATCGATAAATATCTGAATTCGATTCACCAAATCATTTTCAACTTACTGTACTGACAGGCGTAACCGAAGTAACCGTCTCTACACTTGATACTGCCCTCACACTGACCATCGTCCAGACACTTGTCGTTGACACAGTTACAGAGAAATTTCCCGTCTGGTCCAATCCACTTCACAGCAGCAGCTAGAACAACGGACAGTGAATACGGGCGTGTCATTATGATGGGGACAGCGGCGATTGACCGTTTTACAGTGGAGCAAACATCTTGGTTATATTTAAATCAGATTTACAGCGGAGCAAACATCTTGGTTAAAGTAAAATCAGTTTTACAGTGGAGCAAACATCTTGGTTAAAGTTAAATCAGACATAAACTGATATTTTATAAACTGTGTCCTGTCAGTATTAGCGGCTTAAATTTGATCTTAATTTTCTTCCTAAAAGATTTTGGTGGTTTTGTCCACGGCGGTTATGTCCGCTGGGAGTTTTGTCCGCTGAGCGTTTTGTCAGCTGGGGTTTTTTTTCGTTGGGGATTTGTCGCTGAGGGTTTTGTCCTTTGGGGGATTAGTCCTTTGGGGGTTTTGTCAGCTGAGGTTTTTTTGTCCGCTTGGGGGGTTTGGTTTGTTAGGGGTTTTGTCCGCTGGGAGATTTGTCCGGATATCCTTTCCCATATCCCCTCCCATTCTTACAATATCACTTTAAGTTTCAGCGTAGGGCCTTTAAATTGGCTCCGGTTATAAGTGCCAAGACCAGAAATATAATTATTTTATGTTGTAATTATGTATGACCTTACTTGCCTGGTTCATTTGTGAATTTAGCCAGATACACCAACAATCCCATGAAAATAATCTTTGACATAATGACATTTGATTGTTGTCAGTCTACATAAACATAAACATTGTCTGTCTGTCTGTCTGTCTGTCCGTCTGTCTGTCTGTCTGTCTGTCTGTCTGTCTATCTATCTATCTATCTATCTATCTATCTATCTATCTATCTATCTATCTATCTATCTATCTATCTATCTATCTATCTATCTATCTATCTATCTATCTATCTATCTATCTATCTATCTATCTATCTATCTATCTATCTATCTATCTATCTATCTATCTATCTATCTATCTATCTATCTATCTATCTATCTATCTATCTATCTATCTATCTATCTATCTATCTATCTATCTATCTATCTATCTATCTATCTATCTATCTATCTATCTATCTATCTATCTATCTATCTATCTATCTATCTATCTATCTATCTATCTATCTATCTATCTATCTATCTATCTATCTATCTATCTATCTATCTATCTATCTATCTATCTATCTATCTATCTATCTATCTATCTATCTATCTATCTATCTATCTATCTATCTATCTATCTATCTATCTATCTATCTATCTATCTATCTATCTATCTATCTATCTATCTATCTATCTATCTATCTATCTATCTATCTGTCGGTCTGTCTGTATTTCTTAGAACGTATGTGGTTATCAGCATCTAAAATTTGTTGTTTTTGATGTGTAGATTTATTAAAATTTTTGCCTTGTATTGACATTTTCACTCCATCGTAACCTAATTAGAACTGATTTCTTCGTACAGGAAGGGTATTCGGGTGATATCAGATATCTTAAACTATAACCGAACAAACAGCGAAACAATTATTGAGTTACATTAATTAAATAAAACATATACCTAAACAAAACAAAACTGTGACTATACTTATGTGAAAATGCAGACTAGGTTATTAAAATATCTCTTTTGTCGGTATTCTAATGTACATATGTTTCATAGTATTAGCGTTTTCTGTATAATATGTGGGTATTATAATTTATGTAAGCTGTTTGGTATTAGCGTTTGCTGTACGATTTGCGGGTATTTTAATTTACCTAGATTTCTCAAAGTTTGCTTGCTGCTGATGTAGATGCAAATAAATCAAAGTTTATAAAATACTATTTCGACCTAAATAAACTTACGTTTGAATGAATTTATATAGGAAATTTCCGGTAAGCCTGCATTTAGTTCGTTTCGTGGTGCGAACATTTATTATAGACAGACACTTGGTATGACATGAATAATCTATCTATTAGCCGAGCCATTGAATTAATATTATAGACCGACACAAGGTAAGACAGAAATAATCTATTAGCCGAGCCATTGAATTAATATTATAGACCGACACATGGTAAGACAGAAATAATCTATTAGCCGAGCCATTGAATTAATATTATAGACCGACACAAGGTAAGACAGAAATAATCTATTAGCCGAGCCATTGAATTAATATTATAGACCGACACAAGGTAAGACAGAAATAATCTATTAGCCGAGCCATTGAATTAATATTATAGACCGACACAAGTTAAGACAGAAATAATCTATTAGCCGAGCCATTGAACTAATATATGATGCCGTTCATATTTTCCACTTATAATATATATACCAATAATGTTTTTACTACGAACGTATACTAAATTTAACATTGATACAATTTAAGCCAATGTTTATAAACAGCCATTTTCATTGCGTATAAAGTACTTGTTCACCAAATACTGCTCAAGACAACCGTTCAAAAGAAACCGAAGGGAAAGCGCTCACGTAACTTAAAAGTGGACAGATGGTCGTTAGAGTGTTTAAAAATTATTTTTTTTTATCAAATTTAACCACATAGGGCATTAATGGATGAGGATTGATGTATTAGCTAACCAGTAAAAATTTCAGTCAAAAAGATTGACATTAACAGACTGCTCAAAGGGTCTCCTTCTTTTGGCATATTCGTAAGCAGTGACGAGGCGTGAGTGTTGCCGGTCTAACTCTTAGAGAAAAATTGATTGATGTTTTTATAACCATATACAAAGCACAAACGAACAAATATCTATATATTTGTATAAAGTATTGGACTAATAATAAACACAATTTATATTTAACTGATGTTATATATGTTTAAACTTGTAGTCATTTTATTATGAATGATTATGCTCACTATATTCAATACACACAAGACCATTTTATAGCTATATAATGGTCCTGTGTGCATTGAATATAGCTAGCATAATCTTTCATAATAAAATGAATACAAGTTTAAATATCTATAAAATTTATTTGTATAAATTGTATATAATATTAGTCCAATACTTTATACAAATATATAGATATTTGTTCGTTTGTGCTTTGTATACGGCTATAAAAACATCAATCAATTTTTCTCTAAGAGTTAGACCGGCAACACTCACGCCTCGTCCCTGTTCGTAAGCCTATATGATGCAATTTTGGAGTGGATTTTTTAAATTGTCTTTGTAGTATACTATTATTGACATTTAAATTGTTAATTCCGCATTATTCATTCTGCAATGTACACTGCTGTGCGTTCTTTTTCTTTCAGATTTAGAGTTTAATTGTAATAACTAAAATGGCATCTGTACCTCAAAAGACTTTCAAAATTAGATCTGAAATCGATGTCTGGTTGATTGGTCAACAGTTAGCATCTCTTGATTTAGTCACTTGTTTTAACAGCCTACCAACTATGGGGCTCACTCTGCGTCGTTTGCTTTATTACTTGAAGAGTCAGAAGCTTTCTCTCTCTGAAAGCTGCTCAAATGTGATCGATGAAGTTTTTGCTATATGGTTCATAGCGCACATCCCAACGACACAGAAACCCAATGCTGTTGCCAAGCTGAAAGCATTGTACGAGAGATATGTTAAGCTTGGCAAGAACGAAGGCTGTCGAAGTGATAGGCAGATGGAGTTGAAAGTTGAATTTTTCCAGCTGATGAATCAACAACAGTATCACTGTCAACAAGTACAATCTATAGAACTATAAAAATGTTTGCCAATCAGTCACAGTAAACCAGAAGGAGATGTTTGTGCCAAGCACACCATTAGTTGCTCATTTTGATGAAAAATTACTACCAGATGTTGGTGGCCAATCAGACGAGCTAGTTCATCGAATGCCAATTGTTGTGTCTTGAGTGAAGGTTGAAGAGCTTCTGACAATTCTACAACTTCCAATATCAACTGGTGAATTAATGGGTAAAGCTGTGGTTCAGATACTACATGAGTTGAAAGGTGTCCCAGAATGGCTGGCTGGTCTTTGTTTTGATACAACAAGTTCTAACACAGGAGTTCATACTTGCGCCATAACAGTTATTCAGCGGATGTTTGACAAACGCCTTCTATTTCATGCATGCCGTCATCACATCTTTAAAATAATATCAGCAGCAGTGTTTGACAAGTTGTTTAAATCATCTGGACCACACTTTTCACTGTTCAAATGTTTCAAGGAAACGTGACCGACCCTTGATACATCACGATTTGCTGCTATTGATGTCTCTACATCCAACTCATAGTTGACAAACAGTGAGAAAGCTTGGCTTTATGAGAGAAAAGCAGACAATGATGCTTAAAGGGGCCCAGCATGAGTACACTATTATTTGATTAACAGGAATTCTCTATCAAAATAGTATACACATATATGTTACTTACTAAGTGTATAACAAACATCATTTCATGTCTTATAGGTTCTTGGCTATACTGGGTCAAATATTGATGAAAACTGTCTGAAGTGCAATGTTTGGAAATTTTTAGGGCATTCTTTGTGCAAGCTACACTTGAGATAAATACATTATTCAACTCAGGATAAAACAATGAGTAAATACTGAAATTTTCAGTCTGATACCTCTTTATTTTTTGAAATATTAACGTTCAAATATCGCGAAAATGTAAATGTCACGCGAACTCGCGACTACCCTTAAAACCCAAACGGTCTGAAATTTTCAGGAATCACTCACCTTTGAATGTACAACAAGCCCTGAAAATTTTAAAAAGATCTGAGAGGGTCGGGTGAACAATTGTCAAAAAAAAAACTGGTTGAATTGACATGGAATGACCCTTTTGCAAAAAAAAAACCTTAAAAGTTTGATGCTAATGAGCAGTCATTTAGACTCAATATTTTTTTCCAATAATTTGGCTTACGTATTACTGACCCGAAAACTCACATTTCTGGGGGGTATGCGAAAGTGAATTAAAAAAAAAAATGTCACCATTATCCTTTGAAACACTCTAATGGTCGTGTGGTAAAACTCTCGTTGTTATTTGTACATTCTCTGTTACTAAACATCGTTGTTATTTGTACATTCTCTGTTACTAAACAATATTGTCATTTGTACACAATCTGTTATTAAACATCGTTGTCATTAATCTATTGGCTGTATTATGTAATGTATTCTGTGACGTATTGTGTAATGTATTGTTATAACTCTGCTTCACAACCCCCCCCCGTTCGCACCCCTGCCCGAGGTGAATGATGCAATCACTTTTGTACCCCTACACATTGTTAATTCGGTCGTTCACCCCCCCCCCCGCCTTAGTGCAAGTGATGCAATAGTGTTATTTGCCACCTGCACGCCCACGCAATGACCTTCACCCTCCATTTTGGCGGGAAAACGATGGTTTAGCGTGGGTGAGACTGCCTATAAAAGGAAATGTGATGTGAGGAGAAGGTACGGACGAACTGGTCGAACGTTCGAGAGGAGAACGACGAGCGACAAGCAAGGAAGAAGGGACAACGAGAGACCAGGTCTGTTGATGCCACGAGTTCGTTGTCAGCACATCGCCAGCGATAGATAACACGTAGACTCGTTTCAACTGGATTAGTTGTACGCATAACGGACTTTGTTGTTTTGTTTTAGCCTGAACTATTATGACCTGTACATTGTAGAATGTGAATAAACCTTATTATTAAACTAACGAACCCACGTGCCCTTTAGTGCCTACCTAGAGAATTTTGCAAGTCGCAACAGTATTATGTAATGCACAGCGTAATAAACAATTGTGCCAACCTACTAGTAAATAATGTCACCTCGTCAATAGTGACAACTCTGTTAAAGGAAAGGTACAATACTCTCTTTTCATTGTTATCAAATCTAGTGCAGCAGATATTGCTGATATCACCGCTTGATAACGCTGGAATGGAAACAACAGAGTTGTTGACTTTAACAAATGTAGACGAGATTTTATTCATATTACGACCTGAAATAAATAAAAAAAATAAATTTTGTTTGTAAAGAAAAACAATCAGTTTTCAGTAAACTTTGATCAAAAATAAAATGTGTTGTTATTTGTAAAGGGTTTATAGAAACAATGTATTGTTGTTTGTAAAGGGTTTATAGAAACAATGTGTTGTTGTTTGTTAAAGGTTTATAGAAACAATGTGTTGTTGTTTGTAAAGGGTTTATAGAAACAATATGCTGTTGTTGGTAAAGGGTTTATAGAAACAATGTGTTGTTGTTGGTAAAGTGTTTATAGAAACAATGTGTTGTTGTTTGTAAAAGGTTTATAGAAACAATATCTTTTTGTTTGTAAAGGGTTTATAGAACAATGTGTTGTTGTTTGTAAAGGGTTTATAGAAACAATATGTTGTTGTTTGTAAAGGGTTTATAGAAACAATATGTTGCTGTTTGTAAAGGGTTTATAGAAACTCACCTTGACAGGAGTTTAGAGTACACAATGAGCCCCGTCCCACTCACCCTGACATGTTTAGTGTACACAGTGAGCCCCGTCCTACTCACCCTGACGGATGTTTATTGTACACAGGGAGCCCCGTCCTACTCACCCTGGCAGAAGTTTAATGTAGACAGTGAGCCCCGTCCTACTCACCCTGACAAATGTTTAGTGTACACAGTGAGCCCCCTCCATACCAGGCCACGGTCATTCACCTGACTGGACTGAACACGAAACAATCCACATCGTAGACGTGTTTCAAGGGATTTACAGATAAAATACTTGGATTGGTACACAACTTTATGTCATTCGGCATTTCGTATTCTATCTCGACATTGGTGATACTGGCTGAAACGTCAAACAGTCATCATGTACAGTTTAAATGAGTGATACTGGCTGAATCATCAAAAAGTCATCATGTACAGTTTAAAAGAGTGATACTGGCTGAAACATCAAACAGTCATCATGTACAGTTTAAATGAGTGATACTGGCTGAATCATCAAACAGTCATCATGTACAGTTTAAATGAGTGATACTGGCTGAAACTTCAAACAGTCATTATGTACAGTTTAAATGAGTGATACTGGCTGAAACATCAAACATTCATCATGTACAGTTTAAATGAGTGATACTGGCTGACACATCAAACAGTCATCATGTACAGTTTAATTGAGTGATATTGGATGAAACATTAAACAGTCATCATGTACAGTATAAATGAGTGATACTGGCTGAAAAATCAAACAGTCATCATGTACAGTTTAAATGAGTGATATTGGTTGAAACGTCAAACAGTCATCATGAACAGTTTAAATGAGTGATATTGGCTGAAACATCAAACAGGAGAGGAATCAGAGAGAGGCCCCCAACAAAAGTTTCTAGCTTCCCCTCCCCAATCCTTACTTCCCGTCATGTTAACGAGGGCTCACTCTCTCAGACTTACTGTAGACTCTTGACTATTTGGCTTGTTATTATCCAGTCCTTGTCTTAAAATAGAGACAGCGTTACTTGGAATTATTTGTAAAGGGCTTATACAAATATTGTGCTGTGTGTTAAAGCGCTCGACTTTCGACCTGAAGGTACCGGGTTCGAACTCCGGTGGGGGGATCAAGAAATTGTTCAGGTCTTGGCTTAGGTCCAAGCTATGTCTTCATAGCCATTGCACTACCAGTTATGTTGGGAATGAACGATCATTATTTGTTGTATGACATTTCCCGTATCTCTAGGTGTACCCGAACCACTGGTTGAGAACTGTGGCCCTACACCCATTCATTTAAGCATATATTTTTTAGTTCGTATCGATACTCTAACCCGCTACTTTTCTTTTCCAAACGCTTTTGTCAAATTTAAAAGCCCATTGTGGCCGGCGTCTCAGAAAGCTTTCCCAAACACTGTCCTTGACCTGTCGTTGACCCTGTCCTTGACCCTGTCGTTGACCTTAACCTCATGATCTAAGGACCGCCATTGGCACAATGAAACTATAACAAGACGACAGTCATACAAATAAAATGAGGGTCTACTGATTTAGATAAACTAGAGACAAACAAGTCAAACACCACAGGCTATATAACATGTACGATATATAACATGAAGAATAAATAACATGCATAATATATAACATGCAGAATTTATATAAAGCAGAAAATATAACATACAGAATATATTACATACAGAACATATAACACAAAGAACATTTAACACGCAGACTATATAACAAAGACTATATAACATACATAATATACATACAATACAGAATATATAACACACATAACATACATAAAATATTAAGCATACATAATATATAACATACAAAATATATAACACACATAATATATAACACGAAGAATATATAACATACAGTATATATAACACACAGAATGTATAACATACATAATATTGTATAACATACACAATATATAGCATACAAAATATATAACATACATATTGATATCACTACCACCTCACCAGCACAACTCACGTGAAATGATCCACTGAACCATATTGACATCACTTCCACCTCACCAGCACAACTCACGTGAAATGTTCCACTGAACCATATTGATATCACTGTCACCTCACTAGCCCAACTCACATGAAATGATTCACTGAACCATATTGATATCATTGCCACCTCACATGAAATGACATGACAGTGTTACTTTCAATGGGAGAAAACTGATCTCTCCATGTTACATGTCAATCGGAGATTGAACATCTCAACTCAACGTTGACTCCATTATCTCTCTATGTTACATGTCAACTTTTTATATGGATTTAGTTTAACCAAAAAGTGATTTGAAGCTTACAGCTGCTACTTCCACCCACAAGCATAGAATGTTCAGTACAGAGATGAACAAAACCTTGAGCCGCTTACAGAGTTTGAAAAAAAAAACCGAGGAAACCTTTAAATGACATTTGCAGGTGATAAATTTGATTTTAGGTAAATCCAGTACTGGACTTACGACATTGAGAATATCTTTTTAGCAGCCACTGGAACCAAAAATATAAAAATAAATAATGTATCCATAGAATGACTCTTGTTGAATGTATTACTATTATCATGATGTTCGTATTGTCAAAACTGATCACAAACTATCTTTAATGTTTCTAGCTCTCAGTTACTTATTAAAGTAGTTACAAGTTGTTTATTTCTCAATTTTTCCTTTAGAGTCCTTACTTCTGACTGTTTTTTTATTAGATATGGTAAATGGCTTTTTGTTTTTCAATTTTACCAAATTTTTTTGTGTTAATAACTTTTAATAAGTAAAACATTTTAATTTTTATAAGTCAAAAGAGACAACTGAGACCTGACTAAGAAAATGAAATATTTTACTGATTATTTCCCTTTGATTTCAATTTTTTAAAGTGTTTATTTTTTTAACGTCAGACGAAATTCAAATTCATCAACCGTAATGTCTAATTTAATCATACAGTTTAATCAATGGTATGTTGATTTCTTAATAAAATATCGTTTATTATTACTGTAGAGAACAAATGTACTTTCACATTTGTTAAGTTTTACACTCTTTGATAAAATTCTGTCGTTTGTACACCTATTTTCGATATGTAAATGATTATTGACATAAATTTATTAAATTGTGATTTTTGGTTATGACGTTACAATTTGTTTATTGATTTATTGTAAAAATTTACTATATGATTTAATTAACAAATCAACAAAAACATGACGTGACAGAAATAAAGATAAACTATAATAATGGTCAATTGAAAGTTTTATTGAAAAAATTCTGAGTCCAGACACATAAATGTACTGAAGATAAACAACATTAGAATAAATAAATATATTGATGACAATAATAAACAAACAACATTAGAATAAATAAATATATTGATGACAATAATAAACAAACAACATTAGAATAAATAAATATATTGATGACAATAATAAACAAACAACAAATGTTTATGTTGATGACATAATGTAATAGAATGACATACAAATAAAATACAACACCGCCATATTGTTTGTTTACAAACAACTCACAAGACACGACCAGCCCCGCTGTAATTAAGTTTAGAATTTAAACTTCCACTGTGGACAAGTTGATACCACCACCACCCACCACCATACCCCATACAATGAACTGAGGCTCCACTACTACCTGGACATGTACATGTTGTGTAGGTAAATTTATTGTAATCATAACCCACCTTGTATTTGTCCACCCAGTGACCAACACTGACCTGTTTACTACATCCATGAGGATGTGACACTATAAAGTTCAACTTGTCAACATGTCGAGATTCTCTGTATTTGTTGTTGACTTTACACCAGAGATCAAAATAATGTCTACACAACATTATCAGTTTATCTCCCAGATTTTTGTCACATGTCACACAGTTCAACATACACGTGTCTCTCTCAATGTTTACATCATCAACACTGACCTGACCAACACTGACCACTGGACTGTCTTCTCTATCATAAAACAATCTCAAGGATGTGTGGCTGGCCTCAATGTCATCAAACACCACATGTGTGGCTGTGTTCACAACAAACTCCCACCACACGTGGCTGGCTGTGTCTGAATGTTTACATTTCTTACACCAACATGTTGTGTAGTTCTCCCTATGTTTACCTCCATATGTATCACTATATCCATCTGTAAACTTGTTCACTCCACTCACCCACCCACTTCCTGTTCTCCAGTTTGTTTTGTCACTCATGTTGTAAAATGGATATGAAACTTTTGTCTTTGGCCAAAACTTTGGTCTGTGTGGACTGGTCATTTTAACATCAACTCTGACTGTCAGGTCAGCTGTAGCTTTGATGTATTCATACAGATCCTTGTCACGATGACCTTCAGGTAGACGGTTTAAGGTGAATGTATCAACAGGTATAAACTGTCTATGACCTGGATTCTTCTTACAGTCACTATAATGTTGGTATAGATCAGCTTCTCCACCTTCTGACACCTGAGTTTCATGATCACCTAAAAACAAAATAAAACGTTTTTTTCTTCTATAATAAATTTATAACTTATTTTACAACAACAAATAAATAAAATATTATATTTTATTTTAGATAGCTGAATTGACCATGGATTATTTTTTTTTTATAATTAAATATGAAGAATTTTAGTTTATTGCTAAACTGATTGTTTAAATAGAAATGAAAATATATGTATAACATATTACCATAAATTTGATCCACCGGTTTGTCTTGTTCACTCTGACCATATAACTTAGCTGAAGAGACAATAATATATTAGGTTGTTAGATAACATTGTTCATTAACTTGTGTAAATAAATATTTGCATATTAAACATCAGTATTTATGTAAATTTCTTTATGCTAAACTAACAAAGATACAATAATAACCTATTAAAATTTGTTATCATAAATTATATTACATAATAAAAATTATTTTACCTTTAGAATTATGTGCCCCCATGTTTATTTGTTAAAGAGATTTGGATCTGGACATAACTGAAATAAATTGAAAATATTAGAATTCAATAAAACTGACAAAAACATATTACTTATTACCTTAGTAATATATATATATATATATATATATATATATATATATATATATTTATATATATATATATATATAAAGACTTTATTGTTATTTTAAATATATTAGGACTAATTATGATAATATTGTTTATTCTACCATTTAGTTTATAAAGTTATATTTAATTTTATCCTGTATATATAATTATCTTTTAATTTATAAAGAATCATCCATTACTGTCCATTTAAAATTGATTGCAACAGACAAATCAACTTAGAATTGTAAAGTATACAATAATTTATCATTCTTAACTTTGAAATATCAAAGATATCAAGTCCACATATTATGTCTGTTACAAGTCTAAACAATATTAATAAATTGTGTTTGATTTTACCATAAAGTTTATTTCCCAATGTTTGAGTTTCACTTTCCACCAATTGACTTTAGACGCCAACAGTAATACAATTTTTAGTCTGAAATAAATCAAATAATTCATAAAAATAATATTTAAGTTTACAACTGAAAATTATCCAACTCAGGCTAGTTAACTTAAATAAATATATTTCAATAAAAAGATAAATAAAATATTTGAAAAAAAAACTTCTCTTCCAACAATGTAGAATTCAAGACATAATTCCTGTAAAATAAACACTTACCATAAATATAATAGTTTATTATTTCAGTAATCCAATTCTTCCAGCTTCTGGCTTTTGAGTTTTTTATGCACCTATAAAATAAAACATAAAAAAATATCATGATTTATAGCTCAAAATAAATCAAAAATGAAATTTAGATATTATGTTTTACACTACACCAATGACACATATTTGTATGCACAATGTATTTTATCTCAAAAAGTATCTTTACATTGTGTCAGTTATGGTACACTGTATACCGAGGAACTTGAGAAATCATCTAAAATAAAACATATCAATATCAGGTTTATGCCAACTTGTATAAATCTTTAAAAAAATAGTTTATATCATATAGCCTGTATATTTATTCATAATTGTCAGTATTATTGAGTAACTAGCTGTACCCCGCAAAGCCTTTGCAGGGAGATAGACTTGTAAAGCCATTGCCGAGCCTAGTATTTGGGGGCCCTGCATTTTGACATTCGATACAATGACATGAGATTATGTACTTAATATTTAATGTAAAAAATAATTTTCGGGGCTCCCCTCAAGCTGGAGCCCGGTGGGACTTTCGATTTTGGACCCTCCCCCACCCTAGTTACGCCTCTGTGTTATTTTTTTTAAGTTATGAAATAATTTAAAATCTAATTAGTTGTTGTTTCTTTTTCTTACAACATCCTAAAAGATAAATTATTTAAATTAAAAAAGTCAAAGAAATCTAATTAGTTACTTTTAATTAAAACAGCTAAAAGTTAGTAAAAGGATATATATTCTGAAAAAAAAAAAACCATAAAAAAAATGTCAAAGCTTTTGCAGGAAGATAGACTTGTAAAGCCATTGCAGAACCTAGGATTTGGGGGCCCTGCATTTTGACATTCAATACCATGACATGAGATTATGTACTTAATATTTTGGACCCCCCCCCACCCTAGTTACGCCTCTGTGTTAATTTTTTTTTTTAAGTTATGAAATAATTTAAAATCTAATTAGTTATTGTTTCTTTTTCTTACAACATTCTAAAAGATAAATTATTTAAATTAAAAAAAATGTCAAAGAGATCTAGTTAGTTACTTTTCATTAAAACTAAAAGGATATATTCTGAAAAAAAAAAAAGTCTCTGGGAGATATCGAACCCGGAGAGTCTGCATAATAATGGTTCCTTAGCCAGTCGCATAACCTTTCAGCCACCGCGCCGTACATATAAAGTGTGCAATTTTAATGTACTGTTAGAAAAATATTCCTCGGTTATGTTTTCATTGCCTTTTGACCTAGTTTTTTAGGTCTATATTGATATTTTGTAATTAAGAAATAATTCAAAGCCGTATTTATTTAAAATCATAAGTATTTTAAAAGCTAAGAACTTAATTAGTATAGAAATTTGCAGAATTTCTTTTTTTAAATATTATATCGACTTTTAAAAAGAACTTTATTTACGAAATTAGATACGAAAACGCGGTCAATAGTCTTATCGTCGCCGACGTCGGAGATTTTCGATTATTACTATTGTTTTATGTTTGACGATGTTAAAATGCTCTGTTGTAATAAAAACTACAATGATTTGAATGATATTATATGCTAATTATTAATTGTTAATATTGGGGACTTTTACATTTTATAATTAAAAGCACAGAAACTATTGAAAACTGTAGATATTTCTAAAAGAAAAAATGAATCGAGACTCAGGGGATGACGCCATTTTTGAATTCTTATTTTCCGCTTTCGATTTAACGCACACTGGAAATGATTAATATGATATATGATGATGATGACTGGATATTTGACTTTTAAGTTAAAGAAAGACAAAAATATATGCTATTTAAAACATTTTTTACATTACCAATTTATGTCTACTTGGATAATGAGATTTAAAAATAAAATAATTGGAGAAAATTAAAAAAAAAATGTTAAGATTTTTTAAACACAACTTTATTAAGCTAAAAGTGTTTCAAACTACTTGATCAAAGTGAAAAATTAAAAAAAAAATTTTTTTATTTAAGCCATGAAAGCTACATGAATTACATGATAAATATTAAAACCTCCACAATTACTACAGACTACAAGGCTTCTTATGGATATATTTTATATATTTATGTATGATACCTAAGGAAATAATATATTAATTTAAGATAGTGAAGCATTTTGATTAACTCAAAGGTTAATAAAGTACATTTTTTTATCAAATAATATCTTAATTTAAGATAGTGAAGCATTTTGATTAATTCAAAGGTTAATAATATAGGCCTATATTTTTTAATCTCTTTGCAACAGCTTTACGGAATATAATTATACAAGCTTCTCAAAATCCATATTTCACCTTTTAAAAGCATTTTGGCATTATTTTAAATTTTGCATTACAATTAAAAACGTATCAAAATTGAAAATAAGTTCAAGAGAATTAATTATTAAAAAAAGTATCAAAAGTGATAGATGTATACTTATGACATTTATGACAAACTGACTTTATTGAATAGACCGTGATTCTCACAGTAACTGTTATTAGTGATATAACCCACTTGCGGGTGGCTAACAAACTTCTTATAGGTTTAGCAAATTTTAATTCTTCAGTAAATGATTGATAATCTATAAATTTCTAATTTAAATTATATTTCTCTTCATTTTACATAATAAAATGTTTGTTACTATAAAAATTAAAATAGGAAATGCAGAGTGGTGCACATAAAAGTATTCTGTCTCCTACTCACCTAGTATGGAGACAACATACTTTTTCAAGAGTTAGGCCTACACTGTAGCCTACACATAAATATCTTTTATATATATACATATTTATATGTACATTTATATAATAAAAATTAACTTTTTTTCTCATTTTGCTGTTTTCTTTTTTACAGATGGATAACAAAAACACCAGTTTTTAAAATAGGCTGTAAAACAAAAATAGTTGTCAAAGTAGCTTAGTAGGTCTTCAAGTTTGAGAACTGATGTAATAGACAATATTAACAGATTTTATATAATAAAATTATGACTAAATATCTATTAGGGCTGATAAAAATAAAAAAAAAAATATATAATAAAATAGAAAAAAGTAGAAAAAGGTAATGAAACATAAAAATAATAATTTAAAGTTCAAACATCTATAAACAATTTAAATAATTTGTCAATTTTAAAGAAATTGAACAAAATTTTAAAAAGAAATTAAAATAAATTTATCAACCTTTAACAGAACTATGGAAAAAAATAAATGTAAATTTAAGAGATAACAAATCTTTTTTTTTAACAGCGTAGAAAATATAAATCATATAGCACTTTAAATATAAATTTGTTTTTAAAAGTACTTTGACATTTTTTAATTTTCTATTCTAGCATGAATCCCCGATACATAACAAATATTGTATTAATATTTTAAGTGATTAGCTCATTCGCCCGATGATTCCGCTCATACTAGCCAGTACAGATTTAAAAAAAAATATTTTAATATTGATAAAAAGTATTTGACCAATATTCAATTATTAAATATATAATCTTGATTAGTATAATTTAAAAACTCCTTATTGCAATATTGGTTGAGACTACAATTTAGTACAATTACTGAAACTCAAGTAATCATGCTCAAACCAACGATGTCGATAAGAAATTTTAATTTCCCCAAGGCCAACTTATTAATGAAATTAAAGACTGATAGCAGCGAATAAAAACCAGTGCTAGATAAATGCTAGATTAAATTATCATAATCAATATAAAATCTGATAAATCTTAAAAGCTTAACAGTTCTTTAAATTAAGAAAAAAAATTAAAACTCGGTAATCAATCTAACTATGCCTACTAGTTGCGGTACTTGCAGATGTAAAATATGGCCAGGATGATTCTAACATTACTATCATTAGTACCAACTATTTATGCTAGATTAATTAGCTTCTTTTCTAGGCTTTCTAGTTTTATATTTTAAAGAAATGAGTTGCCAAAGCTTTACTAAGATACTATTTTCAATGCTAGATTTCTATTTCAAATATCATACTAATTTCTATAAAACCAAATAAAAACAACAATAAAGTGTAACTGATTAGTCAGTCAAATAGGCATTCAACCATCGTCTTTTGATACAAACAAATAGACAGTATCGATAAAAATAGTTGTCTATTTTATTTATGTTTACATTTTATTACATTACTTTAGTAGTTTATTTTTAAAAAATGGGCAGAATGTGTTCGGTTATGATAGGCTACTATATAGGCCTAATGATTATTTTAAAATTCCAGCACAAACATTCGTATTATGTTCATTACATTATTTTATAATACAATTATCGATATCGTTACTTAAATATCGATATGTGATATGTCAAACCAGTTCTCCCTCAACTAAATAAATTTATCTTTAGTTTAATTCAATTATTACAACTTGCATGCAGAGTTAAAAAAATAATATAAAAAAATAATTTTTCTTTGTCAGGTTTGAGATAAAATGATCAAACTAATTTAATTTTAGATACCAACACTATATAGGCTTGTAGCTAACAATTGTGTAAAGTAAGCTAATTCTCTTAATAACACCATTATTAGGGCCATAGAAAACATTTCACTCACAATCAGTTAGGTTTTTTAACTATTTTTAAAGAGTTTCACAACTTACCTTAGCTACAGTAAATAAATTGAAATTTTTTTCTGATTGATATGTAAAGCCGTATGACTCCAAAGAGAAATGTTTCCGAACTGATGTATTTTTCGTGGTTCTATAAATAGTAAGGTCCTTTCCATTTTAAGATATTCGGAAATTCCGAAAATGTGACTGATATTTAATATCTACTTATAGACTTCTCTTGTCATGATCACATATAACACAAAGTCGATTATAGCCGCAGTCTGGTAAAAACTTTCTTCAAATTTAAAAAAAGGGCCTGCTTTCAGATGTACGGAGCACGATATTAACTTTTATTGCTGGATCCCCCCCCCCCCCCCCCCCCCACCTTCTCCCAACCGTTCTCTACTGTCTGACGCCTATGACGTATGTTTTAAAATAACATTTCTTGTACAAGTATAATACCAGAGGTGGCCACGAGTATGGTTGTTAAGTTTCGCCATTTTATTTTTTAATTAATAAAATATACTTTAAAAAGTTGAAGTTGTATCATTGTATTAAGAATTTGTGAACCCAAGGAATTAGTGAAAACAGGTAATTAAATAAGAGAATAAAATATGGCTCATTGAGAGCCTAATAAAACATATCAAAGGGCTACCTGTGACTCTAAGAGCCGCATTTAGATATAATGGTAATTTACATGTTAAACTTGAAATTAAAGACTACGTTAGAAACTAAAGGCCTACATATTATTAAATAGACCAAGTCTATGTAAAACACATTTTATTATAGATTAAATACACCTACACGTAAAAATATTAGATTAGATTTCTCTTATTTTTTCAGCTCAATTAAAAACAAATTAGGCCAATAGACTGGTGAGACAAACTGATTATCTATAGACTGGTGAGACGAACTGATCATCTATAGACTGATGAGACAAACTGATTATCTATAGACTGGTGAGACAAACTGATTATCTATAGACTGATGAGACAAATTGATTATCTATAGACTGGTGAGACAATCGGATTATCTATAGACTGGTGAGACAAACCGATTATCTATAGACTGATGA
The DNA here is from genome assembly GCA_021962125.1 of Bulinus truncatus. Lineage (NCBI taxonomy): Eukaryota > Metazoa > Mollusca > Gastropoda > Planorbidae > Bulinus > Bulinus truncatus. Next base: position 774 of record JAGDYQ010000388.1, on the reverse strand, counting down.
GACAATGTGATTATCTATAGACTGGTGAGATAAACTGATTATATTTCCATATTTCCAGCTTTTGTTTACATTATTAAATGTATTCCTCACTGACAGTTCGTTTTTTGTTTATGTGTTTAACATTTATTTATTTTCTAAAGTATGATCTTAAGAAATGTGATTTGAAGTGATACATAAAGTGATTTTTTTATTATGATTTATTATCAAATCAGAATCTACTTTTACTCTATTTTGTTTATTTCTTTCCAAAAGTCATTGTAAAAAAAGTGAAAGTTTAAATCTCAAATCTTTCAAACGTTCTTGGTGATTTAATAATGTCAGGTATTTTTTTAATCAGTTTTAGTTTAGCAAACCTACATTCTGCAGATACTAAAGAAACTGGAAGTGTTAAGTTATTGCTAATGGCAATACATAAATTATCAATAGTGTTAGACCTGTTGATGTCAGCAAGAAACTGAAATATTTAAATTGGTACTTTGAATCAATGCTGCTAAATAGGTTCATTTGGTTTTGTTTTCACATAAAGAATTTATCAATCTGTAACAGTCAGTTCTGTTAGAAAAATATAATAATTAAACTTCACACGGAATGAATATCTATATAGTCCATAATCTGATCATTTTTTTGTTGCTAATTATTGAAAAGAAAATTGATAAATATCCCATTTCGAAATTCATTATTTTCCTTCAATTCTTTTTATACAACATTGTTTTTCCTTGATGTTGTTTTAGTAAAAGGCGGGGGGGGGGGGTTGTGGTGTCATATGCGATATCA
>JAGDYQ010000384.1:187500-456818 GCA_021962125.1 Bulinus truncatus | reverse complement strand
TATAAAGAGGACATTTGGGCATGTCGGGGTATAAAGAGGACATTTGGGCATGTCGGGGTATAAAGAGGACATTTGGGCATGTCGGAGTATAATGAGGACATTTGGGCATGTCGGGGTATACGGAGGACATTTGGGCATGTCGGGGTATACAGAGGACACTCGGGTATGGTGGGGCATATAGGAAAAACTTCACAATTTTAGATATGATGGTATCTGCTAACTGATTACATGGAGCACACTGGTTCATTATTACTAAATGTAATCTAACAGTCAATTTTATAAAAGTTATTTTAATGATGAATCGCTCATTTCTTTATATTTTAATAACCAATAATGGGAAAGTTTTTGTATTATGGTTTTAATGATACACATACACTATCATATATTGGGGGCTGTCCATTAATTACGTCAACTAAATAGGGGGGAGGGGGGGTCAGAAAATTTTTGACAATTGTTGACAAGGGAGAGGCGGGGAGGTCAAGAAAAGTTGACGTCAACAATGTTACTTTTTTTTAAATTTAATATAATTACTTAATAAATAGGAAAATTAAGCAGCGTTTGTAGTCCTGTGTTACACACTCGCTTAACATTCAGTATTTTAATTAAACTAACTATATTCCTACTAATTTTGCCACATAAACATTTTGGAAGCCACCTTTTTTTTGGGGGGGGGGGGGCTGTAATCAAATGTTGACGTAATTTTATAGGGGGGGGGGGTCTCTGGAAGTTTGACAAGTTGTTGACAAGGGGTGGGGGGGGGGTAAAAATCGCCAAAAATTTGTTGACATAAATAATGGACAGCCCCTTGCTGACAATGTATATAGTAATACTGAAGTATTTTTTATGTATTAATATGCTATATTCTTAGTGAAATATAAAAAAATGTAACATTATGCGCAGTTTCGATATAGTCAATTGAATTAATTTTGAATAATACAAAGTATCAGATAGGTTTGATTGCTTTTTATGTGTCAACTAATAATGAAATTCGAAAAGTAATTTACTGCCGGTATAACTTACGAAACAATAAATTATAAACTGAATTTATTTAAATCACAACGGAGCACTGGATTTGCTGTCAAGTTGACTTAAAGTTTATTTTTAAAAGTGGAAACCTCATATATTGTTCTACGTTCGTCTAACTAGTTAGACTAGCCATTGGTCAGTTAGTGCCCTAATCTCCTAAGGGAGGGAACAAAGCAACTGTAAACCCCGGACAATAGATTATCTTCTCACATTTCAGCCCAACAGGGAATGTCGTCAGAGGAGAGACAAATGTGTTACTCTGAGAAGTAATTTTAAAGATTGTACAGATCGAACATGTTAATTGGATCTTAGTATGAACTCGTAATATTGACATTTTGATTGGATCTTAGTATGAACTCGGTAATATAGACTTTTTTATTGTATCTCAGTATGAACTCGGTAAAATTGACATTTGTATTGTATCTCAGTATGAACTCGGTAATATTGACATTTGTATTGCATCTCAGTATGAACTCGGTAATATTGACATTTGTATTGTATCTCAGTATGAACTCGGTAATATTGACATTTGTATTGTATCTCAGTATGAACTCAGTAATATAAAACATACATTGGTATATATTGTGTCAAGGTTTGGCTATGATTGTTTGTGGTATTACCGTAGAATCATTTTTGTGAAGTCCTTGAAAAGATGAGATATTAATCTCTTAGATACTCTAAACCACTATGGGACTGTTTTGGGAGTGCCCTTCTTTCACCCCCAACATTGCCAATAGTGCATCATGGGAGAAGTGGAGGGAACTTTAATCATGGCCTGGATCACCGAGGATCAAATCAGTGACCTCAAGTTGACAGTCGAACATGTTACCGCACGATTATACAACTCCTACACTTAGAATTATTAAAATAGTTTGTTTGTTTGGCAAGTCATTTAAACTGGATATTGTTATTATTTCAGAAATATATCATAACTATCATTTTTACTGTTCATCATTGGTTAATATTAGAAATATGCACACTTTTCACAATACGTAACACTTATCATGACTTAGCTCCTTCGTACTCACTTCTCTTGTGACGTGCTCACTTCTCGTACGAAGTACTCACTTCTCGTGCGACGTACTCACTTCTCGTGCGAAATACTCTCTTCTCTTGCGAAGTACTCTCTTGTCGTGCGAAGTACTCACTTCTCGTGGGATGTAAACACTACCAGTGCAATGTGCACAATTTCCGTTAAATGCACACACTTCTTATGAGAGGTACTCACTTCTTTATGTTTAGATACAAGAAATATTAATATATTTAAAAACCTATTTCTACATTTCTGATAAACACCTGTTTTGAATGATACCTTATGGTCTTTATTAATTCCTTCTTTTACAATTACAATTCAAAGCTTAGTATCAAATATGTGTCTTACACGTGCGTAAAGATAATCATTATAAAAACGAATAAAGTTGATATTTGATTACTTTATGAACAAAAAATATTTTCATAATTCCTAAAAAAATGCATTTAAAAGTATCAAACAAAATGTTATATTATAACTTTATGAGCTTGAATTGTTATCTTAGTAAGAATTAGGTAGAGTTAATTTAAAAAAAATTACTTATGAAATATAGGCTACATGACCAGCCATAATTAAGAGCAGTGCTCGATTTAAGAAAAAACCAGTGCAAGGATAAAAAAAAATGTCTGCAGATCCGGGGATAAATGTATATGATTTCATCCCCGGCAGGGGTATATTAGCTAAAGCAGAGCCGGGGATGACAGGTCTCAGTGCCGGGGATATCCCCGGCGGTAAATCGAGCCCTGATTACGAGTGATGCTAGAGCTAAAGAGTTAATTGTAAGTCAAAGATTTTCGGTCAAGCCGAGGGGTCAAAGCTAGGTTTCTCTGCCAGCGTTACAATAAAGATTGTATTGTTTATAGGCTACTGGGAAACCAAACTAATTCTACTAAACCTTCAGGGGCGTACACTTGAGTGGAGTGGGGACTAGAGACGGCAGAGTAAAACAAAAAAAAACTTAATTAGTGGTCACATGAAATATACAACTTGAATTATTTATTATCATTAAGTATGTCTTTATAAATTATTGAAAAAATATACAACAACAATAGTACCATGTGTTCAAATCGATCAATAGTCACGCGATGCTTGGGTTCAATACAGAGCTTTATGTAACAGTAATAATAAACAACAACCACGTAATAATTAGTTACTCATACATTATTTTGTTTCTTATTTATATTTTTGTTCCTTTAGTTTGTTGTTTTTAATGGGGGGAGGGGGGAGGGAGCGGGGTGTAAAGTGCTTGGTTCCCCGATATCTTGAGGCAATGTTGTGTTGATAAAAGAGGAAATCTAAAATCAACAGCTCGATATCATATTTTGTAAATATTTCTTTCAAAGATGAGGATGCACGAGAATGGAAGTATATTTTGAAAGGGTTTGTTTGTCACGATTTTGTTTGTTATTATGTTTTTTTATGATGTTTGTTATTATATATCCTTTGTGAATGCATTTGTTATTTCTAGACATCCTAGATCCTTGGTGAACGCATTTATATACTGTAGTAGCTGATATAATGATGATCTATGTTACAGGCCAGTAATTGATTCTGTAGTAGCTGATATAATGATGACCTATGTTACAGGCCAGTACTAATAGATACTGTAGTAACTGATATAATGATAACCTATGTTACAGGCCAGTAATTGATACTTTAGAAGCTGATAGAATCCAAATATCATTGTTTAAAAAGAAAATATTAATTCTAAAACTTCCATCCTAGTCTACCAGCCTGCAAAACCAGACAAATGTCATGGCGGATAAGATTTAAAATATAGAGAGAGTGACCTAAATATCGCAACTTTCCCTGTACACAACAAATTGTTTTGGTCAAACTGGCTGGTTTGAAACAGTTTCCTTGTTTGAATTTATTTTTCTGTATGTCTTCTCAAAATGTCAATATAAAAAATTTATTCTTTTAAAACACAATTCCCCACATTCATGTCAGGATGTTTCGAACCAGTTTTTTCTTGTTTAACTCCATCCACTGCTCCCATAATTTCCAATTAAAAACTCTCTAAAAGACAAAACCCCCTAACTTTATTCAATATTAATTTCATTTTAAATCACGCTACATCAGTTTAATACATGCACATGTCTAAGTTCTCCTAATTCATAAGCCTTCACATTAGACAAAACTCAAACCGTAATATGAAATCATATACACAATCATTTATAAAACCAATTATTTTTTATTAGATATATTCTGTAGCTACCAAACCTAATCGTATTTTATTTGTACATTTATATATCACTCAATCAACACTCACATAGAAGTATTAAAACTAAAGGAATTTGTTCAACACAATGCTATGTCGAGCAAGTATTAAAAGTAAAGGAGTTTGTTCAACACAATGTTATGTCGAATTTACGCACAATTCTTACAAAGAAAAAAAAATGTGTCACTGGATAATTTCCGTGCTAACGTAACACAGAATGAAACAATACGATGAGCAAACAGTAACGATTCTGTTAGTAAACATCGAAATTCATCAGCACCGCTAGCCTTTAATATAATTATATATATATATATATATATATATATATATATATATATATATATATATATATACAGAGAGAGGGAGAGAGAAACAGATAGATAGATAGATAGATAGATAGATAGATAGATAGATAGATAGATAGATAGATAGATAAACAGAAATAAAACTCTGATGATAACCGTTTAATTACAGGTTGAATTTTACAACTTGATTTATAATCTTTGTAATGTATGACAATAATTTCTGATGTCTGGAACATTTTGTCTTTAGTTTGAATGTTGACATAAAATGCCTCATCAGAGATTGACTCAGTAATCACCTCTTCTTTCTTCCCTTTTTCACCCTTTTTTACCTCATCCAAACTGTCACAAAAACCACTTCATTTACCTCATCAATCGCTTCACTCCACCTCATCAGTTCTTATACAAAAGTAGCTCACGAGTTTATAACTGAAGAATATTGATGGTGAACTTTGAGAGAAGAGGAGGGGGGCAGAGGGAGGGGGGGTGAATGAGTGTGTGTGTGAGTGTGTGTGTGAGTGTGTGTGTGTGTGTGAGTGTGTGAGTGTGTGAGTGTGTGAGTGAGAGAGATGAGGGTGGGGGGAGTCAACTTGTGGTCGGTGATTGAAATGTTTGGAATGAGAGTAGTTATGGTTGTCTTCAATCTGGAGAGGTCAATGTGAGAGTTGAATGATGGGCACCTGATAGCTGCTTAGCTGCTCTTTCATGTTTCAAGGAGACAAACAGCATATTGAACAATTGAGCATTTGGTGTAAGTGTATAAAGAGAGTCAGACAAGGAACAATGGAGCATTTGGAGTAAGTGTATATAGAGAGTCAGACATGGAACAGTTGAACATTTGGTGTCAGTGTACAAAGAGCTATACATGGAACAATGAAGCATTTGGAGTAAGTGTACAAATAGTTATACATGGAACAATGAAGCATTTGGAGTAAGTGTACAATGAGTTATACATGGAACAATGAAGCATTTGGAGTAAGTGTGCAGAGAGGTATACATGGAACAATGAAGCATTTGGAGTAAGTGTACAAAGAGTTATACATGGAACAATGAAGCATTTGGAGTAAGTGTACAAAGAGCTATACAAGGAACAATGGAGCATTTGGAGTAAATGTACAGAGAGCTATACATGGAATAATGAAGCATTTGGAGTAAGTGTACAAAGAGCTATACATGGAACAATGAAGCATTTGGAGTAAGTGTACAAAGAGTTATACATGGAACAATGAAGCTTTTGGAGTAAGTGTACAAAGAGCTATACATGGAACAATGGAGCATTTGGAGTAAGTGTACAAAGAGCTATACATGGAACAATGAAGCATTTGTAGTAAGTGTACAAAGAGTTATACATGCAACATTGAAGCATTTTGAGTAAGTGTACAAAGAGCTATACATGGAACAATGGAGCATTTGGAGTAAATGTACAGAAAGCTATACATGGAATAATGAAGCATTTGGAGTAAGTGTACAAAGAGCTATACATGGAACAATGAAGCATTTGGAGTAAGTGTACAATGAGTTATACATGGAACAATGAAGCATTTGGAGTAAGTGTGCAGAGAGGTATACATGGAACAATGAAGCATTTGGAGTAAGTGTACAAAGAGTTATACATGGAACAATGAAGCATTTGGAGTAAGTGTACAAAGAGCTATACATGGAATAATGAAGCATTTGGAGTAAGTGTACAAATAGCTATACATGGAACAATGAAGCATTTGGAGTAAGTGTACAAAGAGCTATACATAGAACAATGGAGCATTTGGAGTAAATGTACAGAGAGTTATACATGGAACAGTTGAGCATTTGGAGTAAGTGTACAAAGAGCTATACATGGAACAATGAAGCATTTGGAGTAAGTGTACAAAGTGTTATATATGGAACAATGAAGCATTTGGAGTAAGTGTACAAAGAGCTATACATGGAACAATGAAGCATTTGTAGTAAGTGTACAAAGAGTTATAATGGAGCAATGAAGCATTTGGAGTAAATGTACAGAGAGCTATACATGGAACAATGGAGCATTTGGAGTAAATGTACAGAGAGCTATACATGGAGTAATGAAGCATTTGGAGTAAGTGTACAAACAGCTATACATGGAACAATGAAGCATTTGGAGTAAGTGTACAAAGAGTTATACATGGAACAATGAAGCATTTGGAGTAAGTGTACAAAGAGTTATACATGGAACAATGGAGCATTTGGAGTAAATGTACAGAGAGTTATACATGGAACAGTTGAGCATGTGGTGTAGGTGTACAAAGAGTTGTACAAGAAAGAAAATCTAAATATGTCGAAGAATAAATATTAATAGAAGCCAGTTTATACGTGAATCTATGGATATATGGTTCAATCTATCTATTTCAGTCTAAAACTAAAATCTAGTCCCTACGTCATCTTCCGTATTATAATATATCTCTAGCACACAGACACATACACACACATAGACACACAAACAAACACACACACACACACACCAATGAAGTAACGGCTATTTGACATATGACATGGATTTCTTTGTTTTGTTTATTCTGACAGACACGCTTGTCGTGGAAACAATACTGTGAGCGTGTGGCAATAACAATGAATCTTTTTAACAAATAACAAAATCGTACATTTGATTTCCAACCATTGTTACTTGTATGTCTCTCTATCAACGTTATACCTAATAAACATATGACTTTCTCATACATGATATACCTAATGCACATATGACTTTCTCATACACCGATATACCTAATGCACAAATGACTTTCTCATACACCGATATACCTAATGCACATGTGATTTTCTTAAACAGCTTTAAACATTATACATTCCAAATTACAAATAGATATTACCGCTACTAATCAACTCTAGTGCACACTAATTGATACAGTAAAGATTATTTTGAAAATGTACAAGCTTAAATTGATTGGTTGAATAAAACTTTAATACAGATACCGCCATCTTATTTGGCCAACGTAAACAACACATATTTTTGAACAAATTCGTGTGTGATTGTATTTCAATTTTAGTGACTTCTACAGTAAACAATAAAATAATCACATATGAAAATATATATCTTTAAACAAAGAAAATAATAATTAGGCATAATATATACACTGTTAAATTGAAAACCGTCTGTTGTTATTAGAAAACTTTAAAAAATGACGAAATGTGACACCACCGACATATAAATTAGGTCGTTATATTTAAAGTGGTGCTATGAGCTTTGTGGCATAGTGCAAACTTGTTGACCCGAAGTTCTAGAGTGCGAGTCCAAATAGTTGTAGGGTGCATACGAAGTCACACGATTCACGCCATTTAGTGGGATGGGGGTGGAGATGGGGGCGGACGGCTGAGCATTGTCCAAGCCATATATCCATTTGATTGTGGGGGAGTAAATAAACAGGTCAACAGGTCAACTGTCAAATAACTGACGTGAATAAAGAAACTCTCATACAACTGACCTCCAGGTTCTCGTGCGTTACATATAGATTCTGTTTGTATATAGAGGAGTGGGGATATTTGTGATTATCCAGGACAATTTGATATTTGATTATCCAGGACAATTTGATATTTGATTATCCAGGACAATTTGATATTTGATTATCCAGGACAATTTGATATTTGATTATCCAGGACAATTTCATATTTGATTATCCAGGGCAATTTGATATTTGATTATCCAGGACAATTTGATATTGATACCGTTCTTGAGACGTTGGTACTAATAATTACAAAGAGTCCAGCCAATAAATGTTTGGAGCTACACACGTACTTACTAACCGATGAATAAACAGACAAACATTCATAGAGATGAACTACAGATGACTATAATAGAGAGTCACACTCATATAAATACAAACATATTGAGACATATGGATATATAAACATATGAACATATAGACTCATATAGATAAAGACAAACATATTGATATACGCCATGTTCCCTTAAGAACCAAAATGTCTCCCATGGGGAGTAACCCACTGATGTTGGCAGTCAGATCTAATCAAAACATTTAACCGAGATTAATTGTGTGTCTTTATCTTTGAAATAAAATTAGCAATTAAGTTCAGTAGTCGGCAGCCAGTGGTCAGCAGCTAGCGTTCAGCAGCCAGTGGTCAGCAGACCATCAGTTATCCGCGAAACAATGCCGCTTGTTTGTAGAAGTTAGTATATAACAGCAATCATGTGTTAAAGCGACAACGGCTACCGCAGTAGGTTAAACCACAGACACATGAAACATTGGTACATGGGATAGATGAAATAAATTTAGAGGTTCGCGGGAATAAACTTATGATTTTAGTGATACTCTAACAATTAGAAAAAAATTTTAAAAGTTATTATGCAGGATAATAATATTATTTTTTTTTAATCTGTCAAGACATATATCAGTTTTTGTTATAGTATCAGATTGTTTATTATTGTATCAGTTTCTTGATAATTGTATTAGTTTGTTGATTATTGTATCAGTTTGTTGAATATTTTATCAATTTTTTTTAATTATTGTATCAGTTTGTTGATTACTGTATCAGTTTTGTATTGATGTTATTCCCCAGAGAGTTGTACAACGTCCAGGGGAAATAATTTTATATAAATTCAATACGTTCCCAAGGTTGTCTCTATCAGGGGAATCTGTACCCACCTCATCGACCAGTCACTTAACGGGCTAAACGCGAGTACAGACAACAGGCAGACACGGTTATCTACTCCCCCCGCACCTTCCCCCTCCTGCTTTACCTCCCTGATCAGATTAACATCGACATCTGTTGATTGGCTTTTTACTACTCACTCTTGGACACTCTGTGTGTTTGTGTGTGTCTGTCTGTGTGTGTGTCGTAGACCCATCATTTACATCTTCCTATTTTTCACCTTAACCCCACGCCCAGTCTGAATGCTCCCTCACCTTCCCCCTTCCACCACCACACACTTACCCCCAGCCAGACTGGGTGTATTGTTGTCTACCTGTTGGGAGTCTGGAATAACAGGACTCGCGCGAAAACTTAATCTTGTTATGACGTCATGATGCACACAAAGCGATGGTATGAAAACAAACAGAAGCGCACTTGACGAAATGTTAACTTATGACTGTAATAAAATGTTAACTTATGGATGTACACAGAATGTTAACTTATGACTTTACACAGACTCATACTCAATGTTTACCTATGACTCTAAGTAGAATCATTAAAATTTACAACTTAGCTTCAGGGAGAATTAAGTATACGTATAACTTCAGACAGTATCATACAAAATGTTAACATATAACAATAGAGTCCATGTTACAAAATGTAAGCATATAACACCAGAGACCATCATACAAAATGTTAACAACAATAGTGTCCATCATACAAAATGTAAGCATATAACACTAGAGACCATCATACAAGATGTTGACATATAACACTAAAGACCATCATACAAGATGTTAACATATAACACCAGTGACCATCATACCAGATGTTAACATATAACATCAGAGACATCAAACAAGATGTTAACATATAACACCAGAGACCATCATACGAGATGTTAACATATAACACCAGGGACCATCATACGAGATGTTAACATATAACACCAGAGACCATCATACAAAATGTTAACATATAACACCAGAGACCTTCATACAAAATGTTAAAATATAACATCAGAGACCATCATACGAGATGTTAACATTTAACACCAGATACCATCATACAAAATGTTAACATATAACATCAGAGACCATCATACAAAATGTTAATTCATGACTGTAGACCAGTGGTTCTCAAAGTGTGTTGCGCGGCCCAATGGTCACTTGCGGTCAGTTGGGTTACGACACATAAATACACATAACTATAGCTGGAATAAAACTTTCTACACCAGCAGCTCGGTAAAGTAAAGAAACGTCTGCAATATTGAGTTTGACGTCGATATACTGAGCTAATGTAAACTTTCTATGTCAGTTGAAAATATACATTCACCCACACACACACACACACACACACATACACTAAAGCTCCACACTTCTCGTTACCCCATCCACCCATGTTCATTATCTTTTACGATTTCATTTCCACACTCCCACAGTTTAAACATTCATTTCTCCACATAAGTCGTACAACCATAAACCAAAACAAACGTGCACAACCCCAGAGCTGATAGACTGGAGATTTTACACAGAAGGCAGTGAATGGAGACCTGGTGTAATTTTCTAGCCTCGCTCTTTGCTGGAAACTTTCTGGCACTGGTGATAGCAGTGGGGGGAAAGGTGGGGGGGGGGGGTTCTCTAGAGAATTGCATCCCTTTAGTTTGACAAACTCTGAGATAGACAGGCTTACTTTTTTGAAATAAAATATTTGTTGTGTGGGAAGCTTTAGAAGTGTATTTTATATAAGTACATATATATATATAAATATTGTGTGTGTGTGTGTGTGTGTGTGTGTGTGTAGACAGAGAGATATGTAGACAGAAGACATGCATTATTTATATGACAGAATAAATTTAGATTTCATCTCAATATTTATGAGTATTTTTTCCTATTTTTTTAATTTACATATAGTGTTCAGCTAATTGCATTAAATGTAAACATGATACACAAGACGTGATTATATATATATATATATATATATATATATATATATATATGCTACATATGTATTTGTGTCTGTATGGCGTTGTTCGTGTGTGTGGCGGTGTTTATGTGTATGTGTGTGGCGTTGTTCGTGTGTGCAGTTTAAATTAGTTTTGTTTGACCTACAAACAGGTGTCATGTTTATCGAATCAATAATAAATGTAGCTTTTAGAGAACATTCCACAATCAGGTTTGTAAACATTGTACACTCAGGCTGGTAAATATTCTACAATCAGGTTTGTAAACATTCTACATTAAGGTTTGTAAACATTCTACATTAAGGTTTGTAAACATTCTACAATAAGGTTTGTAAACATTCTACATTCAGGTTTCTTAATATTCTACAAAAGGTTTGTAAACATTGTACATTCAGGTTTGTAAACATTCTACAATAAGGTTTGTAAACATTCTACATTCAGGTTTGTAAACATTCTACATTCAGGTTTGTAAACATTCTACATTCATGTTTGTAAATCTTGTTTTTGTCTTAAAAAACAAACAAACATCTCCATTGTTCTATGGAAACACCTCTCGTCGTTTTCTCGTTCAACTTTCAGCGCCAATTTATGTAAGATTCAATTAATGCATTTCATTGGCTTTGACATACACTAGAGGAAAATTTGAAAAAAAAGAAATTACAAAAGCAATTTAAACGAAGTGTTCGGGTTGATCTTCCCATTCTGTCGAGATGAGACATTTTTTTTTTTATTTTGCCTGTAATATCACCACACACCCCATCCCCAGCCCCTCACCAAGAATCTGACTGACACTGTTCTAGACGGGCCACTTGAACATTGATGTCTAGATGGTGGACTGACACTGTTCTAGACGGGCCACTTGAACATTGATGTCTAGATGGTGGACTGACACTGTTCTAGACGGGCCACTTGAACATTGATGTCTAGATGGTGGACTGACACTGTTCTAGACGGGCCACTTGAACATTGATGTCTAGATGGTGGACTGACACTGTTCTAGACGGGCCACTTGAACATTGATGTCTAGATGGTGGACTGACACTGTTCTAGACGGGCCACTTGAACATTGATGTCTAGATGGTGGACTGACACTGTTCTAGACGGGCCACTTGAACATTGATGTCTAGATGATGGACTGACACTGTTCTAGACGGGCCACTTGAACATTGATGTCTAGATGGTGGACTGACACTGTTCTAGACGGGCCACTTGAGCATTGATGTCTAGATGGTGGACTGACACTGTTCTAGACGGGCCACTTGAGCATTGATGTCTAGATGGTGGACTGACACTGTTCTAGACGGGCCACTTGAACATTGATGTCTAGATGGTGGACTGACACTGTTCTAGACGGGCCACTTGAACATTGATGTCTAGATGGTGGACTGACACTGTTCTAGACGGGCCACTTGAACATTGATGTCTAGATGGTGGACTGACACTGTTCTAGACGGGCCACTTGAACATTGATGTCTAGATGGTGGACTGACACTGTTCTAGACGGGCCACTTGAACATTGATGTCTAGATGGTGGACTGACACTGTTCTTAGAACGGGCCACTTGAACATTGATGTCTAGATGGTGGACTGACACTGTTCTAGACGGGCCACTTGAACATTGATGTCTAGATGGTGGACTGACACTGTTCTAGACGGGCCACTTGAACATTGATGTCTAGATGGTGGACTGACACTGTTCTAGACGGGCCACTTGAACATTGATGTCTAGATGGTGGACTGACACTGTTCTAGACGGGCCATGATGATTGATGTCATGGTGGACTGACACTGTTCTAGACGGGCCACTGAACATTGATGTCTAGATGGTGGACTGACACTGTTCTAGACGGGCCACTTGAACATTGATGTCTAGATGGTGGACTGACACTGTTCTAGACGGGCCACTTGAACATTGATGTCTAGATGGTGGACTGACACTGTTCTAGACGGGCCACTTGAACATTGATGTCTAGATGGTGGACTGACACTGTTCTAGACGGGCCACTTGAACATTGATGTCTAGATGGTGGACTGACACTGTTCTAGACGGGCCACTTGAACATTGATGTCTAGATGGTGGACTGACACTGTTCTAGACGGGCCACTTGAACATTGATGTCTAGATGGTGGACTGACACTGTTCTAGACGGGCCACTTGAACATTGATGTCTAGATGGTGGACTGACACTGTTCTAGACGGGCCACTTGAACATTGATGTCTAGATGGTGGACTGACACTGTTCTAGACGGGCCACTTGAACATTGATGTCTAGATGGTGACTCTAGATGACACTGTTCTAGACGGGCCACTTGAACATTGATGTCTAGATGGTGGACTGACACTGTTCTAGACGGGCCACTTGAACATTGATGTCTAGATGGTGGACTGACACTGTTCTAGACGGGCCACTTGAACATTGATGTCTAGATGGTGGACTGACACTGTTCTAGACGGGCCACTTGAACATTGATGTCTAGATGGTGGACTGACACTGTTCTAGACGGGCCACTTGAACATTGATGTCTAGATGGTGGACTGACACTGTTCTAGACGGGCCACTTGAACATTGATGTCTAGATGGTGGACTGACACTGTTCTAGACGGGCCACTTGAACATTGATGTCTAGATGGTGGACTGACACTGTTCTAGACGGGCCACTTGAACATTGATGTCTAGATGGTGGACTGACACTGTTCTAGACGGGCCACTTGAACACTGATGTCTAGATGGTGGACTGACACTGTTCTAGACGGGCCACTTGAACATTGATGTCTAGATGATGGACTGACACTGTTCTAGACGGGCCACTTGAACATTGATGTCTAGATGGTGGACTGACACTGTTCTAGACGGGCCACTTGAACATTGATGTCTGGTTTCATTATTTTCTGTTTTTTTTTTTTTTGTTTTGTTTTTACGTTTAGTTGTTTTAAATTTTTTGTGTGAGAAAATTTCACGTTAAAGTGACATTGATGACGTCATTATAACTTGTGTTATTTTTTTTTTTTTTGAGAAGCGGGGAAAATGATAAGTGCGAAAAAGCATGGCTGCTGTACTTACTGTTTATAGTCTAACGATTTACTGGCTACAGCAGGCCAACTATGTGTTAGTATGTATAGTACCATATATGATGCTTACAGCAGGCCAACTATGTGTTAGTATGAATACTACCATATATGATGCTTACAGCAGGCCAACTATGTGTTAGTATGAATACTACCATATATGATGCTTACAGCAGGCCAACTATGTGTTAGTATGAATACTACCATATATGATGCTTACAGCAGGCCAACTATGTGTTAGTATGAATACTACCATATATGATGCTTACAGCAGGCCAACTATGTGTTTGTATGAATATTACCATATATGATGCTTACAGCAGGCCATCTATTGAAACTGTGTGGTATGTATAGAAGAGTATCTGATGGCTACACTTAGTTAATAAAACACATCACCGACTGCATGTCAGTCACCAATAGGATTGACACATCTCCCACTGCCTGTCTGTCACCAATAGGACTGACACATCACCAACATCCTATCTGTCACCAATAGGACTGACAAATCACCAACATCCTGCTTGTCACCAATAGGACTGACACATCACCGACTGCCTGTCTGTCACCAATAGGACTGACACATCACCAACATCCTATCTGTCACCAATAGGACTGACAAATCACCAACATCCTATCTGTCACCAATAGGACTGACACATCACCAACTGCCTGTCTGTCACCAATAGGACTGACACATCACCAACATCCTGCTTGTCACCAATTGAACTGACACATCACCAACAATAAATGTTGCATCTTTGTAACTCATTTCAGAAACCTAAAGGTGAAAAAAAAAACAACAACATCAGATGTGACATTACTGTTTGTGTTTTCATGAAGCGGATGTCACCAAACGAAATGTCACATTGTTACAATGGTGTCATCATTACACTCATTTATTAAATATCACATTTGTTGGTACAAAATGTAATACATTACACCTCGCCATGAAGCGTAGCTTGTGTATGTTGTTTTTGTCTTCTAATTAAAATATTGATTTTTAAACTATAAACGTGAACTAATTTCAAGTTAGAGATAGTTCTAAAGTATGTTGTTTTAAAATTAAATGATCTGAATATTTTTGTTTCTAAATATGCAAATAACAACATTAATTTTATATCTACTATTAGATTTATTGTTTAAAGATCAATAATTATGAAATTAACTTAAACCGACATTGTTCAAGCTTGAATTAATGACTGATTTCACTCGACTGATGTAAAATAATACATAACTTACAATTCGACAGACAAATCATGAGCCCTGTGTGGGCCTATGAGATACTCTCAGCTCAACAAATATAAATGTCTAATATGTATTAAGAAACACTTTTCCTAGAGAAAATAAATAAAAATGCACCAATGCAGAGTGGGGGGGGCGTGGATAAATATAGCTACCAGGCCGGCTCATGCATTAAGGCAGCCCTGTCAAACTATGAATGTGTATGCCTAGACATCCTGTCAGAAACTATGAATGTGTATGCCTAGACACCCTGTCAGTAACTATGAATGTGTATGCCTAGACACCTTGTCAGATACTATGAATGTGTATGCCTAGACACCCTATCAGTAACTATGAATGTGTATGCCTAGACACCCTGTCAGTAACTATGACTGTTAACTATGAATGTGTATGCCTAGACACCCTGTCAGTAACTATGAATGTGTATGCCTAGACACCCTGTCAGAAACTATGAATGTGTATGCCTAGATAACCTGTCAGTAACTATGAATGTGTATGTCTAGACACCCTGTCAGTAACTATGAATGTGTATACCTAGACAACAGATGGGCAAAACTTTATGATTTACGGGGCCACATTCGGTTCGTAAATTTGACTTCTGGGCCAGACAGAGCAGATACATGGAGTGTTTATATGAACTAATATAAATTGAAAATAAAATCCATACCATAAATGAATAATGTTGGGCTGCTTTCTCAAACGGGCCGGATTAAACAGTCTGGATGACCGTATTAGGCCCGATGGTCAGATGGTCAGAGTCTGCCCATGGCCGGCCTAGCCGTTTACTAAATTTGACAAAAAGTCTTAAAGTCTGTAAGTCACACAGCCTGTCTATTTAAAGGAAACATAACTTTATAAATAGAATAATACTTGATAATTGTATAAACTGAACAATACTTGATAATTGTATAAACTGAACAATACTTGATAATTGTATAAACTGAACAATACTTGATAATTGTATAAACTGAACAATACTTGATAATTGTATAAACTGAACAATACTTGATAATTGTATAAACTGAACAACACTTGATAATTGTATAAACTGAACAGTACTGGATTATTGTATAAACTGAACAATACTTGATAATTGTATAAACTGAACAGTACTTGATAATTGTATAAACTGAACAGTACTTGATAATTGTATAAACTGAACAATACTTGATAATTGTATAAACTGAACAGTACTTGATAATTGTATAATTTGTACAGTACTTGATAATTGTATAAACTGAACAATACTTGATAATTGTATAAACTGAACAATACTTTATAATTGTTTAAACTGAACAATACTTGATAATTCTATAAACTGAACAACACTTGATAATTGTATAAACTGAACAGTACTTGATAATTGTATAAACTGAACAGTGCTTGATAATTGTATAAACTGAACAATACTTGATAATTGTATAAACTGAACAGTACTTGATAATTGTATAAACTGAACAACACTTGATAATTGTATAAACTGAACAATACTTGATAATTGTATAAACTGAACAGTACTTGATAATTTTATAAACTGAACAATACTTGATAATTGTATAAACTGAACAGTAATTGATAATTGTATAAACTGAACAGTACTTGATAATTGTATAAACTGAACAGTACTTGATAATTGTATAAACTGAACAATACTTGATAATTGTATAAACTAAACAATACTTGATCTTATTCTCTCAACCGTAAACCGACTAACAAATAATTTTGACAGGTTTGAAATCTGAATGTTGACATAGCTTGTAGTTTTAAGCAATAATAAATGTCATCAAATTGAAATCACAATACACGGAACTTAACACGAGCAATCATTTCATATTAAAGTTGAAATGAAATCAAAAGATAATCATTCAACCAGCAAACAAAGAAAATAACAAAAGTTGTTGAAATGTAATTTTAATTGCCCCCCCCCCCCCCCCCCAATATCTTTGTCTCATTTTATTTCTTCTGTTCCCCGCCATTTCTACAATCTGTCTTTACGTTTATATCGCTGATCGATTGAATTTTTACAATTCTGACGCCATAAAGTTAATCAGACATACACGACTTGACACAATCAACTGTTTCATGTATGTAGAAGTTGAAAACAGAAATAGATTTCAACATATTCATCCATTCTTTTGATTTTGTTTATTTCTACGACATTAAAAAGCTTACACTTTTTTTCATGTAAAAATAATGATGAAGATATTATGGTATTGTAATATATGAAGATAATTGGGCAGTGCCGTAGCGAGCTTAATTCGCGCCCGGGGTACAATACCTTTTTAATACCCCATTCGAAAACCATATATTATTACTTGTAAAATATACCACTTGGCGCCCCTTTTGTGAGTAGTGCCCGGGATATGATGCCCCCCTGCCCACCCCTCGCTACGCCTCTGTATTTCGGTATTGTAAAATATGAAGATAGTTTGGTATGAATTTTCTACCGGTTTTTTTCTTACGATACATGAAGGATATTACTGGATGTTAAAACATGTATTCATGTGTAAAGCTATGTTTCTTTTGAATGTATTACCCTAACATTGTGGTTCAGTCAGATACATTCATCATTATTTATTGAGACCAAATGAGTCGTTTTTATGACCAAATGAGTCTCTTAGGAACAAAGGAGTCTCTTAGAAACAAAGGAGTCTCTTAGGAACAAATGAGTCTCTTAGAAACAAAGGAGAATCTTATGAACAAAGGAGTCTCTTAGGAACAACACTCTTATGAACAAAGGAGTATTTTGGAACAAATGAGTCTCTTAGAAACAAAGGAGAATCTTATGAACAAAGGAGTCTCTTAGGGACAATGGAAAATCTTATGAACAAAGGAGTCTCTTAGGAACAAATGAGTCACTTAAAAACAAATCAGTCTTTTTGAATAGGTCAGTGTCATTTCTAAATACCTTTTTGTTAAATTCCATTTTAAAAAGATAACCACTGAACAGGTATAATAATCCAGCAGTTATGTTTATCAATAATCTGGCTACACATTCTGTTTTCCATGTACAAGTAATCCATGTCTTAGTATATACATAGTTATTTGAATTAGTTTGAAACCTCATCGAGTCAAAAAATTAATTGTCACGTGACCGTGAGTTAACGAGACTAGAGACTCATTTTCCAAAAACTGTTGGGAATGAATCTCTACTCAAATTATAATAAAAAAACAGTGGGATAAACCATTGGTTAGATATTGATAGTGCTTGTATCCACAGACTCTTCAAGTTAAAGAAAAAAAATATCTAAACAAGAACCAATGTATTTCAACGTACATAAACTAAAACCACATTATTGAACCAATGTATTTCAACGTACATAAACTAAAACCACATTATTGAACGCAATGTGTTTCAACGTACATAAACTAAAACCACATTATTGAACCAATGTATTTCAACGTACATAAACTAAAACCACATTATTGAACGCAATGTGTTTCAACGTACATAAACTAAAACCACATTATTGAACCAATGTATTTCAACGTACATAAACTAAAACCACATTATTGAACGCAATGTATTTCAACGTACATAAACTAAAACCACATTATTGAGCCAATGTATTTCAACGTACATAAACTAAAACCACAATATTGAACCAATGTATTTCAACGTACATAAACTAAAACCACATTATTGAACCAATGTATTTCAACGTACATAAACTAAAACCACATTATTGAACGCAATGTGTTTCAACGTACATAAACTAAAACCACATTATTGAACCAATGTATTTCAACGTACATAAACTAAAACCACATTATTGAACGCAATGTATTTCAACGTACATAAACTAAAACCACATTATTGAGCCAATGTATTTCAACGTACATAAACTAAAACCACAATATTGAACCAATGTATTTCAACGTACATAAACTAAAACCACATTATTGAACCAATGTATTTCAACGTACATAAACTAAAACCACATTATTGAACGCAATGCATTTCAACGTACATAAACTAAAACCACATTATTTAACCAATGTATTTCAACGTACATAAACTAAAAATACATTATTGAACGCAATGTATTCCAACGTACATAAACTAAGATAAAGTTGTAAGAGTTGTGGAAATAAAAATGTGGGAGCGAAAATAATTATTCTCATGAATATAACATAGACACACATAGACGAACTTTTAAATACACACAAACACACAGACACACACAGTGCCTTACATCGTCTATATACAGTCCAAACACACACACACACAGACACACACAGTGCCTTACATCGACTATAGACAGTCCAAACACACACACACACAGTGCAATACATCGTCTATAGACAGTCCAAACACACACACACACAGACACACACAGTGCAATACATCGCCTATAGACAGTCCAAACACACACACACACAATCACAGAGCAATACATCGCCTATAGACAGTCCAAACACACACACACAGTACCTTACATCGTCTATAGACAGTCCAAACACACACACAGACACACACAGTGCAATACATCGCCTATAGACAGTCCAAACACACACACACACAGTGCCTTACATCGCCTATAGACAGTCCAAACAAACACACACAGACACACACTGTGCAATACATCGCCTATAGACAGTCCTAACACACAAACACACACACACAGACACACACTGTGAAATTCATCGCCTATAGACAGTCCAAACACACACACACACAGTGCAATGCATCGCCTATAGACAGTCCAAACACACACTCACACAGACACACACAGTGCAATAAATCGCCTATAGACAGTCCAAACACACACACACACAGACACACACAGTGCAATGCATCGCCTTTAGACAGTCCAAACACAAAAACACACACACACACAGACACACACAGTGCAATACATCGCCTATAGACAGTACAAACACAAGCACACACACACAGACACACACAGTGCAATACATCGCCTATAGACAGTCCAAACACACACACACACAGACACACACAGTGCAATACATCGCCTATAGACAGTCCAAACACATACACACACAGACACACACTGTGCAATACATCGCCTATAGACAGTCCAAACACACACACACACAGATACACACAGTGCAATACATCGACTATAGACAGTCCAAACACACACACACACACAGACACACACAGTGCAATACATCGCCTATAGACAGTCCAAACACACACACACAGACAATGCAATACATCGCCTATAGAAAGTCCAAACACACACAGACACACACAATGCAATACGTCGCCTATAGACAGTCCAAACACACACACACAGACACACACAGTGCAATACATCGCCTATAGACAGTCCAAACACACACACACACAGACACACACAGTGCAATACATCGCCTATAGACAGTCCAAACACACACACAGACACACACACACAGTGCAATACATCGACTATAGACAGTCCAAACACACACACACACAGACACACACAGTGCAATACATCGCCTATAGAAAGTCCAAACACACACACACACAGACACACACAGTGCAATACATCGCCTATAGACAGTTCAAACACAAACACACACAGACACACACAGTGCAATACATCGCCTATAGACAGTCCAAACACACACACACACACAATGCAATACATCGCCTATAGACAGTCCAAACTTGGATGGATAGATTAACGGGTCATTCTTTACTGGAGACAGCGTGACACACGACAATAAACTTTATTGGAGACAGCATGACACACGACGGAAGACTTTATTGGAGACAGCGTGACACACGACGGTAGACTTTATTGGAGACAGCGTGGCACACGACGGTAGACTTTATTGGAGACAACGTGACACACGACGGTAGACTTTATTGGAGACAGCGTGACACACGACGGTAGACTTTATTGGAGACAGCGTGACACACGACGGTAGACTTTATTGGAGACAGCGTGACACACGACGGTAGACTTTATTGGAGACAGCGTGACACACGACGGTAGACTTTATTGGAGACAGCGTGACACACGACGGTAGACTTTATTGGAGACAGCGTGACACACGACGGTAGACTTTATTGGAGATAGCGTGACACACGACGGTAGACTTTATTGGAGACAGCGTGACACACGACGGTAGACTTTATTGGAGACAGCGTGACACACGACGGTAAACTTTACTGGACGGAGCAGAAAAAAAATAGCAAAATAAAGATTTTTAAAACCTAACACTACGTGAGATTTGTAAATAAATGATTTACATGAGATTTGTAAATATATGATCTACGTGAGATTTGTAAATACATGATTTACATGAGATTTGTAAATAAATGATTTACGTGAGATCTTTAGATATATTCTATACGTGAGAACCTGGAATGAAAGCAAATGAAATCTTCAAATTTACGTTTTACAAGACATCTTCAAATAAAAACTACAAAGGTTATCTTCAAAAAGATGCTCAAAATGACATCTACAAATATAGGTACCTCATGACATCTTCAAATAAAAGCTCCACATGACTTCTTCAAACAAAAGTTCCATATTCGGCTCTGGGGAGAAACCGTGCGCCGTGTTATTAAAAGTACCCATATCTGACAGGTTGAGACAATAAATTAAAAGTACCCATATCTGACAGGTTGAGAAAATAAAATAAATGTTTCCAGATCTGACAGGTTGAGACAATAAATTAAAAGTACACAGATCTGACAGGTTGAGACAATAAATTAAATGTTTCCAGATCTGACAGGTTGAGAGAATAAATTAAAAGTACCCAGATCTGACAGGTTGAGAGAATAAATTAAATGTTTCCAGGTCTGACAGGTTGAGACAATAAATTAAAAGTACCCATATCTGACAGGCTGAGACAATAAATTAAAAGTACCCAGATCTGACAGGTTGAGACAATAAATTAAATGTTTCCAGATCTGACAGGTTGAGACAATAAATTAAAAGTACCCAGATCTGACAGGTTGAGAGAATAAATTAAAAGTACCCAGATCTGACAGGTTGAGAGAATAAATTAAATGTTTCCAGAGCTGACAGGTCGAGACAATAAATTAAAAGTACACCGATCTGACAGGTTGAGAGAATAAATTAAATGTTTCCAGATCTGACAGGTTGAGACAATAGATTAAAAGTACCCAGATCTGACAGGTTGAGAGAATAAATTAAATGTTTCCAGATCTGACAGGTTGAGACAATAAATTAAATGTTTCCAGATCTGACAGGTTGAGACAATAAATTAAATGTTTCCAGATCTTACAGGTTGAGAGAATAAATTAAAAGTACACAGATCTGACAGGTTGAGAGAATAAATTAAAAACAAAAATGATGACCTAGTAAATGAAAAGTCCCAACTTATAAAACATTCCCGTTGATTCAAATCCTAGGGTAAAAAGATACTGAAAACGATCACCCCTAATGATTAAAAACAAAAATCGAACATTTCATCTGTTACTGTCATTGGTTAGATAAAAAATGTATCCAATAAAATTCCAGAATTACTTGTAAATATTGGTTGAAACGAATGTAGCATTGATTAAAGCTGCGCTGATTAAACACATTACAGCAATGGGGAAGAATGCACAGACACACACATCAATGCCCAGCATTGCTATTGTTAAGACAATCAGGAAACAGAGCCAAACTTTAGAACTTCTTCCAATACTTCACAAATTGTCCCACGCTATCTTTATGTGTCTCAATTTCTCTATAAATTGTCCCTCTATGTCTTCATGTCTCAATTTATCTCAAATGTCCTGAATAATTTACATGCTGTCTGGATCGTCCATCAATGTTTCATTCGCCAACATTTAATAAACAAGCAAGCATTACCAAATTCTCTAGAACTGTCTCGTCTTTAAAATAACATTTAGTAAACAAACCAGCATTTCCCCATTCTCTAGAACTGTCTCGTCTTTTAAATAACATTTAGTAAACAAGCCAGCATTACCTAATTCTCTAGAACTGTCTCGTCTTTAAAATAACATTTAGTAAACAAGCCAGCATTTCCCCATTCTCTAGAACTTTCTCGTCTTTAAAATAACATTTAGTAAACAAGCCAGCATTACCTAATTCTCTAGAACTGTCTCGACTTTAAAATAACATTTAGTAAACAAGCCAGCATTACCTAATTCTCTAGAACTGTCTCGTCTTTAAAATAACATTTAGTAAACAAGCCAGCATTACTTAATTTTCTTGAACTTTCTCGTCTTTAAAATAACATTTAGTAAACAAGCCAGAATTACCTGATTCTCTAGAACTGTCTCTCTTTAAAATAACATTTAGTAAACAAGCCAGCATTACCTCATTCTCTAGAACTGTCTCGTCTTTAAAATAACATTTAGTAAACAAGCCAGCATTACCTCATTCTCTAGAACTGTCTCGTCTTTAAAATAACATTTAGTAAACAAGCCAGCATTACCTCATTCTCTAGAACTGTCTCGTCTTTAAAATAACATTTAGTAAAAACGCCAGCATTACCTAATTCTCGAGAATTGTCTCGTCTTTAAAATAACATTTAGTAAACATACCAGCATTACATAATTCTCTAGAACTTTCTCGTCTTTAAAATAACATTTAGTAAACAAGCCAGCATTACTTAATTCTCTAGAACTTTCTCGTCTTTAAAATAACATTTAGTAAACAAGCCAGCATTAACTAATTCTCTAGAACTGTCTCGTCTTTAAAATAACATTTAGTAAACAAGCCAGCATTACCTAATTCTCTAGAACTGTCTCGACTTTAAAATAACATTTAGTAAACAAGCCAGCATTACCTAATTCTCTAGAACTGTCTCGTCTTTAAAATAACATTTAGTAAACAAGCCAGCATTACTTAATTTTCTTGAACTGTCTCGTCTTTAAAATAACATTTAGTAAACAAGCCAGAATTACCTGATTCTCTAGAACTGTCTCTCTTTAAAATAACATTTAGTAAACAAGCCAGCATTACCTCATTCTCTAGAACTGTCTCGTCTTTAAAATAACATTTAGTAAACAAGCCAGCATTACCTCATTCTCTAGAACTGTCTCGTCTTTAAAATAACATTTAGTAAACAAGCCAGCATTACCTAATTCTCTAGAACTGTCTCGTCTTTAAAAAAACATTTAGTAAACAAGCCAGCATTACCTAATTCTCTAGAACTGTCTCGTCTTTAAAATAACATTTAGTAAACAAGCCAGCATTACCTCATTCTCTAGAACTGTCTCGTCTTTAAAATAACATTTAGTAAACAAGCCAGCATTACCTCGTTCTCTAGAACTGTCTCGTCTTTAAAATAACATTTAGTAAAAAAGCCAGCATTACCTAATTCTCTAGAATTGTCTCGTCTTTAAAATAACATTTAGTAAACAAGCCAGCATTACCTAATTCTCTAGAACTGTCTCGTCTTTAAAATAACATTTAGTAAACAAGCCAGCATTACCTAATTCTCTAGAACTGTCTCGTCTTTAAAATAACATTTAGTAAACAAGCCAGCATTACCTAATTCTCTAGAACTTTCTCGTCTTTAAAATAACATTTAGTAAACAAGCCAGCATTACATAATTCTCTAGAACTTTCTCGTCTTTAAAATAACATTTAGTAAACAAGCCAGCATTACCTAATTCTCTAGAACTGTCTCGTCTTTAAAATAACATTTAGTAAACAAGCCAGCATTACCTAATTCTCTAGAACTGTCTCGTCTTTAAAATAACATTTAGTAAACAAGCCAGCATTACCTCATTCTCTAGAACTGTCTCGTCTTTAAAATAACATTTAGTAAACAAGCCAGCATTACTTAATTCTTTAGATCTTTCTCGTCTTTAAAATAACATTTAGTAAACAAGCCAGCATTAACTAATTCTCTAGAACTGTCTCGTCTTTAAAATAACATTTAGTAAACAAGCCAGCATTACCTAATTCTCTAGAACTGTCTCGTCTTTAAAATAACATTTAGTAAACAAGCCAGCATTACCTAATTCTCTAGAACTTTCTCGTCTTTAAAATAACATTTAGTAAACAAGCCAGCATTACATAATTCTCTAGAATTTTCTCGTCTTTAAAATAACATTTAGTAAACAAGCCAGCATTTCCTCATTCTCTAGAACTTTCTCGTCTTTAAAATAACAATTAGTAAACAAGCCAGCATTACCTAATTCTTTAGAACTGTCTCGACTTTAAAATAACATTTAGTAAAAAAGCCAGCATTACCTAATTCTCTAGAATTGTCTCGTCTTTAAAATAACATTTAGTAAACAAGCCAGCATTACCTAATTCTCTAGAACTGTCTCGTCTTTAAAATAACATTTAGTAAACAAGCCAGCATTACCTCATTCTCTAGAACTGTCTCGTCTTTAAAATAACATTTAGTAAAAAAGCCAGCATTACCTAATTCTCTAGAATTGTCTCGTCTTTAAAATAACATTTAGTAAACAAGCCAGCATTACCTAATTCTCTAGAACTGTCTCGTCTTTAAAATAACATTTAGTAAACAAGCCAGCATTACCTAATTCTCTAGAACCGTCTCGTCTTTAAAATAACATTTAGTAAACAAGCCAGCATTACCTAATTCTCTAGAACTTTCTCGTCTTTAAAATAACATTTAGTAAACAAGCCAGCATTACATAATTCTCTAGAACTTTCTCGTCTTTAAAATAACATTTAGTAAACAAGCCAGCATTACCTAATTCTCTAGAACTGTCTCGTCTTTAAAATAACATTTAGTAAACAAGCCAGCATTACCTAATTCTCTAGAACTGTCTCGTCTTTAAAATAACATTTAGTAAACAAGCCAGCATTACCTCATTCTCTAGAACTGTCTCGTCTTTAAAATAACATTTAGTAAACAAACCAGCATTACCTCATTCTCTAGAACTGTCTCGTCTTTAAAATAACATTTAGTAAACAAGCCAGCATTACCTAATTCTCTAGAACTGTCTCGTCTTTAAAAAAACATTTAGTAAACAAGCCAGCATTACCTAATTCTCTAGAACTGTCTCGTCTTTAAAATAACATTTAGTAAACAAGCCAGCATTACCTCATTCTCTAGAACTGTCTCGTCTTTAAAATAACATTTAGTAAACAAGCCAGCATTACCTAATTCTCTAGAACTGTCTCGTCTTTAAAATAACATTTAGTAAACAAGCCAGCATTACCTCATTCTCTAGAACAGTCTCGTCTTTAAAATAACATTAAGTAAACAAGCCAGCATTACCTCATTCTCTTGAACTGTCTCGTCTTAAAAATAACATTTAGTAAACAAGCCAGCATTACCTAATTCTCTAGAACTGTCTCGTCTTTAAAAAAACATTTAGTAAACAAGCCAGCATTACCTAATTCTCTAGAACTGTCTCGTCTTTAAAATAACATTTAGTAAACAAGCCAGCATTACCTCATTCTCTAGAACAGTCTCGTCTTTAAAATAACATTAAGTAAACAAGCCAGCATTACCTCATTCTCTAGAACTGTCTTGTCTTAAAAATAACATTTAGTAAACAAGCCAGCATTACTTCATTCTCTGGAACTTTCTCGTCTTTAAAATAACATTTAGTAAACAAGTTAGCATTACCTCATTCTCTAGAACTGCCTCGTCTTTAAAATAACATTTAGTAAACAAGCCAGCATTACCTAATTCTCTAGAACAGTCTCGTCTTAAAAATAACATTTAGTAAACAAGCCAGCATTACCTAATTCTCTAGAATTGTCTCGTCTTTAAAATAACATTTAGTAAACAAGCCAGCATTACCTAATTCTCTAGAACTGTCTCGTCTTTAAAATAACATTTAGTAAACAAGCCAGCATTACTTAATTCTTTAGAACTTTCTCGTCTTTAAAATAACATTTAGTAAACAAGCCAGCATTAACGAATTCTCTAGAACTGTCTCGTCTTTAAAATAACATTTAGTAAACAAGCCAGCATTACCTAATTCTCTAGAACTGTCTCGTCTTTAAAATAACATTTAGTAAACAAGCCAGCATTACCTCATTCTCTAGAACTGTCTCGTCTTTAAAATAACAATTAGTAAACAAGCCAGCATTACCTAATTCTCTAGAACTGTCTCGACTTTAAAATAACATTTAGTAAACAAGCCAGCATTACCTAATTCTCTAGAACTTCCTCGTCTTTAAAATAACATTTAGTAAACAAGCCAGCATTACCTAATTCTCTAGAACTGTCTCGTCTTTAAAATAACATTTAGTAAACAAGCCAGCATTACCTCATTCTCTAGAACAGTCTCGTCTTTAAAATAACATTAAGTAAACAAGCCAGCATTACCTCATTCTCTAGAACTGTCTCGTCTTTAAAATAACATTTAGTAAACAAGCCAGCATTACCTAATTCTCTAGAACTGTCTCGTCTTTAAAAAAACATTTAGTAAACAAGCCAGCATTACCTAATTCTCTAGAACTGTCTCGTCTTTAAAATAACATTTAGTAAACAAGCCAGCATTACCTCATTCTCTAGAACTGTCTCGTCTTTAAAATAACATTTAGTAAACAAGCCAGCATTACCTCATTCTCTAGAACTGTCTCGTCTTTAAAATAACATTTAGTAAAAAAGCCAGCATTACCTAATTCTCTAGAATTGTCTCGTCTTTAAAATAACATTTAGTAAACAAGTCAGCATTACCTAATTCTCTAGAACTGTCTCGTCTTTAAAATAACATTTAGTAAACAAGCCAGCATTACTTAATTCTTTAGATCTTTCTCGTCTTTAAAATAACATTTAGTAAACAAGGCAGCATTAACTAATTCTCTAGAACTGTCTCGTCTTTAAAATAACATTTAGTAAACAAGCCAGCATTACCTAATTCTCTAGAACTGTCTCGTCTTTAAAATAACATTTAGTAAACAAGCCAGCATTACCTAATTCTCTAGAACTTTCTCGTCTTTAAAATAACATTTAGTAAACAAGCCAGCATTACATAATTCTCTAGAATTTTCTCGTCTTTAAAATAACATTTAGTAAACAAGCCAGCATTACCTAATTCTCTAGAACTGTCTCGTCTTTAAAATAACATTTAGTAAACAAGCCAGCATTTCCTCATTCTCTAGAACTTTCTCGTCTTTAAAATAACAATTAGTAAACAAGCCAGCATTACCTAATTCTTTAGAACTGTCTCGACTTTAAAATAACATTTAGTAAACAAGCCAGCATTACCTAATTCTCTAGAACTGTCTCGTCTTTAAAATAACATTTGGTAAACAAGCCAGCATTACCTAATTCTCTAGAACTGTCTCGTCTTTAAAATAACATTTAGTAAACAAGCCAGCATTACCTCATTCTCTAGAACAGTCTCGTCTTTAAAATAACATTAAGTAAACAAGCCAGCATTACCTAATTCTCTAGAACTGTCTCGTCTTTAAAATAACATTTAGTAAACAAGCCAGCATTACCTAATTCTCTAGAACTTTCTCGTCTTTAAAATAACATTTAGTAAACAAGCCAGCATTACATAATTCTCTAGAATTTTCTCGTCTTTAAAATAACATTTAGTAAACAAGCCAGCATTACCTAATTCTCTAGAACTGTCTCGTCTTTAAAATAACATTTAGTAAACAAGCCAGCATTTCCTCATTCTCTAGAACTTTCTCGTCTTTAAAATAACAATTAGTAAACAAGCCAGCATTACCTAATTCTCTAGAACTGTCTCGTCTTTAAAATAACATTTAGTAAACAAGCCAGCATTACCTAATTCTCTAGAACTGTCTCGTCTTTAAAATAACATTTAGTAAACAAGCCAGCATTACCTCATTCTCTAGAACTGTCTCGTCTTTAAAATAACATTTAGTAAACAAGCCAGCATTACCTCATTCTCTAGAACTGTCTCGTCTTTAAAATAACATTTAGTAAAAAAGCCAGCATTACCTAATTCTCTAGAATTGTCTCGTCTTTAAAATAACATTTAGTAAACAAGTCAGCATTACCTAATTCTCTAGAACTGTCTCGTCTTTAAAATAACATTTAGTAAACAAGCCAGCATTACTTAATTCTTTAGATCTTTCTCGTCTTTAAAATAACATTTAGTAAACAAGCCAGCATTAACTAATTCTCTAGAACTGTCTCGTCTTTAAAATAACATTTAGTAAACAAGCCAGCATTACCTAATTCTCTAGAACTGTCTCGTCTTTAAAATAACATTTAGTAAACAAGCCAGCATTACCTAATTCTCTAGAACTTTCTCGTCTTTAAAATAACATTTAGTAAACAAGCCAGCATTACATAATTCTCTAGAATTTTCTCGTCTTTAAAATAACATTTAGTAAACAAGCCAGCATTACCTAATTCTCTAGAACTGTCTCGTCTTTAAAATAACATTTAGTAAACAAGCCAGCATTTCCTCATTCTCTAGAACTTTCTCGTCTTTAAAATAACAATTAGTAAACAAGCCAGCATTACCTAATTCTTTAGAACTGTCTCGACTTTAAAATAACATTTAGTAAACAAGCCAGCATTACCTAATTCTCTAGAACTGTCTCGTCTTTAAAATAACATTTGGTAAACAAGCCAGCATTACCTAATTCTCTAGAACTTCCTCGTCTTTAAAATAACATTTAGTAAACAAGCCAGCATTACCTAATTCTCTAGAACTGTCTCGTCTTTAAAATAACATTTAGTAAACAAGCCAGCATTACCTCATTCTCTAGAACTGTCTCGTCTTTAAAATAACATTAAGTAAACAAGCCAGCATTACCTCATTCTCTTGAACTGTCTCGTCTTAAAAATAACATTTAGTAAACAAGCCAGCATTACCTAATTCTCTAGAACTGTCTCGTCTTTAAAAAAACATTTAGTAAACAAGCCAGCATTACCTAATTCTCTAGAACTGTCTCGTCTTTAAAATAACATTAAGTAAACAAGCCAGCATTACCTCATTCTCTAGAACAGTCTCGTCTTTAAAATAACAATAAGTAAACAAGCCAGCATTACCTCATTCTCTAGAACTGTCTTGTCTTAAAAATAACATTTAGTAAACAAGCCAGCATTACTTCATTCTCTGGAACTTTCTCGTCTTTAAAATAACATTTAGTAAACAAGTTAGCATTACCTCATTCTCTAGAACTGCCTCGTCTTTAAAATAACATTTAGTAAACAAGCCAGCATTACCTAATTCTCTAGAACAGTCTCGTCTTAAAAATAACATTTAGTAAACAAGCCAGCATTACCTAATTCTCTAGAATTGTCTCGTCTTTAAAATAACATTTAGTAAACAAGCCAGCATTACCTAATTCTCTAGAACTGTCTCGTCTTTAAAATAACATTTAGTAAACAAGCCAGCATTACTTAATTCTTTAGAACTTTCTCGTCTTTAAAATAACATTTAGTAAACAAGCCAGCATTAACTAATTCTCTAGAACTGTCTCGTCTTTAAAATAACATTTAGTAAACAAGCCAGCATTACCTAATTCTCTAGAACTGTCTCGTCTTTAAAATAACATTTAGTAAACAAGCCAGCATTTCCTCATTCTCTAGAACTTTCTCGTCTTTAAAATAACAATTAGTAAACAAGCCAGCATTACCTAATTCTCTAGAACTGTCTCGACTTTAAAATAACATTTAGTAAACAAGCCAGCATTACCTAATTCTCTAGAACTTCCTCGTCTTTAAAATAACATTTAGTAAACAAGCCAGCATTACCTAATTCTCTAGAACTGTCTCGTCTTTAAAATAACATTTAGTAAACAAGCCAGCATTACCTAATTCTCTAGAACTGTCTCGTCTTTAAAATAACATTTAGTAAACAAGCCAGCATTACCTCATTCTCTAGAACTGTCTCGTCTTTAAAATAACATTTAGTAAACAAGCCAGCATTACCTCATTCTCTAGAACTGTCTCGTCTTTAAAATAACATTTAGTAAAAAAGCCAGCATTACCTAATTCTCTAGAATTGTCTCGTCTTTAAAATAACATTTAGTAAACAAGTCAGCATTACCTAATTCTCTAGAACTGTCTCGTCTTTAAAATAACATTTAGTAAACAAGCCAGCATTACTTAATTCTTTAGATCTTTCTCGTCTTTAAAATAACATTTAGTAAACAAGCCAGCATTAACTAATTCTCTAGAACTGTCTCGTCTTTAAAATAACATTTAGTAAACAAGCCAGCATTACCTAATTCTCTAGAACTGTCTCGTCTTTAAAATAACATTTAGTAAACAAGCCAGCATTACCTAATTCTCTAGAACTTTCTCGTCTTTAAAATAACATTAAGTAAACAAGCCAGCATTACCTCATTCTCTAGAACTGTCTTGTCTTAAAAATAACATTTAGTAAACAAGCCAGCATTACTTCATTCTCTGGAACTTTCTCGTCTTTAAAATAACATTTAGTAAACAAGTTAGCATTACCTCATTCTCTAGAACTGCCTCGTCTTTAAAATAACATTTAGTAAACAAGCCAGCATTACCTAATTCTCTAGAACAGTCTCGTCTTAAAAATAACATTTAGTAAACAAGCCAGCATTACCTAATTCTCTAGAATTGTCTCGTCTTTAAAATAACATTTAGTAAACAAGCCAGCATTACCTAATTCTCTAGAACTGTCTCGTCTTTAAAATAACATTTAGTAAACAAGCCAGCATTACTTAATTCTTTAGAACTTTCTCGTCTTTAAAATAACATTTAGTAAACAAGCCAGCATTAACTAATTCTCTAGAACTGTCTCGTCTTTAAAATAACATTTAGTAAACAAGCCAGCATTACCTAATTCTCTAGAACTGTCTCGTCTTTAAAATAACATTTAGTAAACAAGCCAGCATTTCCTCATTCTCTAGAACTTTCTCGTCTTTAAAATAACAATTAGTAAACAAGCCAGCATTACCTAATTCTCTAGAACTGTCTCGACTTTAAAATAACATTTAGTAAACAAGCCAGCATTACCTAATTCTCTAGAACTTCCTCGTCTTTAAAATAACATTTAGTAAACAAGCCAGCATTACCTAATTCTCTAGAACTGTCTCGTCTTTAAAATAACATTTAGTAAACAAGCCAGCATTACCTCATTCTCTAGAACAGTCTCGTCTTTAAAATAACATTAAGTAAACAAGCCAGCATTACCTCATTCTCTTGAACTGTCTCGTCTTAAAAATAACATTTAGTAAACAAGCCAGCATTACTTCATTCTCTGGAACTTTCTCGTCTTTAAAATAACATTTAGTAAACAAGTTAGCATTACCTCATTCTCTAGAACTGCCTCGTCTTTAAAATAACATTTAGTAATCAAGCCAGCATTACCTAATTCTCTAGAACAGTCTCGTCTTAAAAATAACATTTAGTAAACAAGCCAGCATTACCTAATTCTCTAGAATTGTCTCGTCTTTAAAATAAAATTTAGTAAACAAGCCAGCATTACCTCATTCTCTAGAACTGTCTCGTCTTTAAAATAACATTTAACAAACAAGCCAGCGTTACCTAATTCTCTAGAATTGTCTCGTCTTTAAAATAACATTTAGTAAACAAGCTAGCATTACCTCATTCTCTAGAACTGTCTCGTCTTTAAAATAACATTTAGTAAAAAAGCCAGCATTACCTAATTCTCTAGAACTGTCTCGTCTTTAAAATAACATTTAGTAAAAAAGCCAGCATTACCTAATTCTCTAGAATTTTCTCGTCTTTAAAATAACATTTAGTAAACAAGCCAGCATTACCTAATTCTCTAGAACTGTCTCGTCTTTAAAATAACATTTAGTAAACAAGCCAGCATTACCTAATTCTCTAGAACTGTCTCGTCTTTAAAATAACATTTAGTAAACAAGCCAGCATAACCTCATTCTCTAGAACTGTCTCGTCTTTAAAATAACATTTAGTAAACAAGCCAGCATTACCTAATTCTCTAGAACTGTCTCGTCTTTAAAATAACATTTAGTAAACAAGCCAGCATTATCTAATTCTCTAGAACTGTCTCGTCTTTAAAATAACATTTAGTAAACAAGCCAGCATAACCTCATTCTCTAGAACTGTCTCGTCTTTAAAATAACATTTAGTAAACAAGCCAGCATTACCTAATTCTATAGAACTGTCTTGTCTTTAAAATAACATTTAGTAAACAAGCCAGCATTACTTCATTCTCTAGAACTGTCTCGTCTTTAAAATAACATTTAGTAAACAAACCAGCATTACCTAATTCTCTAGAACTGTCTCGTTTTTAAAATAACATTTAGTAAACAAGCCAGCATTACCTCATTCTCTAGAACTGTCTCGTCTTTAAAATAACATTTAGTAAACAAGCCAGCATAACCTCATTCTCTAGAACTGTCTCGTCTTTAAAATAACATTTAGTAAACAAGCCAGCATTACCTAATTCTCTAGAACTGTCTCGTCTTTAAAATAACATTTAGTAAACAAGCCAGCATTATCTAATTCTCTAGAACTGTCTCGTCTTTAAAATAACATTTAGTAAACAAGCCAGCATAACCTCATTCTCTAGAACTGTCTCGTCTTTAAAATAACATTTAGTAAACAAGCCAGCATTACCTAATTCTATAGAACTGTCTTGTCTTTAAAATAACATTTAGTAAACAAGCCAGCATTACCTAATTCTCTAGAACTGTCTCGTCTTTAAAATAACATTTAGTAAACAAGCCAGCATTACCTCATTCTCTAGAACTGTCTCGTCTTTAAAATAACATTTAGTAAACAAGCCAGCATTACCTAATTCTCTAGAACTGTCTCGTCTTTAAAATAACATTTAGTAAACAAGCCATCATTACCTAATTCTCTAGAACTGTCTCGTCTTTAAAATAACATTTAGTAAACAAGCCAGCATAACCTCATTCTCTAGAACTGTCTCGTCTTAAAAATAACATTTAGTAAACAAGCCAGCATTACCTAATTCTCTAGAACTGTCTTGTCTTTAAAATAACATTTAGTAAACAAGCCAGCATTACTTCATTCTCTAGAACTGTCTCGTCTTTAAAATAACATTTAGTAAACAAACCAGCATTACCTAATTCTCTAGAACTGTCTCGTTTTTAAAATAACATTTAGTAAACAAGCCAGCATTTCCTAATTCTCTAGAACTTTCTCGTCTTTAAAATAACATTTAGTAAACAAGCCAGCATTTCCTCATTCTCTAGAACTGTCTCGTCTTTAAAATAACATTTAGTAAACAAGCCAGCGTTACCTAATTCTCTAGAATTGTCTCGTCTTTAAAATAACATTTAGTAAACAAGCTAGCATTACCTCATTCTCTAGAACTGTCTCGTCTTTAAAATAACATTTAGTAAAAAAGCCAGCATTACCTAATTCTCTAGAATTGTCTCGTCTTTAAAATAACATTTAGTAAACAAGCCAGCATTACCTAATTCTCTAGAACTGTCTCGTCTTTAAAATAACATTTAGTAAACAAGCCAGCATTACCTCATTCTCTAGAACTGTCTCGTCTTTAAAATAACATTTAGTAAACAAGCCAGCATTACCTAATTCTCTAGAACTGTCTCGTCTTTAAAATAACATTTAGTAAACAAGCCATCATTACCTAATTCTCTAGAACTGTCTCGTCTTTAAAATAACATTTAGTAAACAAACCAGCATTACCTAATTCTCTAGAACTGTCTCGTTTTTAAAATAACATTTAGTAAACAAGCCAGCATTTCCTAATTCTCTAGAACTTTCTCGTCTTTAAAATAACATTTAGTAAACAAGCCAGCATTTCCTCATTCTCTAGAACTTTCTCGTCTTTAAAATATTTAAAACTGTGGGTGTCAACATTTGGACTCAGTGTCAAGGACATGACCTGGTGGTTTGGATTTGAGGAATCACAGTATGGCAGTACAGTCTTACTGATATTGCTGAGACCAGGTGTTCAAATCCTTAGTGACACCATAGATCTTAGCAGATATAGAATATTGTCTTTGGTCAGGGTGTTATATAATGACGACAAAATTTCACTTAATGTGTGATAAGTTGCATATAACCTTTCTTCGTTTTAACACTAGACAAAGAAATGACTGAACACATTTTATTTATATAAACTAGACAAATAGCTGAAAACTCTTTATTCTATAAGATCTTTATTGACCTTGGTGGAAATGATTCATCGCCTCAATAAAAAAAATGTCTTTACATTTTAACAAAATCCGGCCATCATGACATGAGCCACACACAACAAAAATATTTATTTATTTAAATCGAATTAATTGATCTGCAATAGAGTCATGTGACACCGATACAGTCACGAATCTTGATAAGGGAATGGGGGTTGGGGCTATGGGGAGGGGGTAAACAAAATCATACCGTCGGAGGTGATGAACCGTTATTTGCTGTTCCATTATTGGTGTCAGTTTAGAGTTAAAGCTAATTCTAGTGAGACTGTGGCATTTTGTGTTGTCTGATCATTTAAATCTTTGCAGAGATTGTGTGTGTGTGTGAGTGAGTATCTGTGAGTGTGACTTCGTGAGTGTGTGTATGAGTATGTGTGAGTGTGATTGTGTGTGTGTGTTTGGGAAAAGAGAGAGAGAGAGAAAGAGAGAGAGAGAGAGAGAGAATAAAGCTAACATGTCTAAACAGCTTCAAGATTCATAAATAAACAATGAATGATCAAATCTTGTAATTAAGTTAGAGAATGAAATGCTAATACAAAAAAAAATTCAATAGGAAAAAAAATTGCGTGTAGTAAGACCGGGGATTTACTAACTCAAAATAATGTTTTTTCTGAAATTCTGCAATAATTCTTTCTAAATTGCTGAGTCCAGTTGTAGACCAGTACTTCTCATTCTTTAAAGTAAAGTTGTAGACCAGTACTTCTCATTCTATGAAGTATAGTTGTAGACCAGTACTTCTCATTCTTTAAAGTATAGTTGTAGACCAGTACTTCTCATTCTTTAAAGTATAGTTGTAGACCAGTACTTCTCATTCTTTGAAGCATAGTTGTAGACCAGTACTTCTCATTCTTTGAAGCATAAAGTTTAAGGGTGTCGATCATCCAAACTGTTATTTTGAGACAATTATGGAAGTTTTTATGGAAGCTGTAATGTAATGTTTATAGTAAGCTGTCGGGAGGATGTAACTATATATGTAAAAGAGGATGTAATAATAGCTGTAAAATTGTAATGATAGGCTGTTATATAGGCTGAGAATGTAATAGACTATGTAAAGTAAACTGTAACATAGGATAGAATCGAAGCTAAGAACCAAAAGGTGATGTTGTTTACATTCATGTATGAGGAAAGTTAGAATGAGGTCAGTCATAGAATCGTAGATTTTGTTTCAGCAGTGGTCCAGTTGTCTCCATCCCATGTCTGCAGGCAGCTGTGAACTCAGAAATAAAACTCATTGATCCAGGAATGTAGATAGCTGTTTTAGAAGGTCATGTCAAATGGGAGGCAAGCCTTTAAAATAGTGTGACAGTCTCCAGGGTTAACCTTTGAACCCCCTTCTCTTTCTATAATAAGAAAATCTGCATTTGGATAGAACAGCGGTTCTCAAACTGCTAATCACAACCCTCTGGTGTCTCGAGGATGACATTTCACGTGGGTGGAGACCACTGGTGTCTCGGGGATGACATTTCACGTGGGTGGAGACAAAATTCAAATGTATCATCAAAAGATAAAAAAAATCTTTAAATTGTCTGTCTGAGATAAAGTATGAATTGTCTGTCTGAGATAAAGTATGCATTGTCTGTCTGAGATGAGGTATGAATTGTCTGTCTAAGATAAAGTATGAATTGTCTGTCTGAGATAAAGTATAATTTGTCTGTCGGAGATCAAGCAAATCAGGCGATCTCCTAATAGAAAATGAAATGGTTCTAGAAAAATCGAAGGAATTTTTCAGAGAAATGCTGAACACTGAAAGGGATGTCCCAAACATTGCAGAGGACGATAGTGCAGAAATAGAAGTACCAACTGTAGAAGAAATAAACAATACTATAAAAAAGACCAAAAGCAATAAAGCACCAGGAGAAGAAAACATAAATGCTGAGTTACTCAAATATGAAGGACGCACACTACACCCAGAAATACTAACAAAAATAATTTCCGGCAGAATAGAGAATTTAAGTGAAACAGTCTCGGTGACTACGCTGGGCAACAGCCAAACAATCGTCAGGGGTTTTTCAACTAATTTAGTTTAATTTTGTTGATCTGAGTCCGAATATCATATTGATTTTGCTCGGTCAGGTCAACTTCTTGAGATACAGCCACAGACCTACCTGACGAGCTATACGTATTCTAATATCAGGGGTTTTGAGTTCAATTATTTCTCTAAATTAGCTGCATAAAAATTAGCAGAAAAATAATCACAATTATAAAAATAGAGATAATTATTTTTTATTTATCAATCATCAATCTGGATTTTCACTTGATTATTTAATGCATTAGTTCTTGATTGGGCACAGCCTCCAGTACCTCGACCTTCCATTTGCCCGTCCTCCAGCTGCTCACTGCGAAGAAATTCCAGTACCAGCGTTCAGAGATCTTCCTGACAGCGACGATGAGGCCACCACTTTAGACGAGGGAGGAGATACAGAAGAGGAGTATGAATCACAAGATGGTCCGCAGCCGTTCTCACAATGTGAGCTTAATGATCTGTTTCGGGATCTCAGCTTGTCGAATAATTCCTCCGAGCTGTTGGCGGCCAGATTCAAAGAAAAAAATCTACTTGGCAAGGATGCGCGTATCACTTTCTTCCGTAGAAGGCATGAGGACTACATGGGCTACTTCTGCCAGGAGGAAGACCTTGTGTACTGCCGAGATGTCACCGGTCTTCTTGATAAACTCGGCGGTCCTCAATACGATCCGAGAGATTGGCGACTCTTCATTGACAGCTGCAAGCGCTCTTTGAAGTGTGTGCTCCTCCACAACGGGAACCAGTTCGCCTCAATCCCTCTTGCGCACTCCACAACTCTTGAAGAGAAATATGAAGCAGTGAAGTATGTGCTCGGCAAAATCCAATATGAGCAGCACCAATGGATCATCTGCGTCGTCTTGAAGATGGTGAACTTTCTACTTGGTCAGCAGTCCGGGTTCACGAAGTACCCATGCTTTATATGTAAGTGGGACAGTCGCGACAGAGCCCAGCACTATGTAAAGAAAGAGTGGCCGGCGCGAGAGCAGTTAGTAACTGGGGCGAGAAACATCATAAACGAACCTCTTGTTGACCGGGAGAAGATATTGATCCCACCGCAACACATGAAGCTTGGGTTAATGAAACAGTTTACGCGCGCTCTGGACAAGGATGGGAGGTGCTTCAACTACATGTGCCAAGCATTTCCTCAAGTGACTATTAAGAAGCTGAATGCCGGCATTTTCGACGGCCTACAGATACGGCGGCTCATAAAGGACAAAGAGTTCCAAAACTCCATGATCACGCTTGAGTGCGCCGCCTGGAAATCGTTTGTGCAGGTGGTGAACAACTTCCTGGGGAACATGAAGGCAGCAAACCACGCCAGACTCATCAGCAGCATGATAGAGGACTTCCAAAAACTCGGGTGTTTGATGAGTATAAAGATGTACTTCCTGTTCTCACACATGGAGAAGTTTCCTGAAAACCTTGGGGCGATGAGCGATGAGCAGGGAGAAAGGTTCCAACAGGACATCCGCCAAATGGAGGAAGGGTATCAGGGGAGTTGGGACGCCGTCATGCTGGCGGACTACTGCTGGTCGCTGAAGAGAGACAACCCAGCAGCTGCTCACACACGGGAATCGAAGAAACGCCGATTTACGCCTTGAACTCTGAACTTTTGTTTCACGTAACGCTAATTGTTATACTAATATTATGATAATTATGATTATCAAATTTGGTGGATAAATAAAAACTGAATGAATTTGAATGCGTTGACTTTTATTTCTTGAGTAAAACGGGAAAAATCGTCAGGGGTTTTTATCAGCTGATTATCCGCAAAAATGTGTTGTTTTTTTTACAAAAAAAACGATTTTTTTTTTAATTTCTGTAGCAAAAACTCCTGACTTGATTGAGCAAAACCAAGGTCATTTTCGGACTCAGAGCATCAAAATTAATCTAATTCAACTGGAAAACCCGGGACGATTTTCAAAAAATATTTTTTTGTTGCCCAGTGCTATCAATGTGGTTTCAGACCTAACAGAGCAACAATGGACCACATCTTTTCCCTTCGAAACACTCAAGGAAAATGTTAAGAACATAATATTCACCTACACCAGCTTTACATAGATTTCATAGATGGCATATGACAGCATCAACAGAAATTATCTTTACAAAACATTGCAGGAGTTGTGTATCCCCAACAAGTTCATTAGACTAGTACGTATGACATTAAAAATCTCAAGAAGCAAAGTGAAAATACAAGGATGAAGGTTGAAGAGAATTTCAAGTAAACCAAGGACTTCGACAAGGAGACTCCCTTTCTTTCATACTATTCAACTTGATCCTAGAAACCGCAAAAGCATTCATAGAATTAGAGACAGCAGCTCAGAAAGCAGGTTTAATAGTAAATGAATCAAAGACTCAATACATGCTATTACATAGAAATGAAAAAGAAGGAAAGGAAAAAAACATTCAAAATTAGTAATAGAACATTTGAAAGAGTAGAAAATTTTAAATACCTGAGATGAACCAAAAGTGAGAAAAATTATATAATGATAGGGGTTAAAAACAGAGAAGAAGTAGGGAACAGAATATATCACACATTGCATAAAATACTGAAAAACAGACAGATCTCCAGAAAACTTTAAAAAAAACATATACAAGACAATGTTCCAACCAGCAGTAACATATGATATTGGAAAGGAAAATATTTAGGAAAATTTACGGGCCAGTAAAGAACCATAACGAGTGGAGAAGTAGTACCAATTCAGAACTATACAAAGAACCAAATATAACAGCTTAAATCGAAATGAATAGACTGGGGTGGGTAGGACACATTGAAAGAATGGAAAACAACACAATATATAAGGCAACACCCAATGAGAAAAGGCATAAGGTCAGACCAGGAAGCAGATGGTTAGAGGAAGTGGAGAAACACCTTAAAGCCATAGGAGTGAGAGAGTGGAGGAAGAAGACCATGGATCGGGAAAAGTGGAGAAGAGTAGTATGGCAGACCAGGGTCCTAAATGGGCTGTAGAGAGTAGTATGGCAGGCTAGGGCCCTAAATGGGCTGTAGAGAGTAGTATGGCAGGCTAGGGCCCTAAATGGGCTGTAGAGCCAAAGGAAGAAGAAGAAGTAGTAGATATCAAGTATAAATTTTCTGTCTGAGATAAAGTATAATATGTCTGTCTGAGATAAAGTATAAAATGTCTGCGTAAAAAGAAAGTGTGACGTCCTTCTTACCAATAGCTTGTAAAACAAACTGTGTCCACGTTCATATGTTCGTGTTATAGATTATAGGAAGTTCTAAACAGTTCCAGAATAGCAAAGATCTTTTACAGATGTCACAAATAAAAATTATTCATGTAAGTAGTCATGATCAATTTTCTGAACACAATGAACCCCATCAGCAAGTTCTGAAAAAAGGCACCTGTGTTGAAATGTTTCCATTGATATCAGTTACTTTAAGAATGCATGTAGTTTCATAAGCTGCAATATGGTTGTGATAATTCTAGCATCACTTTAGCAGGGATAAAATAAACATTTGAACTCTGAATGCGTCCCTGCCATATACACATATAAAACTGTGTATATCAACATAATGACTTTTGGTGGGACGATTCCAGAGATTTCATCGATGCCGATTCAATTCCGATTCTTTCCTAAACGGTCGATTCTCGATTCCGAATCCTGGCGTCATAGTTTCATTCAAATAAAAGCAGAAAACAAACATTGACTTTGACTTTTTATTTTCATTAATGACCAGTGGGCAGTGCTTAGTAGTAATACGTTTTGGTTAAAGTGTTCAGCTAAAGAAAAGTTTTTTGTTTCAAGGAAGAAACAGAACTGTTACATAATCTTGACAACAATGAATGCATTCAATATTTAATGTAGAAATTACAAAATTT
This sequence comes from Bulinus truncatus, assembly GCA_021962125.1. Lineage (NCBI taxonomy): Eukaryota > Metazoa > Mollusca > Gastropoda > Planorbidae > Bulinus > Bulinus truncatus. The sequence continues at coordinate 415,515 of JAGDYQ010000384.1, read as the reverse complement.
TGAATACAATTTGGTGGGTTAATTTGACCTTAACATTTGTTGGCTTGATGAAATCTTTTGAGGGAGAAAAATTTTTAAGATATAAATATGTCGAGTAGAACATACGTCACATTCACGACATGTGAAGAAACAACCATTCATTTCTGTAAGTATTGCAGATTCAGACACAGACAAGCACTTATACATACCTTTAAATACTGACAGCAGATACCTAATGACGCATAAACACATCTACTGACAGGACATACCCACTGACACATAAACACATCTTCTGACAGGACATACCTACTGACACATAAGCACATCTACTGACTGGACATACCCACTGACACATAAACACATCTACTGACAGGACATACCCACTGACAAATAAACACATCTACTGACAGGACATACTCACTGACACATAAACACATCTACTGAAAGGACATACCCACTGATACATAAACACATCTACTGACATGACATACCCACTGACACATAAACACATCTACTGACAGGACATACCTAATGACACATAAGCACATCTACTGACAGGACATACCCACTGACACATAAACACATCTACTGACAGGACATACCCACAGACACATAAACACATCTACTGACAGGACATACCTACAGACACATAAGCACATCTACTGACAGGACATAACCACTGACACATAAACACATCTACTGACAGGACATACCCACTGACACATACATAGATATATTCAATCTATTGACAGAAGATACAGACTAAGCAACAATTATCTAGTTCACAATAAGCTCAATCAAATCAGCTAGAACATATCAGGTAGATCTCAACAACCAGATGAAAAGTAAAAGTATAACTATAACTATAACAATAATTTCAAACAAAACTAATACATTCACCAAACAGAGACGACAATTATAACAGAGATTTTAAACAAAACTAATGCATTCACCAAACAGAGACGACAATTATAACAGAGATTTTAAACAAAACTAATACATTCACCAAACAGAGACGACAATTATAACAGAGATTTTAAACAAAACTAATACATTCACCAAACAGAGACGACAATTATAACAGAGATTTTAAACAAAACTAATACATTCACCAAACAGAGACGACAATTATAACAGAGATTTTAAACAAAAGACTTAGATAAAAATCAATAATTTGAACACAAAATTAATTGACTGTAATAAAACCTCTTCAATCAACCGAACAAGTGTAAGGGGAACAAAAAAAAAACCACATGGGATATAATCCTGACGTTATACGTAGAATGTAGACAGGAAATGAAATGTTCTCCACTCAGATTAGGTTTCTAGTCATTTCCTTTCACCTGGATCCCGGTATCTGGCAGCAGAAAAAATAAACTGTTATTATTTAATCACGTGATATGGCAGATTACCGACAAAATATATCTATAATACAAATTGTTATACCCACACATATAAATTATTATACCCACACATACAAATTGTAATACCCACACATACAAACTGTTATACCCACACATACAAACTGTTATACCCACACATACAAACTGTTATACCCACTCATACAAAAGACGCTTAAAGTAACTATGCGTGCATAAAACAATGAACAAACAAACAAACAAATCGGCCCTCATCACAGCTGTTCTTACCACAACTCACCACTCATCACAGCTGTTCTTACCACCTTTCTGCCCTCATCACAGCTATTCTTACCACAACTCACCACTCATCACAGCTGTTCTTACCACTTTTCTGCCCTCATCACAGCTGTTCATACCACAACTCACCACTCATCACAGCTGTTCTTACCACCTTTCTGCCCTCATCACAGCTGTTCTTACCACAACTCACCACTCATCACAGCTGTTCTTACCACAACTCACCACTCATCACAGCTGTTCTTACCACAACTCACCACTCATCACAGCTGTTCTTACCACCTTTCTGCCCTCATCACAGCTATTCTACCACAACTCACCACTCATCACAGCTGATCTTACCACCACTTGGCCCTCATCACAGCTGGTCTTATAGTTTTTGTTTTTATGTTCATGTATGCATACTTTTAATATTGTAATGTCTCTCTATCGATACGATGTGTATATCCCAGATACTGTAAGTGTAAACAACTAACGAAACTGGTGGTTGTTGTATTATTTCCTGAACCACTCCCCCCCCCCACTCTCTATGAAGACATATGTAGGTCTCTAGCACTGATCTCACGGCTTCCTCAAATAAGGTCAGGTACCTGTTTAAATTGGATACACTAGGGGAGAATTTCACTAGGGACTTAACAAAGTAAATGCCGTCTTTCTGCGAGATATTGAACCCGGGAGCTTACAGCCGGCAGTCGAGCGCCTACACCAAGTGACTATCCATACCATCCATCATACATCAGTGTATCTCATTATAAATGTTTTTAAAAAAAAGTTAAAAGGTATAGAATTCGGCTCATCTTAGTGGCCATGGCTGGATTAACCGTTAAGCTAATAAGGCTATAGACCAGGGGTCGGCAACTTTTTGAGATGGAAGAGCCAAAAGTTATAATTTACAATTATCTCAGTTTTTAAAGTGCCACTCAAATCGTTCTTTCAATATTAAGGTATTTGATTATAGGTATATAAAATAATATCAATATAATTATTTGCGCATTGAACTGGAAGGCCGCAATTTGACATCGAAAGAGTCTCAGCTTGACATCGGAAGAGCCGCACGCGGCTCGTGAGCTGCAGGTTGCCGACCCCTGCTATAGACACATCCACTGGACAACATTAGGTCATCGTAATATTTCATCGCAAGCTTCACATGAAATAGATTCACCAAGTTTCTCTATATGTCATAAAACATCATCATGTTTCTATATGTCATAAAACATCATCATATTTCTATATGTCATAAAACATCATCATATTTCTATATGTCATAAAACATCATCGTATTTCTATATGTCATAAAACATCATTATATTTCTATATGTCATAAAATATCATTATATTTCTATATGTCATAAAACATCATCATATTTCTATTTGTTATAAAACATCATCATATTTCTATATGTTATAAAACATCATCATATTTCTATATGTTATAAAACATCATCATGGTTTGATATCATGGAGCTGATTCAATGTCAAGGCCGAAAAGCGTGGGCGTGTTAGTATTTCTTCAAGTAACTAGCCTTAGCCTCTCCATAGTTGTACTATTGCAATTAAATTATATCGGGTGATAGGAGGAACTGGAGACTGTTGGGTTCGAACCTGGAATATGCATGACTATAATAGCTCTAGGAGCCTGACCACCACTGAGTCAATATCACCCATAATGTCACCTGCGCGAGGCATCCAATCTATTTACATGTTTAATTTTGTTGACAGCAATGATTCATTCAAAAAATAATACATATAATAGCGATTATGGGTTCTGCGTTAAATCGAAAGTAAAGAGTTAATACAACAGTATTCCAGTTTAAAACAAATTCGTGAAAAAAATCGGATCTGCCCGAAACCAAAAAATAACCTAGACTACCGATCAAGCCTAAGGGGATATAACTCTATGCAAAGGTTTTGCAGGGTACAGCTAGTAGTTTATAAAAGTATAAACAAGATGACAAATGGTTGACAGTTGTATCAGTAGATTTATACTGAAGTACATCATCACTTAATCCTGTCTGAATTAAATAGGGCTTACATAATAAATATAAATAAAACAACTAAGAGATGTATTATATATGCAAACATATATAATACCACAGAGTACAAATTATTATATTATGTGCTGAATAATAACATATGAATGATAAAAAAAAACATTTACATTAAAAAATTAAACTTTATTAACAAATAATTCACTTTCTTTCACGTCGATACAGTTTTTGTAGAAACTCGTACACAAATCATTTAATAAATACGTCAAAACACATATTTGTCTTTACACTATGTCACAAGTTATGTGTCACACTAATTATACATTATACAGACTGTGCAAGTAGTGTAGCAAGGGGGGGGGGGGTCATAATGCCCGGGCGCTACTCACAAATGGGCGCCAAATGGTCCATAAAACATATAATATTACATGGTTTTCGAATGGTGGAGGGCGCTAAAAAGGTATTGTGCCCCGGCGGGAGTTAAGCTCGCTACGCAACTGAATGCACATCGTCAAGTAGAATTTACTTTTCCGAAAGTCGCCATGATTGTGTAACGCCATGATTGTGTTATTATGGTATTGTGTAACGCCATGATTGTGTTATTATGATATTGTGTAACGCCATGATTGTGTTATTATGGTATTGTGTAACGATCTTTAGGTGCTACCATGGGTTCTACACTATAAGACAAAAATAAAATCTCACAAATGGAGTTCTGTTTTTAAGTCATCATTAAAGGACTTTTATATAGCGATGCTAATTTTTGTATGTCATACATTCTGCGTTATGACACATAGACTGGCCATTTATATAATGGCCTAATCTCTAACCCAAACACACATCACACACACACACAATCTATTACAATATTTACAAATTATTACCAGTCTCGTAAAGTCTTTCAACCTTTCGACAATCTGACTCGAGTCACAGCAACAGAAACTGATGACACTTGTCCTCACTCACTTTGTAACTTCGAGGGATTTTTGTCTTCTACGTCAGCCTACGAACTGATGAATAGAACACGTCTCGCTGTACGAATGTAGCAAACAGGAGACAAAATAATATTTCACAAAAGTAACAACAAAAAAGAAACAGTTTGTATGGTGGGGTGGGTGGGGGGTGGGACATCTATCTTTTTGTCCGGTGGAGTTATTAGCAATGATTATTTTTGTCAAGAGACGCGCAGTCTCGTGTCCGATGGCCGACCGCTCGTGATGCATTGAATAGACTGTAACCAGCGGACGGTCACTCTGATACCCTTTCTTCCTCCGCCTCCACCCCCACCCTCAGCTCCCACTTTCTCTCTGACCACTTCGTCACATCCTTGAGTGTAAACTCTGGAATGTTTTGTTTGAATAGGTCTTGAGGGAGGGAGAGAGGCTTGTGGGGAGGTGGATGAAATAAAATAAAAAAACGGAGAGATGGGAAGAAGCAGAATCTGATGAAGTTGGAGGATGATTTTTTTTTCTCTCTCTGTGGTTCATTCTTGACTGTCCACAATAGACTGACCATAGACTGGACATAATTTGTGGTTATGGGAGTGACGGAATCGAGCGTTACGCCGACTAACTCCGGGCCTTGATAAGTAGATGGGTGGGTGGGGAATGGAGGGGAGACAAGTCAAGGTCCCAGGAAATTTTGTATTATTCATGGACAAAACGATTTCGTGGGTGGTAATGGTGTGATTTACTTCCCCTGTCAGGTAAGTAGAAGATGACATTGTCGATTTCATAATGTTTATATTCATATTAGACACATAATATATTTCATAGTATATTTAATACTTAACGAACCCGTCTTTTTATATCTCAAGATTACATATAGCTAGTACACTAATTAGATCTCATGATTACATGTAGCTAGTAAACTAATTAGATATCATGATTACATGTAGCTAGTAAACTAATTATATCTCATGATTACATGTAGCTAGTAAACTAATTAGATCTCATGATTACATCTAGCTAGTACACTAATTAGATCTCATGATTACATCTAGCTAGTACACTAATTATATCACATGATTACATATGCTCATTTTCATAACACGTATACTTTCATGTATATCTATTTATAGACCTAAATCTATTCCTATCCATCTATCCACCTGTCTGCCTGTCGTTAAACATAAAGATGGCGAACTATTACAACGTGTAACTGCCCCCATTACGCACCATAAACTCAGAGACACAGAGAATTTTTTTTTTAATTAACATCGTAGGATGAACTAGATAATGAATGGAATTCTTTCAAAACAGGTTTCTAAATTTATTTAAACTGATCAGGAAAAATTTCAAAATAATTATCAGACAGTGTGTGTTTTTTTTTTAACTTATTGTGTTAGTTGTGTGAGTGTGTGTCACATCTTCTCAGTAGATGCATATTTTTATCTCCCCCCCCCCTCAATTCCAAGGTAAATTTGGAAGCTTTAGGAAAAAGTAAATATGTGGTTCGTTAATAAACAAAAAACTCTTTCATGGTCGCCGCTTACAGCTCTCGGGGCCCCTAAATGTTTTCAAACAGGGGCCACACTGACCCTCTAGTCCGGGCATACCCGGAGATGTGTTCCAAGTGTCCATTATTTGTGACGTACGACTGTCAGCTCCCCACTAAATGTCAACTCGGACATAACATTTCCATTTCAACTTTTGACTTGGCGAGACAGGTCAAATAAATGTGTAGGCTACTTTTAAATAGCAACAGATCAAACTTTACATTTGTATATATAATTAAGTCAAAGCTAAAGACTTAACCAGTGACCCACGCAGTAAAGGGGTGATGATGGTCAGCTGGTCCAAAGAATAGTTTCTGTGTGTGTGTGTGTCCTGATGAAGATTGGAATTTATGGAATGACACAAAACACACGAAAAGATGATAACTTGGCAAAGTGTGTTTGCCAAATGGTCCACCAATGTACAGCGGACTAAGAGATGTGTTAAATATCTTAATAGTGTCCATGGAAACAGCGAAATAGATGGAGAAATGCGGTAGAGGGAGATGAAAAGAGAAAGAGAGCAATACACTTAAACAGAACAAGGAGGGAGGGGAGAGAGAGAGAGAGAGATAGAGAGAGAGAGAGATAGAGAGAGAGAGAGTTTGATTCAAAACATAGATAAATTTAGAAAGTTATCTAAGAATGTAAAGGTCAAAGGTTAACTTTTCAATCACAAGGTTTACTTTATGTGAACAATGATGCCAAGATAATCATGTGATTTATCCCCCTTGTTATTCATGGCGACAAGAGGGAAAATACCGAAGCTGATAAACAGTTATGATAGGATTCACGGATTGTTCTTAGACATGGTACTTCATTGATTGACTCGCATCATGTTATTTGACTGACTGACTGACATCATGTTGCTTTACTGATTGACTTACATCATGTTGCTTTACTGATTGACTCACAACATGTTGCTTTACTGATTGACTCGCATCATGTTATTTGACTGACTGACTGACATCATGTTGCTTTACTGATTGACTTACATCATGTTGCTTTACTGATTGACTCACAACATGTTGCTTTACTGATTGACTCGCATCATGTTGTTTTACTGATTGACTGACATCATGTTGCTTTACTGATCATTTTGCTTTACTGATTGACTCACATCATGTTGTTTTACTGATTGACTCACATTATGTTGTTTTACTGATTGACTCACATCATTTTGCTTTACTGATTGACTCAAATCATGTTGTTTTACTGATTGACTCACATCATTTTTCATTGCTGATTGACTCAAATCATGTTGTTTTACTGATTGACTGACATCATGTTGCTTGACTGATTGGATTACCTCGTAGAGTTTTACCGATTTGCTTATATGACTTTGTGTGACTGATTTAATTCATGGTATTTCACTGATTTACTGAAACTCTCTTTTGAATGTAAACTATGTACCATTAAGAAACAGTTCTTCAAGTATTTATAAGTAAAAAAACAACGTTACAGTGTGTGCTTTAATATTTTTACAACATAAAATAACATGTTTCTATAAACCAACTCTTGTTTCACATAAAATAACATGTTTCTATAAACCAAATCTTGTTTCACATAAAATAACATGTTTCTATAACCAACTCTTGTTTCACATAAAATAACATGTTTCTATAACCAACTCTTGTTTCACATAAAATAACATGTTTCTTTAACCATCTCTTTGTTTCACATAAAATAACATGTTTCTATAAACAACTCTTGTTTCACATATAATAACATGTTTCTATAACCAACTCTTGTTTCACATAAAATAACATGTTTCTTTAACCAACTCTTTGTTTCACATAAAATAACATGTTTCTTTAACCAACTCTTTGTTTCAAATAAAAATAACATGTTTCTCTAACCATCTCTTATTTCTATAACCAACTCCGGTTTCTATAACCAACTCTGGTTTCTTGGATAAAATGTGAACTCAAAAAAAATTTCAATGCAATCTCAAAGAGTTTATCAAGACTTTATACAATCAAACTTTAACTTTGTCACGTGATATTTGTTTGATTGATATAATTAGTTTATTTTAATTATCGTATTAATTTAGGTCAATTTTAGGTTACAGTGTATTGAATATAATAAAGAGTCAAACAAAATGTATTGAAATGAAATATTCAAATGTAATTAGCCAATTTATCGGGAAGTTAGACATTCAACTCGTAAATAATACATCGCTCTTTGAATTATGCATTGGTTTGTGCTTCTTCTGCTCATTCGCCACCCCCCTCCCTCTCTCTCTCTCACACACACACTATCTCTCTCTATCTCTCTCTCTCTTTCTCTCTCACACTCTCTCTATTTTTGTAAGGATGTAATTTCTCAGCCGGCCATACATAATGCTTGACTAACTTTCTGGACAATGTTGCAGAAATGTATTGTTTCCCTGAAGACGTTAAGTCAACCCCAGTTGGTCCAATGGTCTGTAAAGTGTAAAATTCCTCCAACATTTTCTGGTCTTAAGTTTTACTAATAACAATGTTGTGATTTGTTTCGTAACCAGCTATGTTTACTTTTTAAAGTTTTAAAAGCTTATAAAGTTGTAAGTTTTGATTTCGTTGTTCCTTGAGACTATATTCTATATATTGCTTTATATGCATATCACAGCCCAACAAAAAAAATTTTTTGCGAGTTGTCAAGAATATTTGAATGAATTTATAGCAATTCATGAGTGCTGATTTCAAAACTGCCATTGCTTTTGCTGAATTGGCTCTAGTTTCTGAGATATTGGACACCCTTAAAAATATGATTGTACCTATTGTGTAAAACAAATGCAATAAGTTTGGTGTCTGTTGTTTAATTTAAATATACCAAGTTATAACTTGGTTTATTTTTTTCTCTGCTTTCTAAAGACATCACGAGTTCATCACGAAGATGCTGCAAAAATAATCCGAATGTATTCTGTTACATCTGTGGAGAATACTTGATTGAAAAGCAAAGAAGAAATATAACCGACTTTGTGCAGCAGGCATATTTCGCTTATTTCGGTGTGAAGCTGGGAAACCAAGAGAAGTCTTGGGCTCCCAATAAGGTCTGCAAAAACTGTGTGGAGAGCCTATGGCAGTGGACAAATGGTGAGAAGAAAAGTTTAAGTTTCGGTGTACCAATGGTATGGCGAGAGCCGAAAGACCATTTTGGTGATTGTTATTTTTGTATTGTAAATGTTAAAGGCTTCAATCGCCACAAGAAATCTAAGTGGGATTATCCTGATCTTGAATCTGCAAGGAGACCAATTCCACATAGCAGTGAAGTTCCTATACCAGTGTTTACTGGATTATTAGAGCTTTTACCGTCAGACTCCGACGAAGGGCAAGATCTGGAGTTTTAGGCAGGTGAAAACAGTGGAAGCGATTATGAAGGAAGTTCTTCAACACCTCAACCATTCAGCCAAGAAGAACCCAATGACCTAATACGAGACCTAAATCTGTCCAAGCAAGCATCTGAGTTTTTTGCGTCCAGGCTCAATGAAAGAAATTTTCTCAAACCAGAAGTTAAAATAACATTTTATCGGAAAAGAGAAGAGTATCTTCTTCCATATTTCAGCCAAGAGGAAGATCTTGTTAACTGTAATGACATCCCTGGACTTCTGCTCCAAATGGGACAGTTCCATCAGAAGCTTGACATGTGTTCTGTTACACAATGGTAACCGTTATGCATCTCTTCCCATTGCTCACTCAACAACACTTAAAGAAGAGTATGAGAATATCAAAACAATATTGCAGAAAGTCCGTTATTATGAGCATCAGTGGTCAATTTTTGTTGATCTAAAAATAGTAAACTTCTTGCTTGGACAGCAGTCAGGATACACAAAATACCCAAGCTTCAAGTGCCTTTGGGATAGCAGGGCAAGGCAAGATCTTTGGACAAGAGTGACATGGCCTGCAAGGGAAACCATGAATGTAGGCAAAGAAAATAAGATCATTCTCCCACCGCTTCATATCAAATGAGTTTTAATGAAACAATTTGTTAAGGTTTTGGACAAATCTGGCAATTGCTTCAGGTATATTTGCAGATCATTCCCCGGACTGAGCATGGAGAAGCTGAAACCTGGGATTTTTGACGGTCCTCAGATTCGAAAACTCATCAATGATCAAAATTTTACTAATTTCATGGATCACATTGAAGCTTCTTCATGGAACAATTTTGTTTCAGTTGTCAGGAACTTCTTAGGTAATAACAGAACAGAGAATTACGAAGAACTGGTGCAAGATATGCTCGCTAACTTCGGAAACATTGGAACAAATATGAGCATCAAGGTACATTACCTGCACAGTCATTTAGACAAATTCCAGGTAACCTTGGGGACTTCAGTGAGAAACAAGGCGAGAGGTTCCATCAGGATATGAGGGTGATGGAGGAGAGATATCAAGGAAGATGGGACATACATATGATGGCTGACTACTGTTGGAGCCTCCAACGCAATTGCACCAACGACACATACAAAAAGAAGTCGAGCAAACAGCGATTTGCTAATGCATTACCATAGACAATTAACAAATTAATTAATTAATTAGACATAATTAGTTTTTCAAATGAAAATGTTTTCTTCTATAACATTATTACACATATTTTTGAACAAATTTCTGAGTGACTATTAACATTTTCACTACTATTTGTTAGTATACTATTATACTTCATGCAATTCTTGACAAATTCCAATTACGGTGCATACATTTTTTAATTAATTTTAATTATCTCGTAAAATAGAGCCAATCTAGCAAAAGCGCTTACATATTCTAAATCAGCATCGTTGACTTTGTATAAAATGATTCAAATATCACTGGCAACGAATTCACTGTTAACCAGTGTATTTATTACTGTTACACCATTTGATCATGTTGATAAATGTTTTAACTACATGAATTTACAATTAGCACGCTAACTTTATTTAATCTAAGTGCGATGTTTAACTCCTTTATCCATATTGAGCTTCAAATTCGTACAAAATTTACGACTTTCTTTTCGTTGTCAATCCGCGTTGGGCACTTACAATTGTTTTGCGGTTACCATGGTTACCACATGCTAAGTTTTGAAAGCCCCAATACTAGTGGATTGTGCAGGACTGGCAATTAATTGTGTGTCCAGCAGACACCAGACGAATCCCAGCACTGACATGACTTGAGCTCCAGATCATCAGGTTGTCAGGTGAAGCTAACAATAAAACTGTCCACAATAAATAAAACAATAATAAGACGAAACTAATTAACCTCGTTGTTACTTTTAAATTTTAAAATATGTAAAATTTGTTGAAAAACTCTCCTGAAAATTAACTTCTGAGATTGAAAAATAATATGTCTAAAAATACATTTCTAAAGCTTACATTCTGTGATTTTGCAACGCTATTTTGTCGTTGAAAAATTTACAACATTATTAAACATTAAATATTAACTATAATATATATAAAAGCGATTTGGGTTCTGCCTTAAATCGAAAGTAAAGAATTAATACAACAGTATCCCAGTTTAAAGTACAATCATGAAAAAATCGGATCTACCAGAAACCAAAAAATAACCTAGTCTACCGATCAAGCCTAAGAGGATATAACTCTATGCTAAGGTTTTGCAGGGTACAGCTAGTATATAAATAGACTCCAAGTTTGCATACAACGTTAAAAGTATTTATTTTCCCTATATAATTATTATCCACTCTCTCAATTGCAGTCATAGAAGCATAGTTATTACTAGTATTTGAAAATAATGACACACGACCTATGTGTATTGTTACAGAAAATTGATAACCATAAAAAGAAAACATTGACACAACTTTGAACTCATGAAAACGGTTCATTAAACAGGTACCTCTATTATATTTTGACAACAACGATATCTTCCTCTACACAGCTGCATGCTTCACTTCACAACCTATCTTCTGTTATCGTGTATGGATGATTTACTCAAACATATCTGATAGAATCGTAACATCCAACAGCCACCATTCTATTGTTAAAGTTGTTATAACCATGAATGTCAGCCAATACTCTTGCTAGATTCATATTTTCATTCACTACATGAATGTCAGCCAATGCTCTTGCTAGATTAATATATTCATATACTACATGAATGTCAGCCAATGCTCTTGCTAGATTAATATATTCATATACTACATTAATGTCAGCCAATACTCTTGCTAGATTCATATTTTCATTCACTACATGAAAGTCAGCCAAAGCTCTAGCTAGATTCATATATTCATATGCTACATGAATGTCAGCCAATGCTCTTGCTAGATTAATATATTCATTCACTACATGAATGTCAGCCAATGCTCTTGCTAGATTAATATATTCATATACTACATGAATGTCAGCCAATGCTCTTGCTAGATTAATATATTCATATACTACATGAATGTCAGCCAATGCTCTTGCTCGATTAATATATTCATATACTACATTAATGTCAGCCAATACTCTTGCTAGATTCATATTTTCATTCACTACATGAAAGTCAGCCAAAGCTCTAGCTAGATTCATATATTCATATGCTACATGAATGTCAGCCAATGCTCTTGCTAGATTAATATATTCATATACTACATGAATGTCAGCCAATGCTCTTGCTAGATTCATATTTTCATTCACTACATGAATGTCAGACAATGCTCTTGCTAGATTCATATTTTCATTCACTACATGAATGTCAGACAATGCTCTTGCTAGATTAATATATTCATATACTACATGAATGTCAGCCAATGCTCTTGCTAGATTCATATTTTCATTCACTACATGAATGTCAGACAATGCTCTTGCTAGATTCATATTTTCATTCACTACATGAATGTCAGCCAATACTCTTGCTAGATTCATATTTTCATTCACTACATGAATGTCAGCCCATACTCTTGCTAGATTCATATTTTCATTCACTACATTAATGTCAGCCAATACTCTTGCTAGATTTATATTTTCATTCACTACATGAATGTCAGCCAATACTCTTGCTAGATTCATATTTTCATTCACTACATGAATGTCAGCCAATACTCTTGCTAGATTCATACTTTCATTCACTACATGAATGTAAGCCAATACTCTTGCTAGATTCATATTTTTATTCACTACATTAATGTCAGCCAATACTCTTGCTAGATTCATATTTTCATTCACTACATGAATGTCAGCCAATACTCTTGCTAGATTCATATTTTCATTCACTACATGAATGTCAGCCAATACTCTTGCTAGATTCATATTTTCATTCACTACATGAATGTCAGTCAATACTCTTGCTAGATTCATATATTCATTCACTACATGTTCATTGAAAACACAAACAACAAAAATTAATCCTCCCCAATCCCACCTCCAATTCAAGATCAACTATCTGTAAAAACCTTCACTTATTCTGTCTATCAAACTATTTCGATCTGTAAAAACCTTCACTTTTTCTGTCTATCAAACTATTTCGATCTGTAAAAACCTTCACTTATTCTGTCTATCAAACTATTTCGATCTGTAAAAACCTTCACTTATTCTGTCTATCAAACTATTTCGATCTGTAAAAACCTTCACTTATTCTGTCTATCAAACTATTTCGATCTGTAAAAACCTTCACTTATTCTGTCTATCAAACTATTTCGATCTGTAAAAACCTTCACCTTATTCTGTCTATCAAACTATTTCGATCTGTAAAAACCTTCACTTATTCTGTCTATCAAACTATTTCGATCTGTAAAAACCTTCACTTATTCTGTCTATCAAACTATTTCGATCTGTAAAAACCTTCACTTATTCTGTCTATCAAACTATTTCGATCTGTAAAAACCTTCACTTATTCTGTCTATCAAACTATTTCGATCTGTAAAAACCTTCACTTATTCTGTCTATCAAACTATTTCGATCAGTTTTTTTCAACAATGTTCATCTGTTTCTTTTGATCTGTATCTGTCAGTTTCTCAACCTGTGCTTCTGTTTCTTTCTATCTATTTTTTTTCGATCTGTTGTTAACTTGTTCATGTAAAGTGGGCTATTTACTTTCATCTTCCAATCATCTTATATTCTGTTTGTTTCCGTCAGCCACGTTATTTGAACTCCTGTTATTATTTTCTGCGGTTTCATTGTCTGTGCAAATTTTGTTCTGCCACAAGAAGTCAGAATGACGTCACTTAATCGTTCTGAAAATAGAATGGGCTCACTGGATTGGTTCAAAAATAAGATGGGAACATAGGATATCTGGATATAAAATAGATGTTATGTGTACATGAGATATCTGGATGTATAACATATACACCAAATCTTATGTGTGAAAAAATGTGATACATACAGTGTGATACATACAACGTGATACACACAGAGTGATACATACATTATGATACATACAGTGTGATACATACAGTGTGATACATACATAATGATACATACATAATGATACATACAGTGTGATACATACACTGTGATACATACAGTGTGATACATACAGTGTGATACATACAAGGTGATACATACATTATGATACATACAGTGTGATACATACAGTGTGATACATGCAGTGGGATACATATATTTGATACATGCAATGTGATACGTACAGTGTGATACGTACAGTGTGATACATACAATGTGATACATACAGTGTGATACATACAGTGTGATACATACAATGTGATACATACAATGTGATACATACAATGTGATACATACAGAGTGATACATACAGTGTGATACATACAGTGTGATACATACAATGTTATACATACAGAGTGATACTTACAGAGTGATACATACAGAGTGATACATACACGTGATACATACAATGTGATACATACAGTGTGATACATACAATGTGATACATACAGTGTGATACATACAATGCGATACATACAATGTGATACATACAATGCGATACATACAATGTGATACATACAATGTGATACATACAATGTGATACATACAGTGTGATACATACAGAGTGATACATACAGTGTGATACATACAGAGTGATACATACAGTGTGATACATTCAGATTGATACATACAATATGATACATACAGAGTGATACTTACAGAGTGATACATACAGTGTGATACATTCAGATTGATACATACAATATGATACATACAATGTGATACATACAGTGTGATACATACAATGTGATACATACAATATGATACATACAATGTGATACATACAGTGTGATACATACAGTGTGATACATACAATGTGATACATACAATGTGATACATACAATGTGATACATACAGAGTGATACATACAATGTGATACATACAGTGTGATACATACAGAGTGATACATACAATGTGATACATACAGTGCAATACATACAATGTGATACATACAGTGTGATACATACAGAGTGATACATACAATGTGATACATACAGTGCAATACATACAATGTGATACATACAGTGTGATACATACAATGTGATACATACAGTGCAATACATACAATGTGATACATACAGTGTGATACATACAATGCGATACATACAATGTGATACACACAATGCGATACGTACAATATGATACATACAATGCGATAAACAATATGCTCTCTGAACAAGAAAATGTTTCCAGAATAAAACGGTCCCAATTCTTGGGTCAATTATCTAAATGACATTGAGATTTGCAATATGATAGCTGACGGACCATTCATTGTAACAATATGATAACTGACGGGCCATTCATTGTAACAATATGATAACTGACGGACCATTCATTGTAAAAATATGATAACTGACGGACCATTCATTGTAACAATATGATAACTGACGGACCTTTCATTGTAACAATATGATAACTGACGGACCTTTCATTGTAACAATATGATAACTGACGGACCATTCATTGTAACAATATGATAACTGACGGGCCATTCATTGTAACAATATGATAACTGACGGACCATTCATTGTAACAATATGATAACTGACGGACCACTCATTGTAACAATATGATAACTGACGGACCTTTCATTGTAACAATATGATAACTGACGGGCCATTCATTGTAACAATATGATAACTGACGGACCATTCTTTGTAACAATATGATAACTGACGGGCCATTCATTGTAACAATATGATAACTGACGGACCATTCATTGTAACAATATGATCACTGACGGACCTTTCATTGTAACAATATGATAACTGACGGACCTTTCATTGTAACAATATGATAACTGACGGACCATTCATTGTAACAATATGATAACTGACGGGCCATTCATTGTAACAATATGATAACTGACGGACCATTCATTGTAACAATATGATAACTGACGGGCCATTCATTGTAACAATATGATAACTGACGGACCATTCATTGTAACAATATGATAACTGACGAACCTTTCATTGTAACAATATGATAACTGACGGACCTTTCATTGTAACAATATGATAACTGACGGACCTTTCATTGTAACAATATGATAACTGACGGACCTTTCATTGTAACAATATGATAACTGACGGACCTTTCATTGTAACAATATGATAACTGACGGACCTTTCATTGTAACAATATGATAACTGACGGACCTTTCATTGTAACAATATGATAACTGACGGACCTTTCATTGTAACAATATGATAACTGACGGACCTTTCATTGTAACAATATGATAACTGACGGACCTTTCATTGTAACAATATGATAACTGACGGACCTTTCATTGTAACAATATGCATCACACAGACACTCCCCCCCTCCCCCATACTGCCTTCACTCAAATATGTTCGCTGATACATATATACATGTTTATCTGACAGGCAATCTATACTTTAGTTTACACACAGTGAAAGATATTGGTTTATTGTTTATGTTTATTTAAAAACTTTGTGGTCTGATAAATGGAGTTCAAAAACCAGGAGTGTTTTCTCCCCTGTTCTAGTATTTATATGGTCAACTCTAAGTAAAACATACTCTTACTAATGTATCTGTGAAAGCTATTTCCTTTAGCTGGAATTCCTTGCAGCTTATAGTCTGCCAGATATATTGGTCAAGTAAGGTAAAATACGGGAAAATATACAGCAAAATACATATGTACCTAGAGAGGCTTACATCTGACATGCTACTGCATACATCAATATATACAACAGGAAACACTGTACTTGATCATCATACATCCTTACTTACATCAGAATACATCTGTCACTGCATCAGCATACATCTTTTGCCACATCAGAATACATCTCATGCCACATCTGCATTATCTATTGCTTCATCAGCTTGCATTTGTTGATATTTCAGCATGCAATTATTTCTGTACCAGCATACATCTCTTGCTACATCAGCGCACATCTGCTGATATATCAGCATACATTTATTGCTGTATCAGCATACATCTATTGCTACATCAGCGCACATCTGCTGATATATCAGCATACATTTATTGCTGTATCAGCATACATCTATTGCTACATCAGCGCACATCTGCTGATATATCAGCATACGTCTGTTGCTGCAAATAGAAAGCTATGTTAGGAGCTACAATAAGTAGACTGATTGAACTAAGACAACACAAGTGATTTATGTTTCACTCTCACGTTGTTGAAATGAGCAAATGGCTGAGTGCCCGGTAAATTACAAACAGGAAACAGGGAAGGGGCTAGAATCGATTATGTGGAAGACATCTCTAGAGAATTGCAAGTCTCCGATGGACCAGAGAACTCGGCCAGGCAGGTCAGAAATTATGACGTTCAGTAGTATCTTCCAAATGTAAACACAGCTGACATAATGATGTCTGTAAATAAAATAACAGGTATCAGTATTAACAAATATTGTTCGATAGTTTATATTAATAATAGTGTTACTATTTCAACTATGAGAAAGTTGACAAAGAAAGTCTTCATTATGATGTCTTCATCTTACAAAATCGAGTTGTTCCTGTATAATCTTTTGTAACTTATTGTTTTTGCTGTATCTGCAATATTTGTGGTAACATCATCTTACATAGATGTTAGCAGTTGCCACAGATTCATTAGAGAAAAATTAACTTAAAATAGTTCTGGTACAATGATATATAAAAAGATTTTAAATTCCACATTTGTTTGATTGTTTGCCTCCTACAATTTGAAATGTTGTCATGTTTTACGAACGCCATTTAAATGAAAGCGTGCACGCACATCACCACAAGAAATCTTTAATGACCATCGTTTTGTATTCGTTTTAAATCTTGTTTACCCGCCGAAATTTTTTAAATTGCATATTATTTTGTTAAATTTAAAATTAAATCATTTCTATTTCATAGAATAATTGTATCAATCATTTAAAAGTAAATTTTTGCTACGACGACAAATAGAACGCGTCATTTCGTATATCATTTGACCGCCATTTGTAATAGACTAAAAACAAAATGGTCGAACTCGGTATTTTACAATTTTATTATAAACAGACTAGCTGAAATACATTAGATAAATTTATAAGGCTTTATTTAAAGCGTTTTTGGGGGTAAAGATACTGCTTTGGCGAACACATTTTTTTTTTGTTTTTTATGTTTGTTATTTGAATGAAATTGTTTAACCCGACTATGTTGGCTTAGACGAACCCATAGATATCTATGGACGGACCCGAACACAAAAAATTGCGATTTTTGCGCATGCGCACATCTATAGACGAAACTCGAAAAAATACCAAGTCCGTTTAGTCGGAACCCTAGCCACTAATTAACAATTAAATCATAAAATTCAAACAATTATCATAAAATAAACAAAAATAAAGTTTATATATAGCTAAGCTAAGTGCATATTTGCCACGGGTCCGAAAAACAATCGGAGTTTATTGGGACCCGGGTCCGAATAACAATCGGAGTTTATTGGGACCCGGGTCCGAATAACAATCGGAGTTTATTGGGACCCGGGTCCGAATAACAATCGGAGTTTATTGGGACCCGGGTCCGAATAGTCAATTCGAATATATAAATAATAAATATAAACTGAAGTTTTTAAAATATTTTAAATAATTTATCATTTTACTGTTTGCTAATTGGATCATTGAAATAACTTTTTATTACTTATAAAAATGGCGACTGTGAAACCTCAGTCGAAAATAATGATATGTTTCTGGATGAACTGAAATGGTTTTTTATTAGTAAAACTAACATTGCGTATATTTTTCAAGTTCCTGACAATGAGGGTGAACGCGGCAAAGTTTGCATAACTTTTCACCAGCGGCTTGTTTTCGTGACATAATTGCACGAATTTTGTCTTTTGTGATACTCCCTTAAAAGGGAGCCGGAAACCGAGCCGGACCGTCAAATTTTTGGGAGCCGTAGCCGAGCCGGAAAAAAATGGCGGCTCCGCAAGCCTGCAGCACCCAGAATTTTATTGATATTTTTAATATTACATTTTTTTCCCACACAAACTTTATTTAACATTCTAATTATTGATGCTTATATTAACATTTATTATAATTCATGTGTGAACTTTTCGTAATCAAATCATTCATGTCTTTATATTTCAAAAATGCAAAAGGAAACGAATAACACAATTTACTATACAAATAACATATAATATAAACAAACTGCATTTAAACTTAAAATTATATCACACACAAACTGCATTCAGACATACTATTATATCATACACAAACTGCAGTCAGACATACTATTATATCACACACAAACTGCATTCAGACATACTATTATATAACACACAAACTGCATTCAGACATACTATTATATAACACACAAACTGCATTCAGACATACTATTATATAACACACAAACTGCATTCAGACATACTATTATATCACACACAAACTGCATTCAGACATACTATTATATCACACACAAACTGCATTCAAACCATACTATTATATAACACACAAACTGCATTCAGACATACTATTATATCATACACAAACTGCATTCAAACCGTTCTATTGTATCACACACAAACTGCATTCAAACCATTGTATTATATCACACACAAACTGCATTCAAACCATTCTATTATATCACACACAAACTGCATTCAGACATACTATTATATCGCACACAAACTGCATTCAAACCATACTGTTATATCACACACAAACTGCATTCAGACATACTATTATATCACACACAAACTTTATTCAAACATACAAACACGTTCAGACAAAGAAGATCCTAATACTGCAAGAAGCTCCGAAAAAGAACCGAATTTTAAATGTGTTCAGAATTAACAATGAGATAAAAACTGAACAAAATATTCCACATAAAAAATGTGTTTCACACTCTTTGATTTTATTCCATAAATTAAAGTTCAACACAACAGAAGTTTGTGTCATCCAAATAACTTGTTTTCTGGAAATTGTGTTGTTTATCCCTGGTTTTAATGATATCAATCTGAAGTGGTTTTATTATGGGTTACATCTGTTTGGCAAACATCGTGGATTTACTCTTTGGTAATTTTATAATGATTGTACTGATTGTACTGATTTATCTGTCTCTACAATAAATAGAGTTTAGAATTTGTGTTTATTTTTGAGTGACTTCAGAAGTATCATGGTCGTCTTCAAGCACTAAATTTATATTTTAGATTTAATCCTTTTACATTGTATTTTTTAATTTTAAATTTTAGATTTATATTTTTGTCAGTTATTGTCACTGGCGTGTATTCATCAACAGACATAAAGTGGGTTGGATGTATTATGTATAGTGTATTTGGGAAATCATTTCAGTTTAGGGATAAATAAATATTTTGGTGTATACAATAAATTTCAGGCTATTACATTAAAATGAAATGAAAACATTTTTATAAGCAGATCTTCCAACTTATTTACTGTCATAATTTCTTCTTCTTCTTCTTCTTCTTCTATCCCTTAACCGGTGGATGGGTCGTTGGGGCACCGTTGTTGACTGAAAAACTAGTGAGTTAGGTTTTCAGTCATGGTGTATCTGGGTCAGGAAATGCTTGGCGGCGCCCAACCCTCTCCAAGCTTGACCACAGCCGGTTTCCGCCTTATCGGTGGCCCGCCTTGATCACGGACACGTAGCAGTTGGGTTCACATTTGATCTCGTCCGCCCTGGCCGGTGACTTCAATTTGGAAGTTCATACGCCCAGTGGTGCCGTGTCAGCACAACCCCCTCACGCGGTTTAGCCGGTCAGCTGAGGGGTGTGGCGCGGGGAGCCACACGTGAGAGATTCAAGAGATGAGCGAGGACCATAATTTCTATGCTGTAATTATTCATGACTAAGAACCAATGAATTTGTTTTTATATTTTTATTTTCATTGAAATTTGTTTTTAAAAAATAACCGAATGGTCTTGGTGTCATCATAAATGATAAATAAAAATCAATAATATTTGTACTTTTCTAGCAAAGAGCATTTGAGTTTTATTTATGTAGACCTGTGTTTAAATTTCTCTTTTATTGAATTCTTCTTCTTGGCAATACACAAAGAGCCTTTATTTGTTATGTATCCACCATACAAACATCTTCTCATGTTATATTTATGTAGTAACACTATATACTTTATTGAATCCTACTTCTTGGCAATACACAAAGAGCCTTTATTTGTTATGCATCCACCATACAAACAAACACACAAAACATCTTCTCATGTTATATTTATGTACTAACACTATATACATTTATTGCTGGTAAGTTTCCAGTCACTCGCAGGACTTGCCCATATGTCATGTTGAAATGTCGATCGTATGATATACAATAGACTGGGCTGTACAATCAATATTAGTAAGTTTCTTTTAAAGACATTCAGTCGGTCTACTAAAGAGTGTATGTTTCCATAGTCCAGTCTTCACTAGTCTTTAGCTGGAAATCTGGTCCAGACTCTATCGAGACGGGTGAAAGTTGTATATTTTTATTTATAAATGAAGTATCTGTGTTGATAAATCATAAAAAAACTTGTTGAACCTTATTAATACTGTTTGAACACTAGTTAGAGCTCTAGACATGAATTCACACATGATATAATCATTGAACACAAGTTAGAGATCTAGACATGAATTCACACATGGTATTATCATCATTGTGCTCATATTGCTTAGTACATGTATATTCAATTAAATAAGGAGGGAAAAGACATATTACATTTTAAAAGAATCCGATAAATAAATATATATATATATATATATATATATATATATATATATATATATGAGTATAATAAGAGCATTTGACACTTAGAACATATTTATCGAACTAGAACCAATGTTCTGATGAACATGACCGATGCTCTTGTGGTTCGAAAGCTGTGAATGGCAGCTGCTAGTATCCGCTGTGAATGGCAAATGCTAGTATCCGCTGTGAATGGCAACTGCTTGTATCCGCTGTGAGTGAACTCTGCTAGTATCCGCTGTGAATGGCAACTGCTTGTATCCGCTGTGAATGGCAACTGCTAGTATCCGCTGTGAGTAGCAACTGCTAGTATCCGCTGTGAGTGGCAACTGCTAATATCCGTTGTGAGTGGCAACTGTTAGTATCGACTGTGAGTGGCAACTGCTAGTATCCGCTCTGAGTAGAAAACTGCTAATATCCACTGTGAGTAGCAACTGCTAGCATCCGCTGTGAGTGGCAACTGCTAGTATCCGCTGTGAGTGGCAACTGCTAGTAACCGCTGTGAGTGGCAACTGCTAGTATCCGCTCTGAGTAGAAAACTGCTAATATCCACTGTGAGTAGCAACTGCTAGCATCCGCTGTGAGTGGCAACTGCTAGTATCCGCTGTGAGTGGCAACTGCTAGTAACCACTGTGAGTGGCAACTGCTAGTATCCGCTGTGAGTGGCAACTGCTAGTATCCGCTCTGAGTGGCAACTGCTAGTATCCGCTGTGAGTGGCAACTGCTAGTACCCGCTGTGAGTGGCAACTGACATGAATTCACACATGATATAATCATTGAACACAAGTTAGAGATCTAGACATGAATTCACACATGGTATAATCATCATTGTGCTCATATTGCTTAGTACATGTATATTCAATTGAATAAGGAGGGAAAAGACATATTACATTTTAAAAGAATCCGATAAATATATATATATATATATATATATATATATATATATATATATATATATATATGAGTATAATAAGAGCATTTGACACTTAGAACATATTTATCGAACTAGAACCAATGTTCTGATGAACATGACCGATGCTCTTGTGGTTCGAAAGCTGTGAATGGCAGCTGCTAGTATCCGCTGTGAATGGCAACTGCTAGTATCCGCTGTGAATGGCAACTGCTAGTATCCGCTGTGAGTGAACTCTGCTAGTATCCGCTGTGAATGGCAACTGCTTGTATCCGCTGTGAATGGCAACTGCTAGTATCCGCTGTGAGTAGCAACTGCTAGTATCCGCTGTGAGTAGCAACTGCTAGTATCCGCTGTGAGTAGCAACTGCTAGTATCCGCTGTGAATGGCAACTGCTAGTATCCGCTGTGAGTAGCAACTGCTAGTATCCGCTGTGAGTGGCAACTGCTAGTATCCGCTGTGAGTGGCAACTGCTAGTAACCGCTGTGAGTGGCAACTGCTAGTATCCGCTGTGAGTGGCAACTGCTAGTATCCGCTCTGAGTGGCAACTGCTAGTATCCGCTGTGAGTGGCAACTGCTAGTACCGCTGTGAGTGGCAACTGCTAGTATCCGCTGTGAGTGGCAGCTGCTAGTATCCGCTGTGAGTGGCAGCTGCTAGTATCCGCTGTGAGTGGCAGCTGCTAGTATCCGCTGTGAGTGGCAGCTGCTAGTATCCGCTGTGAGTGGCAGCTGCTAGTATCCGCTGTGAGTGGCAGCTGCTAGTATCCGCTCTGAGTGGCAACTGCTAGTATCCGCTCTGAGTGGCAACTGCTAGTATCCGCTGTGAGTGGCAACTGCTAGTATCCGCTGTGAGTGGCAACTGCTAGTATCCGCTGTGAGTGGCAACTGCTAGTATCCGCTGTGAGTAGCAACTGTTAGTATCCGCTGTGAGTGGCAACTGCTAGTATCCGCTGTGAGTGGCAACTGCTAGTAACCGCTGTGAGTGGCAACTGCTAGTATCCGCTGTGAGTGGCAACTGCTAGTATCCGCTCTGAGTGGCAACTGCTAGTATCCGCTCTGAGTGGCAACTGCTAGTATCCGCTGTGAGTGGCAACTGCTAGTACCGCTGTGAGTGGCAACTGCTAGTATCCGCTGTGAGTGGCAGCTGCTAGTATCCGCTGTGAGTGGCAGCTGCTAGTATCCGCTGTGAGTGGCAGCTGCTAGTATCCGCTGTGAGTGGCAGCTGCTAGTATCCGCTGTGAGTGGCAGCTGCTAGTATCCGCTCTGAGTGGCAGCTGCTAGTATCCGCTCTGAGTGGCAACTGCTAGTATCCACTCTGAGTGGCAACTGCTAGTATCCGCTGTGAGTGGCAGCTGCTAGTATCCGCTGTGAGTGGCAACTGCTAGTATCCGCTGTGAGTGGCAGCTGCTAGTATCGCTGTGAGTGGCATCTGCTAGGCATCCGCTGTGAGTGGCAACTACTAGTATCCGCTGTGAGTGGCAACTGCTAGTATCCGCTGTGAGTGGCAACTGCTAGTATCCGCTGTGAGTAGCAACTGTTAGTATCCGCTGTGAGTGGCAACTGCTAGTATCCGCTGTGAGTGGCAACTGCTAGTAACCGCTGTGAGTGGCAACTGCTAGTATCCGCTGTGAGTGGCAACTGCTAGTATCCGCTCTGAGTGGCAACTGCTAGTATCCGCTCTGAGTGGCAACTGCTAGTATCCGCTGTGAGTGGCAACTGCTAGTACCGCTGTGAGTGGCAACTGCTAGTATCCGCTGTGAGTGGCAGCTGCTAGTATCCGCTGTGAGTGGCAGCTGCTAGTATCCGCTGTGAGTGGCAGCTGCTAGTATCCGCTGTGAGTGGCAGCTGCTAGTATCCGCTGTGAGTGGCAGCTGCTAGTATCCGCTGTGAGTGGCAGCTGCTAGTATCCGCTCTGAGTGGCAACTGCTAGTATCCGCTCTGAGTGGCAACTGCTAGTATCCGCTGTGAGTGGCAACTGCTAGTATCCGCTGTGAGTGGCAACTGCTAGTTTCCGCTGTGAGTGGCAGCTGCTAGTATCGCTGTGAGTGGCAACTGCTAGGCATCCGCTGTGAGCGGCAACTACTAGTATCCGCTGTGAGTGGCAACTGCTAGTATCCGCTGTGAGTGGCAACTGCTACTATCCGCTCTGAGTGGCAGCTGCTAGTATTCGCTCTGAGTAGCAACTGCTAGTATCCGCTGTGAGTGGCAACTGCTAATATCCGTTGTGAGTGGCAACTGTTAGTATCGACTGTGAGTGGCAACTGCTAGTATCCGCTCTGAGTAGCAACTGCTAATATCCGCTGTGAGTGGCAACTGCTAGTATCCGCTGTGAGTGGCAACTGCTACTATCCGCTCTGAGTGGCAGCTGCTAGTATTCGCTCTGAGTAGCAACTGCTAGTATCCGCTGTGAGTGGCAACTGCTAATATCCGCTGTGAGTGGCAACTGCTAGTATCGACTGTGAGTGGCAACTGCTAGTATCCGCTCTGAGTAGCAACTGCTAACATCCGCTGTGAGTGGCAACTGCTAGCATCCGCTGTGAGTGACAACTGCTAATATCGGATATTCGCTACCTAACAGTATAAAGGTCTACAAAGCGAAATATTTCGGCTAGGTGGAACACTTAACACGAAACAAGCCATGGGGTCAATTCTCTGTGAGCTCTCTGAAGATGCATGCACTATTCATTGCAGCTTCATGATGTAGTAACAATAATAAATCAAAGACTATTTTTACAAATCACTTTAAAATTTCGGCCTTGGAAGAGGGAAGGGTGTGTGTGAGTGAGTGTGTGTGTGTGTGTGTACAAATGTGATACATAGACAGAATATCAACAAATGCACATATTTTCTGTTCATCTTAACACCAGATCACTGAACCATATATCTACCGCTTTATTTCCCTTAAATCCAAAAAAATAACAACCACAAAGAGTGTCCCACGTAATCCAAACGTCATAGGGGCCTACATAATTTTATATCGATGGCTCAGTTGTAGAGGTCCAGTCCGTCATTTTATTACTTTGTGAACTATTTACATTCAACAAAAATTCACTTTAACAATTTGGTTTTATTATTAGTATATGCCCAAGCTTTATAAATAAAACTTGTTTTTTTTTTTATACTGAAAAAGTCAATTTGTAATCTAGATATTAAACAATAAGATAGAACTAAACAAATACCGCAATACGATTGGTTAACATCAGTTCTCTCCCTTGTCTGCTGACCTAGAAACAACATCTCTGCAATACATTTGGCAGCACTCTCCAACCATTGAGCTTTGAAATACTTTTGGGGTTAAACGAAAGTGACATCTTTGTTTTTTTGTAAATTTCAACGTGCCTAAAATACCGAAAGAAAGTGAGATCAATTGTATAAGTTATTTATAGTGTGTTTTATGACCAATATTATTATTTATAGTGTGTTGTATGACGAATATTATGATTTATAGTATGTTGTATGACCAATATTATGATTTATAGTGTGTTTTAATATGGCTACACAGTCTAAGCAAATAAAAAAGTAAAATACATAGATAATAAAAATCTTACTTTGATATGTAAATATTTCTTAATATATTTCAAGATACATGATGTTTGATGTTGGATGTATCAAACAATATATATGACTGATGTATTATGTTCATGTTTCAAACAGTACATATGACATGGTGTACCTTTCACTGACGTATTATGTTCATGTTTCAAACAGTACATATGACATGGTGTACCTTTCACTGACGTATTATGTTCATGTTTCAAACAGTACATATGACATGGTGTAACTTTCACTGACGTATTATGTTCATGTTTCAAACAGTACATATGACATGGTGTAACTTTCACTAATGTCATGATAAGTCTGGTATCTAAAGACTGAGTATCTTCACATACAAAAACAACACCATAGTTTCAAACTTACAAATGTCGCAGATAACACATTATATTTAACTTTAAATTTAGCACACTAAACATATATGAACAATAAACATTGTACTATTGTAAACATTACAAGTGATAAATTATCTATCCGAGTGTCTCAGTGTACACTATTAACATTGTACAATTGTAAACATTACAAGTGATGAACTATCTATCCAATTGTCTCAAAGTATACAGTAAACTATTTGTTATACAAAGGTAAAAATATTATTAATTTTTCACTTGTTCATTGCTTATTATGCTTTGGTTTTTTTTTTTAAATAAAAACTATCATTTTTATTTGAAAACATTAATTCGTTTAGTGTTGAGCCAAAGTTCGTCATTGAAGAACTATCACTTGTATTTGAAAACATTAATTCGTTTAGTATTGAGCCAAAGTTCGTCATTAAAGAACTTTTTATCCTACTTAGATTTTTTATTTATATTTTAGATGTCTTTATATTTTATTTGTTTTATTTGTTGCTTTCTATGTGAATTTCTGTCTGAATGAGATGATATAAGGGTACAATTTTGTATGAATTTTGAATTATTACATTGTTGTTGGAAATATCTGAGTTTAGATTGCGTTTGAAATCTATTTAAATTAAAAGACAAAATCAAATATTATTCAGCATAAAAAATGAACAGATCAATTGGGTCTATGTGATAAAGACCACAAATCAATCTGTTCACTAGATCTATTTAATACATTTCTACAATGTCTATAGACTAAGTATTAGATCTATTTAATACATTTCTACAATGTCTATAGACTGTGTATTAGATCTATTTAAAACATTTCTACAATGTCTATAGACTGTGTATTAGATCTATTTAATACATTTATACAATGTCTATAGACTGTGTATTAGATCTATTTAATACATTTCTACAATGTCTATAGACTGTGTATTAGATCTATTTAATACATTTCTACAATGTCTATAGACCGTGTATTAGATCTATTTAATACATTTCTACCATGTCTATAGACTGTGTATTAAAAACGTACATGATAGTTCTACTTCTAAGTCAAGTTTCTCAATCCACCAGACCAGTGTTTCTCAAACTTTCGACATCTCTGTACCCCCTTATTTATTTTTGTATTGCTGTGTACCCATAGTAAACATTAAAACAATTCCCTGCATATATTGTTTTTTACTGTCATGGTTTCCATTCATTTCATTGTTTTCACTTTAGCCGTGAATGTTTATCCGATGTTCTACGTTGCAGCGCGAACTCCCACAAAACTCTTCGCAAACCCCATGGGGTACCCGTACCACACTTTAGGAATCACTGCACAAGATCTATGTAATATTCCTAGAGTGTCTACGGACTGTATTTAAAATGTACTTCATAATTCTACCTCTGGGTATATCGGTCATTCATATGATTAAATTTTGAAGACTGGAGAGAATCAAATAAAAGATATTGGATCTGAATAATTCAAAGTTTTATTATGACTAATATGTCAATCTATTTAGGGCTATCATATAAAGGCTATATAGCTGAAATAGCTAAAATAGCCGATATAGCTAAAATAGCCAATATAGCTAAAATACCCAGTATAGCTAAAAAAGTCAATATAGCTAAAATACCCAATATAGCTAAAATAAAAGCCAATATACTAGAATAGCCAGTGTCTATAGTTATTGATATAATGTCACACAATGATTGATAGTCTAAAAATATTAGTAAACAGACAAACAAATAGAGTGTTATTTATTGTGAGGTTTTTGAAGTGTAGCTCACATGTATATACAGTCTTGGGCTAGAGATAGGCAAACAACGGGCCGCAGGCCAAGTACGGCCCACAGAACTGTTTGACCCGGCCCGCGTTGTGCTCATCTCCACTCGATCACATATATGATGTTTACATAAATTATTTCGTATACACATCCCATCAATTTCATTTTGGTCCAACCCTTACAAACAATTTGAGCCTACTGCAACTCGAGGGTCAAAATGTTATCAAACATAACCCACCTCTGCTATAGATTTTTTTTTTTTTTTAAATTTTTTTAACGCCGCCATTGCCAGCATGGTAGGGTGTAGTGTGCCTACCACACCAGCACTGTTGGCGGCGCTGATGCGTCTGCCATGCCTACAGAGCGGCGGGGTGAGTGTACCCGCTATCATCTGCAGGGACGGCAGAAAAATGGGTTTTAATCCTTGCCCAAACTTGCCAGACCAGCAGGGTGTGTGTACTGCCGATCGGCCAGAATGGCAAGGAACGGGGTTTTTCCTGCCACTCGGACAGAGGGGAGGGTGTAGTGTGCCTCTACCCCCAGCCCGAAATGGCAGGCTGCGCAGGTGTGCTTGAGTGGGACGGAGAGGAAGGGTGTTGTGTGCCGACAACATCCGTCACCTCCGCCAGCTGTGAATACTGCGGTCTCGGATAGTCCTCATTGACCACAGTACCACCACCCTCGCAAGCAATGGGGTTTTTTTTCCTGACTAGAGAACCCCTATGATCCATCCCCCGTGGATCATGGTATGTCTCTCAGATCAGGAAGGAGAGATCACAAAACATGCCAAAATATTTTGTGATACATCTCTTATAGGAAACCTCATTGACTATGGTACCGCCACTGCGCAAAGCTCTGCTATAGATTGATATAAACATATCTGCAGGAGTATATCCGATATACAGTTATATATATATATATATATATATATATATATATATATAAACGTCCTTGTGTTTTAATATATATATATATATATATATATATATATATATATATTATAATATAGACTAGTTTTGTTCTCAATTCGTGTTAATAGATCATATCAAGGGACTTAACTTCAACTGGTTTCCATCCAGCTGAAAATTGTTTCAAGGCGATCTTGCTGGTGGAGTTATCTCCCTTCTTTCTGTCACCAATTAGATTAAAGGGAGGAACACAAGGCTAAAACATTCCTCTAATTGGTTATAAAAGATACAGCTGACCTGACCTGCCTTCTCAACTGTGTTTATAGCTGGTATAAAGATGTATGCGACTCAAGCTTCCATGTTTGTGGCAGTTACAACTTAAAGTTATTTATATATTTTAAAGGTGCTATATTTTAAACATTCTCCCAGTGAAATGTAATTTCCTCTCCACCAACAAGAAATGTGCCACCTGTTTATTGTTTGATTGACACTTTTTTTGTGACTGTTGGTGTCAGCAAGTGTTAGTAACAAGGGGAAGTATAGTAAACACTGTATACTGACTGATAATGAGCATTTTTTACTGATGGGAGTTGTTGAACAGCTGATTCACCAAGTTTGCCGGAAGGTCTGTATAATACTGGATAGTACAGATAAATATTGTCTGCAAAGTTTCATTACAAAACTACTGCCCTTGACCTTCCATCTGTCCATGGCATGTCATTGACCTATCAATACATTTGACCTTCGACCCTGTACCCTCTCCATTCATAGATGAATATCTATAGACCATGGATGTTCGTGGTGACTTGAATAGATGGGAATTGAACCCGTGACCTTCATCCTGTATCAAACGGTTATTTTCTAAAGGAAAATGTACTCCCTCCATTCACAGATGAATCTCTATAGACCATGGATATTCTTGGTGACTTAAATAGATGGGAATAGAACCCGTGACCTTCATCACGTCCATCTGGGTCAAGCATACAACGCCGCAAATTGTATTGACAGATCCATTCACACAGCAGTACCAGTGTGTCGACTTGAGTGCATCCATACGAGGCGGACGATTTGATCGGCTCGACCAGTGAACAATCACATGGTGCTGGACAGAACCAACCAACATTATCGCTGGTATTCAACATTATCAGTTGTATCCAACATTATTGCTGGTATTCAACATTATCGCTGGTATTCAATATTATCGCTGGTATTCAATATTATCGCTGGTATTCAATATTATCGCTTGTATTCAACATTATCGCTGGTATACAATATTATCGCTGGTATACAATATTATCGCTGGTATTCAATATTATCGCTGGTATTCAATGTTATCAGTTGTATTCAATGTTATCGCTACATTACATATTATTGTTGCATTCAGTATTATTATCACTTTCTGAAAAAAAACTGAATTCTGAAGAAGGAATTCAGAAGAAGTATAATGCGGGTGTTTACAGGATAGTGTGTCTAAGCGTGTGCATGTGTGTGTGTGTGTGTTAGGCAAGCACCAATTATTGGAGCCAAGTCGCTATACTTGAGTTGAAAATACCTCAACGGTTAGAGTGTAACAATATTGAAGAATGTTTTCTGTTGTTTTCTAGTGTGTGCGCGTGTGTGCATGTGAGTGTGTGTTTGTGTGTGTTTGAAAGTAACATGTGCTCACTCCCATCATCGGCTGGTGCTCACAGAGTTTTTAGTTTTACCTTAACAACCTGACACTGTGTAGCGCACGACCTGTTCCTAGAGGTAAAAAATAGAACAACAAATAGGGTGACTATATTTTGAACACTCAATAGATATTGTAACGTCATCTAACACAGCTCTTGAACGTATTCGTCAGGATTAACATACAGCAATCAGGATAACATTACACCAGTTTCAGTCAGGTAACATGATGCAATGTATTTCAGCTCGGTGTGATGTGTGTTTATCAAAGTGTGATATCTTCGCCCATGTAATATTAAGTATGTTAATTCAGTTAAACCTTTGTTAGTGTGTTAAGATACTCTATGTCCTCTCTGACTGATATGTTTGGCTAGTTAAGCCAGATGTCTATTGCCCTGTAAAAGATATTGTAGGATGATACGTTAGTTCTGTTTGGTATGGTACATTGGTACGTTATTTCTGTTTGGTATGGTATGTTATTTCTGTTTGGTATGGTATGTTAGTTCTGTTTGGAATGGTATGTTAGTTCTGTTTGGTATGGTATGTTAGTACTTTTTGGTATGGTATGTTAGTTCTGTTTGGTATGGTATGTTAGTTCTGTTTGGTATGGTACGTTAGTTCTGTTTGGTATAATATGTTAATTGGGCCCACTATTATACAAATTTCGATTCGTCCATTTTAATTGACATTTCCGATAGCCGCCATATTTGTGTTAATATGCTAATGTGTTTCAATACTTAGGGGCTGCTCTACTGAAAAGGCAAATAACAAAAATCGCGGCTGTTTTAAAACTCTTTATTAGAGGATATTTTAAATAGCGGTGCGCTTTATTTATAATGTGTATCTTTCATTAGTCAATTAGTCATCTTAGTAAGGTGTGACAAATTACTTCAGTTAGGTATGTTTACTTAGTTCAGCTTGGCATATTTTACAAAATTCAAACTCGTTTTGTACAATACGTTAGGTTTTAAATATTTGTCTATCGAACTATCAAATAATTAGCTCTGTAAGGTATGGATTGTTAATTTAGCCACAGTTGCTCAGTCACTTTATTTAAATTTTATCCATTGAGGGATGTTTGAGACCAACACTGACTGGATACATCTCCACTTACAAACACTGACTGGATACATCTCCACTTACAAACACTGACTGGATACATCTCCACTTACAAACACTAACTGGATACATCTCCACTTACAAACACTGACTGGATACATCTCTACTTACAAACAATGACAATGACATTCAAAGGGTAACATGTTTTAGAAAATTGTAATATATTTAAATACTTTCTATCTCACATTTGTCTGCTGTAGATCGAAAGTAGGAATACTGTTTCCTGTTTAAATATTAATGGCCTCTTGTCTGCATCTCGATTTGATAATTATTTTATTTTTAAATATCTTCATAACATAAGATAAATGGACCCAGTTATTACTTTGAACTATTCATGATAACCTCAAAGTTGACCTATAGTCTATCTCTCTGCAAATGTTTTGCAGAAAACAGCTTGTTTTGATAATCATTTATTCATTCTGTAATGGTAAAATTGTCTAGTTGCAAGAAAAATAACAAGATATCTTATTGTCCATTGAAGCCGGTGATGACACACCTGACGTTTACTTCAAATTACAAATCATACACATTGTTAACATTTTTTTATGTTTTAATCTTTCCACCTGTTCTAGAAATGATC
Organism: Bulinus truncatus; assembly: GCA_021962125.1. NCBI lineage: Eukaryota > Metazoa > Mollusca > Gastropoda > Planorbidae > Bulinus > Bulinus truncatus. Next base: position 382,511 of record JAGDYQ010000384.1, on the reverse strand, counting down.
TCAAGCCTCGAAATATGTTCTTTTATATCAAAGTAAGACATACATTACATCACGCATCATGACTGTGATCTCTGTTCTCTGTTATCTCTGAGAAGTGTGCATGTCTCAACTACTGCATGACTCTCTTACTGGCTGAAGTATTCACAGGAAAGGGTGGGGGGGTGAACATTAACAGTTAAAAAAAATAATGAAGTAGAGCGAGGAAGGAGAGAGAGGGGGGGATGGAGGGGGTGATGGAGGGAGGGAAAGAAAGAGAGAGAGAGAGACTAGATAGAGAAAGGTAGAAGAAAGTAATAGACTGCGATTGTGAAGATTTTTTTCTCTCTCAGAGTCATTCCTTCCTTCCTTTGTGTTTGTTGTGAAACATGTTCTGTGAGGTCGCTGGTATGTAGGTAGACACATGATACTGAAATGTGAAGTACACACTGAACACTGAAATGTGATGTACGCACTGAACATTGAAAAGTGATGAACACATTGAACACTGAAATGTGATTACACACTGAAGTTCTGAACACTGAAATGTGATGTACAAATTGAATCATTACGATGATTTTTTTTTAACTTTTTTAATTGATGATTAAATTAAGTTTTACTATATATATATACATAATTAAATAATGTTGTACTATACAGATACATAATTAAATAATGTTGTACTATATAGATACATAATTAAATAATGTTGTACTATATAGATACATAATTAAATAATGTTGTACTATACAGTTACATAATTAAATAATTATATACTATATATATTCATGCTAAATAATGTTGTACCATATACATACATCTTTTATAAACAAATGTCTTCAAGGCGTTCTTATTTATACTTCACAACTATTGGACTTATTTATACTTCACAACTATTGGACTTATTTATACTTCACAACTATTGGACTTATTTATACTTCACAACTATTTGACTTATTTATACTTCACAACTATTGGACTTATTTATACTTCACAACTATTTGATTTATTTATACTTCACAACTATTGGACTTATTTATACTTCACAACTATTGGACTTATTTATACTTCACAACTATTTGACTTATTTATACTTCACAACTATTTGACTTATTTATACTTCACAACTATTGGACTTATTTATACTTCACAACTATTGGACTTATTTATACTTCACAACTATTTGATTTATTTATACTTCACAACTATTTGACTTATTTATACTTCACAACTATTGGACTTATTTATACTTCACAACTATTTGACTTATTTATACTTCACAACTATTTGACTTATTTATTCTTCACAACTATTTGACTTATTTATACTTCACAACTATTTGACTTATTCATACTTCACAACTATTGGACTTATTTATGCTTCACAACTATTTGACTTATTTATACTTCACAACTATTGGACTTATTTATACTTCACAACTATTGGACTTATTTATACTTCACAACTATTGGACTAAATTCTCGTAACTAGTCAAGGTCAAACTTACATTATGTCCTCTAGAAACCAATCTGCACCCCTTTACACATGTATTAAGTACGCCTCTGTAGTTTGAAGTATCTGAAAAGGCATGTGTCGCTCACCCCTACCCCTAATGTTCTCCGGCATTATGAATTAGAAATAAATTTATTATAAATGTGAATACACTAATCTTCCCGAGCAACGCCGGGTAGTAATTTACTTACATATATATACAGCTTAAAAAACATGAAACGACTCAATACTCCTAAGCAGTTGAAACAATTCATGAAATCGATCTAATGCAGCCAAGATATATCTTACAGCTGATACAACACATGTACAGCGTGTGTATCTAAGACAACTTAAATACCTGATTCACAATATACAACAAATATTAAGCAATAATCGAATATTGGTTGAATAGTACAATAATCTAAAATATAACCAAGTCTGCAGTATTTCGTCATAAAGGCATATTTTGAAAATATTTAATTGTTTCAGTATCGACACGAGGTATTATTTCAGTATCGACACGAGGTTTTGTTTCAGTATCGACATGAGGTATTGTTTCAGTATCGACATGAGGTATTGTTTCAGATTATGTCCACTATTTATAGCACGCTCAAAATACGTTTTCAAAATTCCACTTTGTAAATAGAAAACAATAAACAGAATCGATTTGGTGACATGTTGACATAAACTGTATCTAAAACACTCCTAAATCGTGTTTAATGTGTGTGTGGGTGTGGGTGTGGGTGTGTGTGTGTGGGTGTGTGTGTGTGTGTGAACTTCTTCAGCATTTCACTTTGATAATAAACAATCTAAATAAAATGACTGGTTCTTTTCTTTAAAAGAACACGTTATACAGCCCAATAAGTCAAGAACTATTTTCTATTAGTGGTATTCAATATAAATTAAATGATTTCTTGTGTTATACTAATGCCCTAGATCAGTGGTGGCAAACCTATGGCACGCGTGCCACAGATGGCACGCAGAGCCTCATCAGTTGCCACGCGACTACAATATCACTTCCTTTAATTTTTATTAGAGTGTTGGTACTTTACTGTGCATAATTGGTTTTTGGTTGAATTTCGGGCACGCGGTCCCAGAAAAAAGGTTCGTTTACCAGTGCCCGAGATTAACCAACAATTGTACAACAAGCATTAGTGATAAATACAAACAAAATTGCCCCATGTAACTTGATCAATAACAGCGAGGTCAAGGTCATTGCAATTTGTCTCATGGGACACACCCACCCCCGTCATCACCCTGTGTAGCTCTTAGACAAACAAAACAATGTACACGACAGCCATAACACAATGTGTACATCGACCATAAACCAAAGTGTATAGCAGCCATAAAACACTGTGTATTGCAGCCATCAAACAAAGTATACCACAGCCATAAAACATTGTACACCACAGCCATACAACAATTTATACCACAGCCATAAAACAGAATGCACTGTCTGGCCTCTTACTTGTCAAATTGATACATATACTTCAATGTCTTCAACCTTGAGTCACAATATTCATTTTTTTTAATGCTAGTTCAATTTAGCTCTAATTCTCTTATTTCTAAGTATTTGTTTTTCTTTTCTGTGTTTAATTAACTAGAAAATGTAATAAAATAATTATATCTATGTTTCTATTTTTTTAAATATGTATTAAATTATACGATGACAATTACATTAAAATATTATTTTAACAAAATGAAATAAGCAGTGCTTGTGTACCAGGTTTTGAGTTCAGTCTGCGGTCTGATGTTTACAGGCATACATAGAAGTGTTTTTGTACCAGTTCAGTCTGTGGTCTGAATTTTACAGGCATACATAGAAGTGTTTTTGTACCAGTTCAGTCTGTGGTCTGAAGTTTACAGGCATACATAGAAGTGTTTGTGTACCAGGTTTTCAGTTCAGTCTGTGGTCGTATGTTTACAGGCATACATAGAAGCTATTAAAAGGCTTTATTTCATGGTATTAACACATCTTTGAAATAAATCATATTTTGTCCCATCATTTATATATCTTTTTTTTATTACATAGAATTGTGCGAATTATTATTCTGTATTATATTATAATCAGACCAACCTTAATTCTCATAAACATCCTGTGGATAAGTTTCCATCGAGATTGAGAAAGCCCTTTAAATGTACAGACATCCTTAATTGGATATCTCCGTTCCAATGAGATTTTTCAAATCTTGTGAGAGATAACAATCTCTTCTCGTCCTTCAGGAAATTCCCCATAATCTCTTCAGCTGTTATTTTACACCAGCCTTTTAAAGCTGAGACTCACTGGTCCAGGATAGTTATAATACTAACAGTTTCAAAAGTATTAAGTATAAGTCTATCTATATCAGTGGTCCTAACAGATTTATAATGATTTAAATAAATTCAAATGCAGCTAATTATTTCTGCTCACTAATGATACAACATTAAGTAAAGAAAGAAGAATAAAATATTTACATGGCTCATTGCACACATTCAACAAACTATAAATAAAATATTTACATGGCTCATTGCACACATTCAACAAACTATAAATAAAATTGTGAATTGTATTTCGTAGTTATAATATTTAATTTTAAAAATGAATTTCAGCTTTTAAGTTTTTTCTGTTCATTTTTATTCTTCATTACTCAGTCAGATGGGTTACGAAAACCTAACAGTTAGTGGGTCTCAAATTGTTCACACTTGATAACCTCAGAAAAATGTTACCAGTTTGTTAACCTCAGAACAATGTTGCCAGTTTGTTAACCTCAGAAAAATGTTGCCAGTTTGTTAACCTCAGAACAATGTTGCCAGTTTGTTAACCTCAGAACAATGTTACCAGTTTATTAACCTCAGAACAATGTTGCCAGTTTGTTAACCTCAGAAAAATGTTGCCAGTTTGTTAACCTCAGAACAATGTTGCCAGTTTGTTAACCTCAGAAAAATGTTGCCAGTTTGTTAACCTCAGAACAATGTTACCAGTTTATTAACCTCAGAACAATGTTACCAGTTTGTTAACCTCAGAACAATGTTACCAGTTTATTAACCTCAGATTAATGTTACAAGTTTGATAACTTTATCATTATTACTAGTTTGAAAACTTTATCAATATTGCCTATTTCATAACCTAAGAACATTAGTACCAGTTTGATAAACTAAAATCAATATTAAGAGTTCGATAACCTAAGATAATAATATTTAATCTTTAGGTAAAACATGCCCAGGAAAAAAGATCAATTATCAATTACAAATTGTATTTGGTAATTCATGTATTTGGTAATTGATGTATTTGGTAATTGATGTATTTGGTAATTGATGTATTTGGTAATTGATGTATTTGGTAATTGATGTATTTGGTAATTGATGTATTTGGTAATTGATGTATTTGGTAATTGATGATAAATAAAATTTATAAATTCCTGACACTGAGAGAGAGAGTTTGTGGACGTTGGTGCCTCAAGTTACTATTGCAGAAGATTTGGGTTGAAATCTTTGACGAGGAATATTCATTTTCAAATAAATTGGACGTAAACGATTATAGTTTAAAGTAGTGATCCTATAATATTGAAATACATTGCAATATATCATTTATTAACATGATAGAAATAGCAAAGTGATGATTTGAGCAAACATTTGTTGATCTACTGGTACAATTGATATGAACATATTGCTCATTTTTCTGCGTGGAAATTAAAAAGTAACTAATATGTGATGAGATAAAATTGAAATATACATAGTAACTATTTAATATATACCTACTGCAACTTTTAGAACATTGAACGACTGAACCTGTTGGCCCCACTAAACACTGCAACTGCTGGCCCCACTAAACACTGCAACTGTTGGTCCTACTAAACACTGCAAATATTGGCCCCACTAACCACTGCAACTGTTGCCCCACTAAACACTGCAAATATTGGCCCAACTAAACACTGCAACTGTTGGCCCCACTAAACACTGCAACTGTTGGCCCCACTAAACACTGCAAATATTGGCCCCACTAATCACTGCAACTGTTGGCCCCACTAAACACTGCAACTGTTGGCCCCACTAAACACTGCAAATATTGGCCCCACTAAACACTGCAACTGTTGGCCCCACTAAACACTGCAAATATTGGCCCCACTAAACACTGCAACTGTTGGCCCCACTAAACACTGCAAATATTGGCCCCACTAAACACTGCAAATATTGGCCCCACTAAACACGACAACTGTTGGCCCCACTAAACACGACAACTGTTACCCCAAAAACACTGTAACTATTTATTACTGAACACTGATCTGATTGCGTACTATACACTGATCTGTTTCCCTACTGAACTTTGATCTGTTTCCCTACTAAACACTGATCTGTTTGCCTAGTGAACACTCTACATGTTTGCCTCATTACCATAATGTACATCATATTTAATTATATTCATTGAAAACAAATGACTAAGCAGATGTCATTTTTTCTGATATGAGTACCAATCTGATTAATTTCACCCTCTCACTTATCTGATGGTCTATAAATATGATTTATTAAATCCCTTCAGTCACTGATAAAGTTAACTTGTTTACCAAGTGATTTGATTGTCAGACAAGATAAGGCAATCGCTCCTACCAGTGCTACATTCTCTTCTCACAATGTAATCATTCAATCGCTCCTACCAGTGCTACATTCTCTTCTCACAATGTAATCATTCAATCGCTCCTACCAGTGCTACATTCTCTTCTCACAATGTAATCATTCAATCGCTCCTACCAGTGCTACATTCTCTTCTCACAATGTAATCATTCAATCGCTCCTACCAGTGCTACATTCTCTTCTCACGATGTAATCACTTAGTCGGCTCGGAGTGGTCGCGTGACTTCTTATCAATGAGTCCCTGCACTGCAACATTTAATGTCATTTCTCCATTAACAGTTTAATACGTAATGACATCTACTTGGGACTGCGCCATAGTCTGTTTAATATTGACTACCATTGTACATTGTTCTATGGCCTGTAGTCTGTTTAATATTGACTACCATTGTACATTGTTCTATGGCCTGTAGTCTGTTTAATATTGACTACCATTGTACATTGTTCTATGGCTTTTAGTCTGTTTAATATTGACTACCATTGTACATTGTTCTATGGCTTGTAGTCTGTTTAATATTGACTACCATTGTACATTGTTCTATGGCCTGTAGTCTGTTTAATATTGACTACCATTGTACATTGTTCTATGGCCTGTAGTCTGTTTAATATTGACTACCATTGTACATTGTTTTGTGGCTTGTAGTCTGTTTAATATTGACTACCATTGTACATTGTTCTATGGCTTGTAGTCTGTTTAATATTGACTACCATTGTACATTGTTCTATGGCTTTTAGTCTGTTTAATATTGACTACCATTGTACATTGTTCTATGGCTTGTAGTCTGTTTAATATTGACTACCATTGTACATTGTTCTATGGCTTGTAGTCTGTTTAATATCGACTACCACTGTACATTGTTCTATGGCTTGTAGTCTGTTTACTTAAAGACTTGGCGTTCCATTCTCTTCAGTGTGATTTCTAAGGACAACTACTTTATATTATGTCATAGCATTCAGTCAATTAAGAATGAACTACATGGCATTGTGTGACTACATCTAGTAGTATTACAGCGTGGATCCATTTCCTCACCTCTCTCCCAGTTATAGTATGTACCAATCGAAACTACTGACTGGTTCTGTGCTAAAAAATGTCCCCTGAATAGATCTGCACCTAATGTCCACTGAATGGATCTGCACCTAATGTCCACTGAATGGATCTGCACCTAATGTCCACTGAATGGATCTGCACCTAATGTCCACTGAATGGAAATGCACCTAATGTCCACTGAATGGATCTGCACCTAATGTCCACTGAATGGATCTGCACCTAATGTCCACTGAATGGATCTGCACCTAATGTCCCCTGAATGGATCTGCACCTAATGTCCACTGGATGGATCTGCACCTAATGTCCACTGAATGGATCTGCACCTAATGTCCACTGAATGGCTCCTACTGAATGTCCACTAGAAGAAGGAGAAGCATAATTCTATTACCAATCAATAAAATCACACATTAAGACTACAAAACTTCTATCACCATCCAATAAAATCACACATTAAGACTACAATACTTCTATCACCATCCAATAAAATCACAACTCAAGCATAGAATCATCAAATAAGAACTAAAGTTAGAAAACAGGAAGGAAGCCACAATTATGGATAAATGGTTTTATAAAAAGCATAGGATCAATGTGTCCATCTGACAGTTAAGTACCTGTGTCTCAGTAAGTTATTGGTAGTCTGGGTGAAAATTTTAAAATGAAGTAACTTCAATGCCATTGGGGAACATAGATAAGGCAGGACATAATGAACATAGATAAGGCAGGACATAATGAACATAGATAAGGCAGGACATAATGAACATAGATAAGGCAGGACATAATGAACATAGATAAGGCAGGACATCGTCGTCGTCGGCATCCGTCCGTCTCGAGAGACTATGGTGTAGCTAAGTTGAGTCTACAAAACACCGCCGGGAATGGCTGTGCAGTCCGACTCGGGAGTGGCAATCCCTGCCGCACTTGTCACACTTGAAAATAGTTGGTTGTTGTAGTTGTTGTTGTTGCTGTTCTTTTTTCCGCTTCCGTCTTGTTCTTTTCAGGGCAGCATTATCCTGTCGCTCAGCCTCTGCGCGCAATGAACCCTGCCGGACAGCGAGCCTCCAGGACTGGTGGTCGGCTGGTTGGCTCTCCCAGGAGTTGGGGTTAATGGAGCACTGTTTCATATCCTTTTTGCAGGTGTCTTTGTAGCGCATTTTAGGTCGCCCTGTTTTCCTCTGGCCGGTAACTAGCTCGCCATAGAGTAGGTCCTTCGGGATGCGGCCTGCGTCCATTCTTTTGACATGACCGAACCATCTGAGGCGTCTCTCGCTGAGAACTGCAAACAAGCTGCTCATGTTGGCCCTCTCCAGCACCCCAGTGTTGGGGATCTTGTCTTGCCACTTTATCTGCAGTATACGTCGCGGGCACCTCATGTGGAAATTGTTTAGCTTCCTTTCGTGCCTCCCGTAAGTGGTCCACGTCTCGCATCCATAGAGGAGGGTACTAAGTATACAGGCCTGGTAGACGCGCAATCTGGTATTTTCGGTGAGGCTGGGGTTTTCCCACACACGTTGCTTTAGTCTCGCCATGACTGTGGCTGCCCTAGCGATTCTGCAATCGATCTCCGGGTCTATGGATAGCGAGCTGGAGATGGTGGACCCGAGGTAAGTGAAGTTCTCGACGACCTCTAGGGTGTGCTCATCGATGTCAATGTTTGGGGGTGTATCTGTACCCTGTGCCATGACATTCGTCTTTTTCAGGCTGATAGTCAGTCCAAACTCCTTACATGCATGGGAGAGGCGGGTGACAAGCTGTTGCAGTCCGTCTTCAGTGTGTGATGTCAAGGCTGCGTCATCAGTAAAGAGCAGCTCGCGGATTAGGACCTTTGTGACTTTGGTCTTTGCACGGAGGCGGGCTATGTGATAAAGCAAGCCATCGGACCTTGTATGGATATAAACACCCTCGCTGCAATCCTTGAAGGCGTATTGGAGGAGCATGGAAAAGAAAATGCCGAAGAGTGTAGGTGCAAGGACGCAGCCCTGTTTTACTCCGCCGCTGACTGGGAAGGCCTCGGAGATTGCGCCATTGTAGCAAACCGTGCTATGCATATTGTCGTGGAAGGACATGACCACTGCAAGCAGGTGTGGGGGGCAGCCAATCTTTTGCAGCAAGCTGAAGAGTCCGCTTCGACTTACTAGATCAAACGCCTTTGTGAGGTCGACGAAGGCGATGTAGAGTGGCACCTGCTGTTCCTGACACTTCTCTTGAAGTTGACGTAGTGAGAAGATCATGTCCACTGTTGATCGGCCAGCCCTGAAGCCACACTGTGACTCTGGGTAGGCTCGGGAGGCGAGGGCCTGCAGGCGGTTTAGAGCGACGCGGGCGAAAGCTTTGCCGACAATGCTGAGGATGGAGATGCCCCGGTAGTTATTACAGTCGCTCAGGTCCCCTTTGTTCTTGTATAGTGTGATAATTTTGGCATCCCTCATGTCTTGGGGGATATAGCCCTGTTCCCAGCATCTACTTAGGAGGTCGTGCAACGGCTTTAGCAGTGTTGGTTTTCGCTCTTCAGAACTTCTGGTGGGATTCCATCGCTACCGGGTGCCTTTCCGTTTGCAAGACAGTCGATGGCTTTGCTTAGTTCATCCACAGTGGGTGTGGTGTCTAGCTCCTCCATGACAGGCAGATCTGGGATAGCGCCAAGAGCGGCATCAGTCACAGTGGCAGGACATAATGAACATAGATAAGGCAGGACATAATGAACATAGATAAGGCAGGACATAATGAACATAGATAAGGCAGGACATAATGAACATAGATAAGGCAGGACATAATGAACATAGATAAGGCAGGACATAATGAACATAGATAAGGCAATACAGATTGAACATGAATAAGGCAATACATGATGAACATAGATAAGGCAATACACGATGAACATAAATCGAGCTGGCTACAGTGTGGTCGTATTGCCGATCAGGTTTCAATGTTTAATGGAACTAGTTTGTTCGGTGAAATTCTGCCAATGAATACCATGAACTGTGTTCCTAGGTAACGGATATGTTGCGGAATTTTCTCAACAAATAAACTCTTGATTACCGCTGAAAATTAAAAAAAAAAAAACATCGTCGTACATGTACAGTCCGGAAAGTTATCTCCCATTTACTCGCATTCCCTCCCCTTGCTGTTAGCAGGTTTTATGTACACCAGACATAATGAATTGTATTACTTAGTAACATATCAGATATGGGAGTTGATGGGTGATAATAATATGATTACACCATGTTTTCTTATACCTGCTCTAAAGTATGGTCAAGAATGTGAAATTGTTTACCTGCATTGGCGTCATTTGCTGAGGAGAGGGTGACAGTCAATTCATCACCTCCTAAGAATTCAGGATTTAAATAAATAAACCGTGTTTTACAATTCTCACTATCATATAAATGCGCCACCTGTTTTATAACGCAATGTTCATTTTTGTGTTCTCAGTTCAAGTTTTCAATGTACTATAATACGTGAATATAGAAAATGTTCATAAAAGACATAGCCCTCTCTCGGACGGGGTTTTTTTTTGTTTTAAATTAAAAAAGTAAATATTTAGGAAATATTAAAAAAATATTCAAATACTCATCGCGCTTGTTATAACTGGCCAGAGTTATTGGACTTGTTATAACTGGCCAGAGTTATTGGACTTGTTATAACTGGCCAGAGTTATTGGACTTGTTATAACTGGCCAGAGTTATTGGACTTGTTATAACTGGCCAGAGTTATTGGATGTTTGAAATGAAAACTGCCGACGTAACGAGATAATTGAAATTGAAAAGAAATCTCACAATTTATTTCCATCTTTAAACAGATTGCATCATTTTTTATTTATGTAACATAAAACTTTAAAAAAAGTAAAAACCGCCAAAAACCGCCCAAGTTGGTGTGTGTGTGTGTGAGGTCCCCGAGATGATGAGATGAGATCTCTAAGAATCTATAAACCACTATTGGGACGGTTTTCACAGTAACCTTCTTTCATCCCCACCATTGCCGATAGTGAAATGACCATGAAGTCACCACGGGAGATATAGCAAGGGACTCAAATCATGTCCTGAAAATCCATTGGTCCTCACTGGAGGTCGAACCCAGGTTTATTTCCGGGACTTCTCGAAATGACCGCCCGTGAGCCCAGGTTTATTTCCGGGACTTCTCGAAATGACCGCCCGTGAACCCAGGTTTATTTCCGGGACTTCTCGAAATGACCGCCCGTGAGCCCAGGTTTATTTCAGGGACTTCTCGAAATGACCGCCCGTGAACCCAGGTTTATTTCAGGGACTTCTCGAAATGACCGCCCGTGAGCCCAGGTTTATTTCAGGGACTTCTCGAAATGACCGCCCGTGAGCCCAGGTTTATTTCCGGGACTTCTCGAAATGACGGCCGGGAGCCCAGGTTTATTTCAGGGACTTCTCAAAATGACCGCCAGTGAACCCAGGTTTATTTCAGGGACTTCTCGAAATGACCGCCCGTGAACACAGGTTTATTTCCGGGACTTCTCGAAATGACCGCCCGTGAGCCCATGTTTATTTCAGGGACTTCTCGAAATGACCGCCCGTGAACCCAGGTTTATTTCCGGGACTTCTCGAAATGACCGCCCGTGAACCCAGGTTTATTTCCGGGACTTCTCGAAATGACCGCCCGTCAGCCCAGGTTTATTTCAGGGACTTCTCGAAATGACCGCCCGTGAACCCAGGTTTATTTCCGGGACTTCCCGAAATGACCGCCTGTGAACCCAGGTTTATTTCCAGGACTTCTTGAAATGACCGCCCGTGAACCCAGGTTTATTTCCGGGACTTCTTGAAATGACCGCCCGTGAACCCAGGTTTATTTCCGGGACTCCACGTTTACCTGGTAACTCGAAATAACTATTTTACCAATATTTTTTTTTTCAATATAAGGTGATACAATAATTTCTGTAGTATTGTGTACCTTATGATGCACGTTTGTATGTTGATCAAGTTACTTATTGGTGTGCTTCAATTTTTTATTAGCATATCGCAAATGTGCTGCTGCTAGAAGATGCAAACATTTCGCAATGAGAGCATAGCTTAAATTGAAATTAAACTGTTTTACCTCTTGAATGCTTGTGACGATATACTTTAATACGGTTAGTTTTACTTTATGCTGGACTTATGATTTTAAATATAAATACATATATTTATGTGTAAATGTGGTGTGTATAAATAATGAAAGCTAATGCTGCTCTACTTCTAAATGCGGCATAATGAGGTACCATGTTTGCATCTCATTAGCATAATAGTGTTTCTGTGTTGTATCGATCGCACCCACCGCGTCACATCTGTCACACACGTCTGAAACACCTACTTAAACACACGTGTTGCTTATTCAACCTTTATTGTAAAGATGTTGCCAAATGTAATAAATTCTGATGCACAAACACGAAATTTAAAATTTGTGATTAGGCGCATTGATTCAGGCAATAGAGAAAAATTAACGTGTTTGTATATTTAATATATATAATATTGGTGTAAATATATATTATATATATATATATATATATATATATATATATATATAACGGCGACTCTCAACCGTTGCTAAAAGGTTATATATTGGTACGCAGCGACATTTAATTTTCGTTTTAAATAGCCAATAGTTTGAAGAAGTCGCCAATTGCTGTGTGACACATCACCAAACCACGTGACCAACTATTATCACATTATAAAGGTAGGCATATTCCATTATGGCAATAAGTAGATGATTTTAATGAGTGAACTTATTATGTGAGAGGTACCCACGGACATACTCCCCCCCCCCACTTTGGGGTTAAGTCGAGAAAAAGGAGTGGAGCCTTCGTTGTCTTGTTTATTGTGTTATATAAAGTAATTTATATGTTATTCATTAAGCACATACTACAAAATCAATGTAGACTTTGTAAATAATTAGATGTAACAAATAAAATTCACAGACCATAAAAACAACTAGCCTACGTCTATAGGAATAAAGTAATTTAAAATGTAAACTGAATGCTGTTCATTTGTTATAAGTACCATGTTAGTTTTGAAGGTAGACACTACGGTGACCAACCACGGTACTACATTAGTAAGTAGACTTTTTCTTTTGTTTTATCCTCCTCTTGAAAAGTGTTTTCTTAAATTTCATCTTGACTGGGTATTTTCAAAACTAAATCTAAAAATCTCCACATTATTCGATGGAAATTCCTACCAAACGAATGAAAACAATTACAATACAGGTATATCGTATGACTGTCTGAAGCAAACATCACTTGAAATAACCGTTCTCAGATTTACACATTTTTGGTACTGAAACTTTGGTACAAGTGATCCAATAGGAGATTAAAAGACTGAACGAACCAATATTTAAATAATAATAGAAGAACACAATATGAGAAATGGAATTCAATTTAATTAATAAAAAAAACTTTAAAGACGTCGAAGTTATAAAAGATCTATCTTTTCATGAAGTTTATTAAATTACATTATAAGGGGTTTGGGGTGGATAAACTTTAGGTACTTGTATTCGTTATATTTGAACGACCCCTTAGGATTTTGATAATAAAAGTATTACAAATAAAGTTTTACGTGACTCATTTTTGTTGATATTTATTTCTAATAACAAAAGGTGAAATTTTAAATTTGTTGATACATATATTAATTAATTGTTGCCTAATTTTCGATTTTCCGACTAATTATTTTGGAACTTAATCGTTCAATTTTTCGCACATTTATTGATCTTTTTTTAAAGGAATTTTCATCGGAACCGTAATAATGATACGAATGACCAGTCACCACAATTTCGAATTTGTAACATGCAATAAAACACACGATACGATAGTTAGTTGTAACTGAAATAAAGCACATGCTAGGATAGTTGTAACATGAAATAAAGCACATGCTAGGATAGTTGTAACATGAAATAAAGCACATGATATGATAGTTTGTTGTAACATGAAATAAAGCACATGATATGATAGTTAGTTGTAACATGCAATAAAGCACATGCTAGGATAGTTGCAACATTCAATAAAGCACATGATATGATAGTTTGTTGTAACATGAAATAAAGCACATGATATGATGATGTTAACCTGTCAACATTAGCTGCCATTATAAAGAACATTTTAAAAACTTCTATCAGTAATCAAAGAGAACTTCGTCATTGTTACTCGAGCTTAAGAATTTTTTCAAGGGTCAGGATATCTACAACAACGTAATGGTCTTATGGTATCACCATTCCTGTCTTTGTCTTATGGTATCACCATTCCTGTCTTTATCTTATGGTCTCAACGTTCCTCTTTTTATCGTGGGTTCGACATTTTGACTTTTTCAATATTTAATGCTGTCAATTTTGTGTTCTCTCTGCGTGCTCTTTCCAAGTGCCATGCTTTTACAGATTTACAAAGAGTAAGAAACATGACGTCATTGTTATGAGTCTGTTTAATTTAGATGTGGATGGCAATTTCGTATATCCCCACCCTCGTCTGTTTCACTTTTGTTTGACTACTCTTTATGCACACCTAAGAAGAATCAACCAAGCGAAATGCGTTATTAACACACCTAATTATTTACATTTATTTACATCACTCTGCCTCTATTATGACTAACCAACAAGCAATGTGAGTAGGATTCTACTAGTCTCCTGAATTCTGTACCTACACCAAACGTAAACTTCTCACAACTACTATGTCAACTAGTGGACCATATCGACATGTCACAACTACTCGTTAGCTCGTCTATGCTGTCCTATTCTCGACTTTTACTCCCTGTGTCCTTATTTCAATTACCTCCAATCTGTTCAAATCCAGTCGTATTGATACTACTGACACCCGCACCTTAATTATTCTAATTACGTAACAGTCTACTTCCATATTTTCCTTTCTGGTCTATTGTCTCTAAGGAGCGTCACATGGCTGTCATTGTTTAACTCTCCTAGACTGTGTGACGTCGCCCTCTGTCTACTTCTAGAGTCGTCCCACCTTGGGTGGTTTTACTGGTCGATTATTTCTCCCAGATTATTTCTTCCGTCGTCTGTCAATTTGTCTACCATTATTTGTATTAATCCTACTTGTGAGGTATCTTTTATCTAACAACATCAAAGGCGATATGTCTACTGTCTTTAAGTACAACCCTTTCTCCTAACACTGATCATTACAGCTTTTAGAATGACCAGACGTGGTTCCTGAATGTCCAGCATGCGGTCAATATTTCAGTTGGCCTGATTCTCTATTTATGATATTTATAAAAGCTTTAACATAGCCCTAATCTTTAATACCAGTAAAGGACCTTACAATGAGATAGGTGTGTGAGGTCACTTGTAAGGATGAAAGGAAATCTCTCAGATCCTATAAACCACGGACAGTTTTTGCAACCCTGCCATAGCCGATAGTGCAACGGCTAGAGTGGCGCCACCGGAGACATGGCGGGGACTTAAGCTACGATCTGAAATATCCATTGGTCCTCACCTAAGATTGAGCTCAGGAAACTCAGGTTGACAGTCGAGTGCATTACCACACGACCATGCGTCCCCTTTCATATGTATGATATTTTTAGCACCAGTAAAGGACGCACTAGTACCTCACGTTGTGTTATTCAGGTATCACAGATGAAATTAGAATAGTACAAGAACATTTTTTAGAGAATTTCTAATATCATCTGTGTCTGAGATGGGCCATTGCATACCGGGACATTCCTTGGCATTTTTAGCACTCCGGGACGTATGGTGCTAAAGCCGGGACGTGTCCCCGGTAAAGTAGTAAAGTGTTTCTGGTAAGCGTATGTGTGTTCCTGGATACCTAGGGCGTGTCTTAATACCATGGGGCGTGTACCTGGTCTATGGGCGTGTCCCTAATACAATGGGGCGTGTACCTGGTCTATGGGCGTGTCCCTAATACAATGGGGCATGTTCTGGGTAGCTAGGATACCTGCTTGTTTTTAAAATGAAATATTTTCCTACTAAAACTAACTCGACTAGAATTTTAACTTTTTCTACTAAAATACTAAGATTTCGCTCAATCACACGCAAATATTTTGTTTATTATGTCTATAAAGACAATTGTCAATATTTTCACACTGCCACATTCAATAACACCGACAGATTGTAGTTCTATTTCTTGATTGGATTTCTATGTACATATTTCTGATTGATAGGCTAGCTCTATTATTTCTGGGTAGCTCTCTTATGTCTGACTAGCTCTGTTATGTCTAGCTAGCTCTCTTATGTCTGGCTAGCTCTGTTATTTCTGGTTAGCTCTGTTATGTCTGGTTAACTCTGTTATGTCTGGCTAGCTCTGTTATGTCTGGCTAGCTGTGGTTATGTCTGGCTAGCTCTTTTATGTCTGGCTAGCTCTATTATTTCTGGCTAGCTCTATTATATCTTACTAGCTCTATTATGTCTTGCTAGCTCTATTATTTCTGTCTAGCCTTATTATACCTGGCTATGTCTATTACGTATTTTCAGTTTACTCATCTATGTCTAGCTCTCTGTCTGTTCATTTCTCGAATGTCTGTCCAGTCTATTTATTTCATACGTTCAAAGAAATATTTGATCTCTGTGTGTGAGTCTCTGTATTTGTAAGCACTGTAAACAAGAAGAAACCGTGCATCAATAATAAATACGTCTAGGAATGGAACCGATTAATTATTCTGTCGGTAAACTTAATATCAAGGACATGAAAACAGTTCCATCATCGTACAGAATTACGTAGTGCAGTTCCATCATCGTACAGAATTACGTAGTGCAGAAAGATTATAGATAAAATAAATATGTTATTTTTTATAGATTAATTTTTGTAAATACTGCATATATCTTTTAAAAAATGTTTTATTTATTTTAATTTTAATCTTGATTGTCTGCTCCATCTTGTTGGATCATCTCCCACTGACCAGGGAATATAAATTGTTTTTATTATTGTCGTTAGAATTTTAATGAAATAATGACGCAGCGTGTATCGTTTTAATTGGCGTTAAATTGTATAGGGGCCTACCTGAATGATATATTTAGCCACAAGTTGTAGACTTAATTATTTATCTTTATGAAGTTATCTTTAAACGATATATATATATATTATGAAATAATGTGTAAAGTGAAATAATTTATCAACAATGTTTTTTCTCCTACCACAAAAACTCAAACCAGCACAGACTAATTTCTAAATTGGCCCCAACTAAACATTCCCCAACTAAACATTCCCCAACTAAACATTCCACTAAACATTCCTCAACTAAACATTCCTAACTAAACATTCCCCTAAACATTCCTCAACTAAACATTCCCCAACTAAACATTTCCCAACTAAACATTCCCCAACTAAACAATCCCCTAAACATTCCTCTGATTTATCTAATTAAATCTTTGTCTCTGTGTAAGTCGATGTGAAAGTGTCTCTGTGTGAGTCTATGTGAAAGTGTCTGTGTGTAAGTCGATGTGATAGTGTCTGTGTGTAAGTCGATGTGATAGTGTCTGTGTGTAAGTCTATGTGATAGTGTCTGTGTGGTGTCAATCTATATATTCACGACGTGTCTCCACTGTCTCAAGTTCAACACAAAATCTTCATTCAGTTACTTTCATTTTATGTTTCAAACTTCAAAGTAAAAAAAAAAACTCCCGTGGAGTTAATGTGAGTGTTGAGGAAACACAGACAGGTTTAAAACGTAAACTAATTGGGATCACTTCACTTCATTACAACAAAATTAGTTCAACTGTTCCCTCGATCAGCTGCTATTTTATTTTTTAACCAGCAGATAATTGTTTGGAATCATTGCTACAGAACTAAATGATTCTATATATTCAAAGGAACTGAGAAAAAGAAAAGACTATTTGTTTTTTTTGTCTGTCAAACTATATGTATATTATATCCTTACATCAAACTATATTGAAATACACGTTTTTTAAATGTAAAACTAAAACCATTTTGTATTAATTTAAAATTTAGAATTATTTTTTTTAATATCTTCCTTTTTTCAATTGTCTTCTAAACAAATCAAGCTAAGATCTATTGTGTGTGTATCTATGTCAGATAGATCTATTGTGTATGTATCTAGGCCAGATAGATCTATTGTGTGCAGAGCAGGTAATGGGTCACTGAGCTTGACCCATGACCCATATGACCCATCAAGTTCTTGACCCAGATCCATCATGACCCATGACACATGACCCATTGAATGTTGTTACTTTCAAGATGGCGGCCGTCGCCATAGAAACCATTTTGAAATAAAACAAATCGCTCGACGACGGGTTTTTTTTTAGGGTCGGGCGGAGACTAAGGATGGGTCGTGGGTCAGGGAACATTGACCCATGACCCATGTGACCCATCCAATTTTGCGACCCATTTGACCCATTGACCAATTACTTGCTCTGATTGTGTGTGTATCTATGTCAGATAGCTCTATTGTGTGTATATATGTCAGATATATCTATTGTGTGTGTATCTATGTCTGATAGATCTATTGTGTGTGTGTCTATGTCAGATAGATCTATTGTGTGTTTATCTATGTCAGATAGATCTATTGTGTGTATCTATGTCAGATAGATCTATTGTATGTGTGTATCTATGTCAGATAGATCTATTGTGTGTGTATCTATGTCAGATAGATCTATTGGTGTGTGTATCTAAGTCATATAGATCTATAGGGTGTGTATCTATGTCAGATAGATCTATTGTATGTGTATCTAAGTCAGAATGGTTTTAATGCGTGAATGTGTCAGTTAAGTTTTAATGTGTGTATCTGAGTCAGTTAAGATTTAATATTTCTCTGCAATACATTGTACAGTTTTCGTTTCCCCAATCTATCATATTCGCTAATCTTTTCTTTAAACTTTAAAAAGTCAATTTCTAAAAAAGAAAAATAATTCATAAAAAGGTGGGATTTTTTTCCCCATTTAAAATAAACCTGTAAGCAAGGAGAGACTACATCAATGGTTGAAGAAAGTAAAAAAAAAATTAAATTAAGCAAATAAATTGGGGAGTGTGTGGTGATGGTGGGAGGGGGTAGTGGGGCTAGGGTGCTTGATTTACTGCAGGCTTGGTTTTTACATTTGTCTCTGACATTAGAATTAAAAGATAAATCTCAGTTAGATCTAAATAACAAATAATGGTGTGAGTGATAGTTCCTGGCTCATCAATGAATTCATTTGATATAACATTGACTTAGTTCACATTAGATTTTTTATTTTTTTTTATTTTTGGTTAGTTGAACTTCAAGGCCAGACATTGCTTAACTTAAGGATAGTTGAATGAATAAACATTAGGCTTTTGATCGTTTAGACCAATTGGACCTCGAGCCTAAGAAGCAGGATCGAGGCGTGAGTGTTGCCAGTCATAACTCTTAGAGAAAAATTTACAGTAGGATTGACAACAATACAAATAAATCAAACTGATAAAAACATTTACATTAGGATTGACATTAATACAAATCAGTCAAACTGATAAAATAATTTACATTAGGATTGACATTAATACAAATCAGTCAGACTGATAAAAGCATTGAAATTGTAATTTTTGAAGTGTTTTTATTTGAAAATAAAAACTAGCGCAAATGGTTTTCCAAATTTGGGTAAGAAAATTATTTTTTTTTATATACTATCTGTACCCTGCAAAACCTTTGCATAGGGTTATATCCCCTTAGGTTTGATCGGTAGGCTAGGTTATTTTTGGTTTCGGGCAGATCCGATTTTTTCATGATTGTATTTTAAAGTGGAATTCTTTTGTATTAATTATTTACTTTCCATTTAACGCAGAACCATAATCGCTATTATTTTATTAGATATATAATTACTAATCATACATCATTATCAGTTATACCGAAACTAGCCAACCTATATTAGGTATCAATAAAAGGTGAACTATTGGACTACTGTCTGATTAACTTAAGGACCTCTAGAGTCTGTTGGATCTGAAATTATTCAGAATTACCAGAATCTAAAAGACTAAAATGATTCAGAATGACCAGAATCTTAAAGACTAAAATGTTTCAGAATGACCAGAATCTAAAAGGCTGAAATGATTCAGAAAGACCAGAATCTAAAAGACTAAAATGATTCAGAATGACCAGAATCTAAAAGACTGAAATGATTCAGAATGACCAGAATCTAAAAGACTGAAATGATTCAGAATGACCAGAATCTAAAAGACTAAAATGATTCAGAATGACCAGAATCTAATAGACTAAAATTATTCAGAATGTCCAGAATCTAAAAGACTAAAATTATTCAGAATGACCAGAATCTAAAAGACTAAAATTATTCAGAATGACCAGAATCTAAAAGACTAAAATTATTCAGAATGACCAGAATCTAAAATACTAAAATGATTCAGAATGACCAGAATCTAAAATACTAAAATGATTCAGAATGACCAGAATCTAAAATACTAAAATGATTCAGAATGACCAGAATCTAAAAGACTGAAAGTATTTAGAATGACCAGAATCTAAAAGACTAAAATGATTCAGAATGACCAGAATCTAAAAGACTGAAATTATTCAGAATGACCAGAATCTAAAAGACTAAAATGATTTTTTGTAACTTATCTTTTTATGGTAAAAAAGAAATAAATTGTTAGGGGATTTATATATCAGGCCTATATGATATTTATATTAAATGGTATCAGAAATGTAGATCACATCTGTTTGTCGGTAAAATCTCATGTATTGAATTTTAGAAAAAATCTTTTATTTCTAATGCATTTTTATCACATAGCAAACTTTAAAGAGCAGTTTGTTTGACTCCGAGAACTTATTGTTTGGTAATGTGTTGGTTGTTTGGGTAAATAGAACGAGGTCCACCAAAATACATCCTAATCGGGCACCGCACTTCCTTAGGCCGCCTTTCAGACAGTAATTTTATTTTTTGGAGATAACTGAACATTATAAAAAAGCAATGGTGAAAGAAGAAACAAAACCACTTCAATTTTTTATTAAAGTACAGTGACAAGACGTCCTAGCTAATTACAGTGACCAGACGTCCTAGTTAAGTACATTGACCAGACGTCCTAGTTAAGTACAGTGACCAGACTCCTAGTTAAGTACAGTTACTAGACGTCCCAGTTAAGTACAGTGACCAGACGTCCGAGTTATGTACAGTGACCAGACGTCCCAGTTAAGTACATTGACCAGACGTCCCAGTTACGTATAATGATCAGACGTCCTAATAAAGTACAGTTACCAGACGTCCTCGTTAAGTACAGTGACCAGACGTCCTAGTTAAGTACATTGACCAGACGTCCCAGTTAAGTACAGTGACCAGATTCCTAGTTAAGTACAGTGACCAGACGTCCCAGTTAAGTACAGTGAGCAGACGTCCCAGTTAAGTACATTGACCAGACGTCCTAGTTAAGTACAGTGACCAGACGTCCTAGTTAAGTACAGTTACTAGACGTCCCAGTTAAGTACAGTGACCAGACGTCCTAGTTAAGTACAGTGACCAGACGTCCCAGTTAAGTACATTGACCAGACGTCCCAGTTACGTATAATGATCAGACGTCCTAATAAAGTACAGTTACCAGACGTCCTAGTTAAGTACAGTGACCAGACGTCCTAGTTAAGTACATTGACCAGACGTCCCAGTTAAGTACAGTGACCAGACGTCCTAGTTAAGTACATTGACCAGACGTCCCAGTTAAGTACAGTGACCAGACGTCCTAGTTAAGTACAGTGACCAGACGTCCTAGTTAAGTACATTGACCAGACGTCCTAGTTAAGTACAGTGACCAGACTCCTAGTTAAGTACATTTACCAGACGTCCCAGTTAAGTACAGTGACCAGACGTCCTAGTTAAGTACAGTGACCAGACGTCCTAGTTAAGTACAGTGACCAGACGTCCTAGTAAAGTAAAGTTACCAGACGTCCTGTTAAAGTACAGTTACCAGACGTCCAAGTTAAGTACAGTGACCAGACGTCCTAGTTAAGTACATTGACCAGACGTCCCAGTTAAGTACAGTGACCAGACGTCCTAGTTAAGTACAGTGACCAGACGTCCTAGTTAAGTACAGTGACCAGACGTCCTAGTTAAGTACAGTGACCAGACGTCCTAGTTAAGTACAGTGACCAGACGTCCTAGTTAAGTACAGTTACCAGACGTCCTAGTTAAGTACAGTGACCAGACGTCCTAGTTAAGTACAGTGACCAGACGTCCTAGTTAAGTACATTTACCAGACGTCCTAGTTAAGTACAGTGACCAGACGTCCTAGTTAAGTACAGTTACCAGACGTCCTAGTTAAGTACAGTGACCAGACGTCCTAGTTAAGTACAGTGACCAGACGTCCTAGTTAAGCACATTTACCAGACGTCCCAGTTAAGTACAGTGACCAGACGTCCTAGTTAAGCACATTTACCAGACGTCCTAGTTAAGTACAGTGACCAGACGTCCTAGTTAAGCACATTTACCAGACGTCCTAGTTAAGTACAGTGACCAGACGTCCTAGTTAAGTACAGTGACCAGACGTCCTAGTTAAGTACAGTGACCAGACGTCCTAGTTAAGTACAGTGACCAGACGTCCTAGTTAAGTACAGTGACCAGACGTCCTAGTTAAGTACATTGACCAGACGTCCCAGTTAAGTACAGTGACCAGACGTCCCAGTTAAGTACAGTGACCAGACGTCCTAGTTTAGTACATTGTCCAGACGTCCCAGTTAAGTACAGTGACCAGACGTCCTAGTTAAGTACAGTGACCAGACGTCCTAGTTAAGTACAGTGACCAGACGTCCTAGTTAAGTACAGTGACCAGACGTCCTAGTTAAGTACAGTGACCAGACGTCCTAGTTAAGTACAGTGACCAGACGTCCTAGTTAAGTACAGTGTCCAGACGTCCTAGTTAAGTACAGTGACCAGACGTCCTAGTTAAGTACAGTGACCAGACGTCCCAGTTAAGTACAGTGACCAGACGTCCCAGTTAAGTACATTGACCAGACGTCCCAGTTAAGTACAGTGACCAGACGTCCTAGTAAAGTACAGTGACCAGACGTCCTAATAAAGTACAGTGACCAGACGTCCTAATAAAGTACAGTGACCAGACGTCCTAGTTAAGTACAGTGACCAGACGTCCCAGAATGCAACATTTCTTCCTGCGTCCCGGAATGATCAAAAATGTCTTATAATGTTCGGAAAACGTTCCAGCTTGTTTCGTTTTCATGATAAAATGTGAATATTTGTCCACTTCTACTCTGGAACAAATCAATACTTTGTGTACAGAATGTCGATGAACGTTAACTATTCATATATTAATGTGTTATTTCTATGGTAATATATGTATGTATGTATGTATGCATATATGTATGTATTCAAAGCATCGTCTTTCAGTTTGTAATATATCGTTAGATCTGACCAACAATAAGATATTAAGTGATGTATGTAACTGTAAACTGAATGTTCTTTGACCGCTGTTGATACATTGTGTGGTCTATGTTTCATGTTTAGAAACGGGGAGAGTTCTGGCTTACATCTGAACTATCTTGCGATGAAGTACCGAGTTTAAACATGTAAGAGAAGCCTTCCTGGTGGAAAGTGTAGAAAATACCCAGTGTTGACGGATGTAATCTTGTCCCAGATCCATGATTGTGTCCATCTGTTAGATCATTGAGTCGACTGCTGTGGGTTGTAGATTCAGCATGTCCGTTAGCTCAGTGAGTCAACTGGTGAAGGTAGATTTAACGTGTCCGTTTAGTTAAACAAGTAGCCAATATTTGTTATTTAAATAATGATATGTATGTGTATAAGTATACATATAGACGATCTTATGGAGAAACGAACTAGTCGCCTGCCCTATGGTGTGGTGGGGGTGTGGTGGGGTCTGTCAGAATTAATATTTAACCGGCCATATGGTAGGACAATATGGTCACTTGCCTCTAGCCCCTGAATGTACATTTGAATACGGTCCAAAACAAAGCAGTCATAACTACTCTGAGCATAGGTCACTGATATGTCACCTTTATTAGAAAGTGGCCACCAAACAAGCTCAACACCTTGCAGGTATCATGTACATTAGTATATGTTGAAATGTATAACACTTTGAGTTAAACTACAAAAAAACGGTTTTCTACAGTAAAACGGTTTTCAGAAGTAAACACTATCACGCAATGCAAATTCATTATAAAATATATTTAGTTCAATACAATTTTATTTTAAAATGTATTTAGTTCAATACAATTTTATTTTAAAATGTATTTAGTTCAATACAATTTTATTTCAAAATGTATTTAGTTCAATACAATTTTATTTTAAAATATATTTAGTTCAATACAATTTTATTTTAAAATGTATTTAGTTCAATACAATTTTATTTTAAAATGCATTTAGATCAATACACATTAATTATACAATGTATTTAGTTCAATATAAATTCATTACAAAAATAAATTTAGTTCAATACGAAAATCTCTCCGCAAGAGAAATACTTTTGTAAGGAAATTAAAAATTATATTTATTGTGAAGTCAGTTTCTTAACTGAAATTTTGGTTAACAATGATTGGGAGGGATTTCATCTTCTCATGTAATATATCAGATACTGGTTGATTTCATCTTCTCTGGTAATGTATCAGATACTGGTTGATTTCATCTTCTCATGTAATATATCAGATACTGGTTGATTTCATCTTCTCATGTAATGTATCAGATACTGGTTGATTTCATCTTCTCATGTAATGTATCAGATACTGGTTGATTTCATCTTCTCATGTAATGTATCAGATACTGGTTGATTTCATCTTCTCATGTAATGTATCAGATACTGGTTGATTTCATCATCTCATGTAATTATCCGAAACTGGTTGATTTCAAATTCTCATCAGATACTTGTTTACAACAAAAGGAAACAATGTCTTACTTCAAATAATAATATTTTCTCTTTCTGTCTATCCTTTCCATTGAATTGTTATACTTGTGTCATTCCTGTCTTATCCTTGTGCCAACCATGTGTCCTCACTGTGCAATAAATGTTATCCCTGTATTATCCATGTTATCCATGACTTATCCTTTGTTGGTCCATATGTTATCCCTGTGTTATCCATATGCTATATCTGTGTTATCCATATGTTTTCTCTGTATTATCCATGAGTTATCCCTGTGTTATCCATATGTTATCCCCTAAGTTATCTCTATTTTATCCCTGTGTAATCCCTATGTTATTCTTGTGTTATATCCAATGCCAATATTTTGATTCTTAGTTTTCTCTATCTTCGTTCACACATTTATCTTCATACCACTTGTCCATCATTCTGATTTCTTTAAGTTCCTGTATTGATCTCTCTTTCTTTCTTTTTCTCCAGCATTTCTGAAATCCGTCTCTCTCTTTCTACTCTCTCTCTCTCTCTCTCTCTCTCTATCTATCTATCTATCTATCTTTCTATCTATCTATCTCTCTCTCTCTCTAAAAATCACACTCCATTTTCTGATTTTCCATTCCATCCTTGCTTCCTCATTCACTGTATAAATCCTTTTTCTAGCAACCAGAATGTATTCATTTAAACAATCAAATTTACTTTACATATTGATATTTCATAATAAAATTATATCACCAAACCAATATAATACACACGCGTATATTTTATAAATTTATATAATCAAACAGATATAATATACACAGTGTATGTTTGATAAATGTATATTATCAAACCAATATAATATAAACATGTATATTTCATAAATGTATATCACCAAACCAATGTAATATACACGTGTATATTTGATAAATTTATATCATCAAACAGATATAGTGTACACTTGTATATTTAGTACGAGTATAACACGAATCATTCTCATGTATATTTAGTACGAGTATAACACGAATCATTCTCATGTATATTTAGTACGAGTATAACACGAATCATTCTCATGTATATTTAGTACGAGTATAACACGAATCATTCTCATGTATATTTAGTACGAGTATAACACGAATCATTCTCATGTATATTTAGTACGAGTATAACACGAATCATTCTCATGTATATTTAGTACGAGTATAACACGAATCATTCTCATGTATATTTATTACGAGTATAACACGAATCATTCTCATGTATATTTAGTACGAGTATAACACGAATTATTCTCATGTATATTTATTACGAGTATAACACGAATCTTTCTCATGACATTTCAGGGAAGACGACGGCCCTGATTTTTTTTTTAATGAGCCACATCATAATCGATTCTGAATTATTTTAATTAAAAAATGAATTAAATTATTAATGAGGCGAATCTTTGAGTACAAATAATAACATTTTGGGTCAAATATGGTCTTTACAATTTCAGTAGTAAAAATCTGTCACACTATGAAAACGTCTTGGTATTTGTGCAAGATAGTTGTCATTAGTTTCAATTATCCATTTGCCATGGGCGTCGCTAGGAATTTTTCCAGGCGGTGGGGGGCGAAAAATTTCCAGGGGGGGGCAAATAACAACTTTATGACATTTTTTTTAATGTAGGGGAGGAGCAAATGCCCCCCTTGCTCCCCCCCCATGAATACGCCCATGCCAGTTGCTATCTCTTATAAACCTTGATAAAGTATTATTTAGCAATATAAAAATATGAAACAATCATTGACTCACCAATAATCATTGGAATCAGTGTCGGAGAGAGGGGGGTGAAATGAGACAGAAAGACACTGAGTAAATGATAAATTGCTCAAATATATTAAATTTCTTGCTCAGAACTAAAACAAAATAAAAGTGTTTGATGAAAACTTCAGGCAAGTTGTTCAGTTTATTTCATTTCATGAAACATTTGTTGGGATTGTGTAAGGTGAAGAACATTTTTAGATTGAAATATGTTTTGTCACTAATTTGTCATACATTCGGTGTGTTGTAATCACTAGCAGTTTGTATGGTTGGTATTACTTCAACAAGCATGTGACATTTGAAAATGTAATGTGAAGAGTTTATTGTGTAATGAAATGCAATTGCTACAATGTGTTGTGAAAACATACATTCCCTTTAATTGTTTAAAAATAAAACATAAAATAAACACAGTTCAAACATAAATGAAAATGAAATGAATGCATAAATTATGTAAAGTAAACAACATAAGTGCATTCAAATACGCACATATTTTAACATACATATATGGTGGGCCAAAAAAAGTGAGAACATCATATAACATACGAATTATTTAAAAATATAATTTAATTAATTGTATTGTTTCATGTAATTTTGTTTGCAAAGTATTTAGCCAATCAGAAATCCTGTTCAATGTGTCCTCCCTGCTTGTCAACAATTTTTTCTAAGCGTACAGCTAAACAAACTTTGATATAATTATATTACTTTCTACGCAATGTTCTCATTTTATTTGGCCCACTCTGTATATCTAAGTACTCAACCAAGATCTCACATAATACACATATCTAAGAACACGACGAAATATTTCTCATATTCACACTTGGTATACATACAAACTCATTCTGTGTATGTGGTGATACATTCTATGTGTATGTGGTGATACATTCTATGTGTATGTGGTGATACATTCTACAATTCTACACTGTGTGAAGCTCTACAAGTCTCTTCATTATTTCCATTTATTTACTTAATGAAAGACGTCATACAATACAAGAAGGAAGCCATTTATTACATTAGTACATTTACAGAATGTTACTAGTAGTGTTGTGACATTCTGTTGAAGCTGAAAGGTTGGCAGTCATAACTTAAGCCTCAGAAGTCATTTCTCAATTGTCGTTGATAACACTATGTGACACAATTTTTATTCCTGGCTTCCAAGTGTTATATTTCAACTGCTTATGTATAGAAACTATCGAAAAAGGCTACATTCAGCACAAAATTTGTTTTTATGACCACAGCCCAGAAAATGTCGCATGTATTGTTACAAAACAAGGACATGTTTATATTTTCGTTCATGCGGTCTAATAAAAAAAAAACTTGCATGATAAATAGACAAGAACAGTTGAAATAACTTAAAAGTCTCAGAAATGATTAAGTTTTCTAGATCTTTGAGTGTACTGCAAATCGCTTTCTCGAGTAAGCACCCAAATGTAGTCCCCCCCCCTCCACATCTATCATGTTGTCGTTATACTGTCCTTATTGTCTGCATTCAAAGTCCAATATATTTTGACATTTTGTAAAACCATCTCGAAGGCCCATCAGGAATGACACCATTTTGAATTCTCCGATGACCTGCCATCCATAGTTGTCATACTACAAGGTACTCAGCAACACCTTAACACTGTTGTAGTCCTGTTTGAGAGTGAGTCTCATGGAGAGAAGACCGGTAGTTGTTTCCATTGTGAAGTAGCAACACTTTGAGGCTGTCTATGAATAGGCGCCATTCACTCGAGTTAAATGTGATACCTTAAACTGTACAAGATCTAAATCGTTGAAATTATACAATATAAAGCCCTGTCATATAAGCGAGCAACAAACGTTTACCTTTACCTTCAAGAGTTTTCTTGAAATATGAGTATATGAAATGAGATGCCGACAAATTGTCTTGATCTCCGCGAGGTATGCTGAAGTATGCCTTATAGACCTCACACACTCGATGTTTGTAAATTAAACGTAAAAGCGACCATATTAACTGAATTAGTGTTTAAGTGTTTGCTCGTGTGAGAGTCATTGCACTTAGCTCACTGTAGAGCAAAGTATAAATAACTCACATACAGACACCAGTCAGCTATGCAGACAACACAATATTGTATGTGCCTGTCATTACAGTCAGTTAACAATAGTTTAAACCAGCATATATTTAAACTGTATACTGACGTGGCCTTACTAATACTCTGGGCCTAGGGTGAATGTTGTTCTCGTGGGCTTTAGGTGAGTGTCATACGCGGGGCTTTAGGTGAGTGTCATACGCGGGGCTTTAAGTGAGTGTCATACGCAGGGCTTTAGTTGAGTGAAATACGCGGGGCTTTAGGTGAGTGTCATACGCGAGGCTTGAGGTGAGTGTCATACGCGAGGCTTGAGGTGAGTGTCATACACGAGGCTTTAGGTGAGTGTCGTTCGCGAGGCCTTAAACGAACATTTTTTTTATGAATGTCAAAACTTAAGAAATTTTTAAATTTATTATTTACAAAACAAAAACACAAACGATTGAGTCGCAAACAATGGTCATATTTAGTAAACACATTTTCATCCCACACACAACCACACACACACACACACAACCACACAACATATCAATAAAGACTGTTGATTTGTTGTTTTCATCTGGTCTCACACTTCAGCGAGGCTTGGTGAGATTGTTTCTGCTATAAACTCAGTGTGTAAAATCAAGTCCAGAACTACCGTTGGTACTGCAGGAAACGGTCAACATTTTCCTTAGTGGGGAAGGGGGTTAGGGGTGGGAGGGGTGGGGCTAGTCTGTGCCCTACACACTGATCAATAGATTCAAGTCTTGTACAAACACAGTTACTTCTTCTAACAGTTATAAGGTGGGTGGGAGGGTGGTGGGTGGGTGGGTTCTGGACTTTCTCAAATATAGTTTAGGCTGATGGGAGAAAATAAATGAACCTACAATCCTTGGTCCACGAAAAAAAAAATTTCACAACTTTTTGTGGTTAAAAAACGAAATGATTTGTGAGGGGAAAAAAATGAAACAGAGACAAAACAAAATAAAAGATCATTCTAGCATTCAGGTTTTTTAAAGACGAGTTACCTATCGTGGTCCTACTTTAATTTATCTCTTAGATTCTATAGACAACTAATGGGATGGCTTTGTGTTATTCCTGTAGTGCTTTCATCCCATTTATACTTCATGGTATTCCTGTAGTGCTTTCATCCCATTTATACTTCATGGTATTCCTGTAGTGATTTCATCCCATTTATACTTCATGGTATTCCTGTAGTGATTTCATCCCGTTTATACTTCATGTTATTCCTGTAGTGATTTCATCCCGTTTATACTTCATGGTATTCCTGTAGTGATTTCATCCCGTTTATACTTCATGTTATTCCTGTAGTGATTTCATCCCGTTTATACTTCATGGTATTCCTGTAGTGATTTCATCCCGTTACACGTCATGGTATTCCTGTAGTGATTTCATCCCGTTTATACTTCATGGTATTCCTGTAGTGATTTCATCCCATTTATACTTCATGGTATTCCTGTAGTGATTTCATCCCATTTATACTTCATGGTATTCCTGTAGTGATTTCATCCCATTTATACTTCATGTTATTCCTGTAGTGATTTCATCCCGTTTATACTTCATGTTATTCCTGTAGTGATTTCATCCCGTTTATACTTCATGTTATTCCTGTAGTGATTTCATCCCGTTTATACTTCATGGTATTCCTGTAGTGATTTCATCCCGTTACACGTCATGGTATTCCTGTAGTGATTTCATCCCGTTTATACTTCATGGTATTCCTGTAGTGATTTCATCCCGTTTATACTTCATGGTATTCCTGTAGTGATTTCATCCCGTTTATACTTCATGGTATTCCTGTAGTGATTTCATCCCGTTACACGTCATGGTATTCCTGTAGTGATTTCATCCCGTTACACGTCATGGTATTCCTGTAGTGATTTCATCCCGTTACACGTCATGGTATTCCTGTAGTGATTTCATCCCGTTACACGTCATGGTATTCCTGTAGTGATTTCATCCCGTTACACGTCATGGTATTCCTGTAGTGATTTCATCCCGTTTATACTTCATGTTATTCCTGTAGTGATTTCATCCCGTTTATACTTCATGGTATTCCTGTAGTGATTTCATCCCGTTACACGTCATGGTATTCCTGTAGTGATTTCATCCCGTTTATACTTCATGGTATTCCTGTAGTGATTTCATCCCTTTTATACTTCATGGTATTCCTGTAGTGATTTCATCCCGTTTATACTTCATGGTATTCCTGTAGTGATTTCATCCCGTTACACGTCATGGTATTCCTGTAGTGATTTCATCCCGTTACACGTCATGGTATTCCTGTAGTGATTTCATCCCGTTACACGTCATGGTATTCCTGTAGTGATTTCATCCCGTTACACGTCATGGTATTCCTGTAGTGATTTCATCCCGTTACACGTCATGGTATTCCTGTAGTGATTTCATCCCGTTACACGTCATGGTATTCCTGTAGTGATTTCATCCCGTTACACTTCAATGTACATGACTCCATGCTAAACCACCTTCAATTCCCCCTCCCCCATTGCCGGGTGCTATTATTAGCTGGGCGTGATATACATGAAATTTCACAGTGACTGACACAGATTTTGTTAGAACTATTTGGTCATTATGTCCCATCATCAATTAAGACATATTTGGAAAGGACGGAGTTGACATTTTCATGTAGACATTTATTAAGACATTATTTAAGGCATTATAATAATGCGTGATTTTGTCGTCATCAAGATACTCCAAAGTTTAAAATTCTTCATATGCTTACAATATTATAATACTGAGACATTATTTGTGACCCTTCTTAATACCAAAGACTTTTTGTTCTCTCTAACCCGTTGTGTTTTGTTTATATTTACATTCTGTTAGAGACATTACATTATGTTACAGACAGAGACATTACATTCTGTTAAGATACATTCTGTTACAGACAGAGACATTACATTCTGTTACAGATACATTCTGTTACAGACAGAGATATTACATTCTTTTACAGACAGAGACATTACATTATGTTACAGACAGAGACATTACATTATGTTACAGACAGAGACATTACATTCTGTTACAGACAGAGATATTACATTCTTTTACAGACAGAGACATTACATTATGTTACAGACAGAGACATTACGTTATGTTACAGACAGAAACATACCGAATGAGTGAGATAGAAGGAGAGAGAGATTAAAAATCAATTATCATTTTTTTTCTAATCCATATAAAAGAACTGTCATTATTTTTTCCGAGAATCAAATTCTCAGTCTCTATACCAGGACTTATTCAGTGTCTCATAAATGATTTTTTTTTTCCAAAACCCAGGTCTGATAAGATCCAATAGGATTTCTCCCAATGATCAAAGTCGGCGAGAACTGAAAAGCGCAGAGAATTTTTTGCCACTAGAGTCGATGAATAGAAATACTTGCTTTCTACAGTAGCTTCACCCCTACCCCCACCCCCCGTGTCTGCAATATTACATCGTCGCCAAACTGTGGCCTCTTTGTCAATATGTCTCTCCGTCTCGTTTTCATATATTGCACTCCCTCGTGCCATTTCTATTTCCAATTCCAATTACCTGTTTCCATGTTTCATCTCTCTCTCTCTCTCTCTCTCCATCTTTCCCTGTCTACCTCCATCTTTCTTCTCTCTCTCTCTCTCTCTCTCTCTCTCTCTCTCTCTCTCTCTCTCTCAATCTCTCCGTGTCTGTCTTCATCTTTCATCTATCTCTCCGTCTCTCCCTGTCTGTCCGCCTCTACTCCCAGACATGCTCCTCACAATCAAACCAAACATCAGTATAAAAAAAGAAGTCACATACTCCTGCATACAATGAGCACTAAAAGTTAAAAGATTTGTTAGCTGTACCCTCCCCTCTTTCTGTTTCCACGCGTAAGAAATGTCTGGCTTAAAATAGCTGGTGTCTAGCCTACAATAGCTGGTGTCTAGCCTACAATAGCTGGTGTCTAGCTTACAATTGCTGATGTCTAGCCTATAATAGCTGGTGTCTAGCCTACAATAGCTGGTATCTAGCCTACAATAGCTGGTGTCTAGCTTACAATAGTTGGTGCCTAGCCTACAATAGCTGGTGTCTAGCTAACAATAGCTGGTGTCTAGCCAGTAATACCTGGTGTCTAGCTTACAATAGCTGGCGCCTAACCTACAATAGCTGGTGTCTAGCCTACAATAGCTGGTGTCTAGCTAACAATAGCTGGTGATTTCAAACTTGCACATTTATTATGAAAAAAGTTTTTAACAGGAAGAAAAAGGTCTAGCTATTTAAATAATATGTTTACATTCATACTTCAGTAGCTTGTTAAATGTTGTTTATTTGTACAATTAAACCCATAAGACCTTATTTCAGTCATTATTGGTTTACCTCTGTCCTCATTGATGTTCACCTCAGTATTGATTGATGTTTACCTCACTTCTCATTGATGTTCACCTCAGTATTGATTGATGTTTACCTCACTTCTCATTGATGTTTACCTCAGTATTGATTGATGTTTACCTCACTTCTCATTGATGCAGCGAAAACTCAGTGGTATCAGACTCATATATTGATAGGTAAACTAGGCCTTAGGCTTCTATTGGGACGTTAATTATTTATATTTTAAATTGCTTTGATATACAAACCCACTGCCGCTCAGCTCCCGGTTAACCTCTCGTCAATGGAAAGTCGCACCATCCCAAGAGAAATACACCACAGTAAATAAAATGGAAATAATTTAATGTTTCTTGGGCGGCCCAGTACCATTTGATTCACGGACCGATACCGATCCGCGGCCCAGGATTTGGGTACCACTGCTGTAGATGGTTCAAAAATATTTTTGTTCAAGACCCCCAAATATTTCCCAGTTTCTGACCTCCGTCATGTAGAATATTAAATGATATTTCTGACCTCCGTCATGTAGAATATTACATGATATTTCTGATTTCCGTCATGTAGAATATTACATGATATTTCTGACCTCCGTCATGTAGAATATTACATGATATTTCTGACCTTTTATAATTTATTTACACATCTTGGTTCTTCTCTCTATCATTAAATATATCTCTCATCTTTCTAAATATCATCCATCTTCTCTGTTTTAAATCAGTGACGGATTGCCCCATCCCATCCCCTTCCTATCATGACTCACGCTCCCTAACCGACAATCGTTTTTTTGACAGTTGTACATCGCAACTAAACATAACTGCCCTCACTGCTGACCAACATTAACTCCCTCCATCACTCTATTACCACCCTTCCCCCCCCCCCCACCTTTCAATCGTTGCCCTCTCCATGAACTTCGCACAGTGGTCGTACAGTGAGCATATTGTGTCAAGATAATGTCCGTGCGAGTAAGTACAGGTGAAGTGGGGATTAGACCAGGGCTGGTTTTCGGATGGCGTCAATTCAACTGGTCAACTTGTGACAGCCCTCCCCCCCTCCCCCAACAAGACAGTAACGGCTTCACCTGGTGGTAAAATTATTGACCTGACAGTGCAGTGAGTCAAACCTGGCACTTCAAGAGATTTCACAACAGTGGATACTGTTACTCTGACCTAAATACCAGCTAACGTTTAATATTTGCAATGCGTTCAGTTCTATCTTCTGTCTGGAATCATAACATTTACTGTATTAACTGTTATTAACGATAAACTCTTTGATTTAGTTCTAGCTTCTGTCTGGAATCATAACATTTACTGTATTAACTGTTATTAAAGATAAACTCTTTGATTCAGTTGGATGATTTTATGTACATTGAAAGTTGACCCAAAGGCTTTTTTAAACAGGTTTTAACTATTCTGTCCCATTCACCATTTGTGGGACTGTTTATGGTGATTGTTGTGTCCTGTCTATATAAAGTGATTGTTGTGTCTCGTCTATATAAAGTGATTGTTGTGTCCAGTCTGTATAAAGTGATCGTTGTGTCCAGTCCGTATAAACTGATTGTTGTGTCCAGTCTATATAAAGTGATTGTGATTGTTGTGTCATGTGACCCAGTCTCTATAATGTAATGGTAATTGTTTTGTTAAGTCTCTATAACTAGATTTCTATTGTTGTGCCAAGTCTCTATAAAGTGATTGGAACTGTAATGTCCAGTCTCTATAACTTGATTGTGATTGTTATGTCCAGTCTCTATAAATTGATTGTGATTGTTGTGTCAAAGTGAATGGAACTGTTATGTCCAGTCTCTATACATTGATTGTGATTGTTATGTACAGTCTCTATAAAGTGATTGTGATTGTTATGTCCAGTCTCTATAAATTGATTGTGATTGTTGTGTCAAGGCTGTATAAAGTGAATGGAACTGTTATGTCCAGTCTCTATAAATTGATTATGATTGTTATGTCCAGTCTCTATAAAGTGATTGTGATTGTTGTGTCCAGTCTCTATAAATTGATTGTGATTGTTGTATCAAAGCTGTATAAAGTGAATGGAGCTGTTATGTCCAGTCTCTATAAACTGATTGTGATTGTTATGTCCAGTCTCTATAAAGTAAATGGAACTGTTACGTCCAGTCTCTATAAATTGATTGTGATTGTTGTGTCAAGGCTCTATAAAGTGAATGGAACTGTTATGTCCAGTCTCTATAAACTGATTGCCGTGCCCAGTCTCATCACTTCTCCTCCTCACAAGGAAGACAATATGATGTCCGACCATAACGTTCAGACACGCGATCTCCGTTCAACCCGGGCCAAATGCTTGTCTGTATCAATTAGACTTGTGGCCCACCAAACTCGACACTCGTGTCATTAAAACTCTATCAGTCTGTACACAGAAGAAACAAGCTCCACTAGACCTCAACGTCACAAACTCGTTAACCGTTCTCACGCCGAGGGTAGAAATTGAAACGAGATTTGAAAAATCACGACTGTGTGTCACGTGACAAAATGACCGCCTTGGCAGTCCTATAGGCCTAATAGTATCAGGCTACTTGGTATAGTCTAAACCTGGGGACCACAATGGTTTTATTACGTCTTTTTTTAACTGTTCTGCAGCATCTTGTTGTTGTTGTCGTTGTTGTTGTTGTTGTCGTTGTTATTGTTGTCGTTGTTGTTGTTGTTGGTGTTGTTATTGTTGTCGTTATTGTTGTTGTTGTTATTGTTGTTGTCGTTGTTGTTGTTATTGTTGTTATTGTTGTTGTTGTTGTTGTTGTTGTTATTGTTGTCGTTGTTGTTGTTTTTTTATTACTGTTATTGATGTTGTTGTTGTTTTTGTTGTTATTGTTGTCGTTGTTATTGTCGTTGTTGTTGTTATTGATCTTGTTGTTGTTGTCATTGTTGTTATTGATGTTGTTGTTGTTTTTGTTGTTATTGTTGTCGTTGTGGTTGTCGTTGTTGTTGTTATTGATGTTGTTGTTGTTGTTGTCGTTGTTGTTATTGTTGTTGCTGTCGTTGTTGTTGTTGTTGTTATTGTTGTTGTCGTTGTTGTTGTTATTGTTGTTATTGTTGTTGTTGTTGTTGTTGTTATTGTTGTCGTTGTTGTTGTTTTTTTATTACTGTTATTGATGTTGTTGTTGTCGTTGTGGTTGTCGTTGTTGTTGTTGTTGTTTTCGTTGTTGTTGTTGTTGTTGTTATTGTTGTCGTTGTTGTTATTATTGTTGTCGTTGTTGCTGTTATTGTTTTTTTTGTTGTCGTTGTTGTCGTTGTTATTATTGTTGTTGTTGATTTTTTTGTTGTCGTTGTTGTAGTCGTTGTTGTTATTATTGTTGTCGTTGTTATCGTTGTTGTTGTCGTTGTTGTCGTTGTTGTCGTTGTCGTTGTTGTCGTTGTTGTCGTTGTTGTTGTTGTTATTGTTGTTGTCGTTGTTGTTGTTGTTGTTGTTGTCGTCGTTGTGGTTGTTGTTGTTGTTGCTGTTGTTGTTGTTGTTGTTTTTGGTGTTGTTATTGTTGTTGTGTTAATGCCTCAAGCCAAAAAAAAAAAACACCTAAGAGTGGACCATGTTTACTATATTTTTGATATCATTTATGAATTTAATCTGTGTTTTTACAAGGTCTATCGCTCAGTTAATCTCTGACATTAATTTCATTTAGCATTAAAAATTCAGTGACCTAATGGTGTATTTTTTTTTATTTTAAAATATTTTGTGGACAATTGCTTCATGATAAC
Source organism: Bulinus truncatus (assembly GCA_021962125.1). Lineage (NCBI taxonomy): Eukaryota > Metazoa > Mollusca > Gastropoda > Planorbidae > Bulinus > Bulinus truncatus. Next base: position 345,768 of record JAGDYQ010000384.1, on the reverse strand, counting down.
ACAGCATAGTAAATGTCATTCTGTTATTTATATGACAGTTATTAGTTGTATATTTTCTTACATCAATAAGTAATACTGCTATTACGTCATCCGAAGACGAATTATAAAAAAATTACCACACAAAAAGTATACTGTACTAGTAAAACGGTTTATATTACAGCTATAGCATGGCTATATTACAACTATGTTATGGCTATATTACAACTATGTTATGGCTATATTACAACTATGTTATGGCTATATTACAACTATGTTATGGCTATATTACAACTATGTTATGGCTATATTACAACTATGTTATGGCTATATTACACCTATGTTATGGCTATATTACAACTATGTTATGGCTATATTACACCTATGTTATGGTTATATTACAACTAAGTTATGGCTATATTACAACTATGTTATGGCTATATTACACCTATGTTATGGCTATATTACAACTAAGTTATGGCTATATCATAGCTATAGTATGCCTAGTGTAATGCAAAGTAAGTGACTATCTTCTTTCTCTATACATAAAGTTGTACGTATCTATACATCAACATGTACGTATCTATACATCAACATGTACGTATCTATACATCAACATGTACGTATCTATACATCAACATGTACGTATCTATACATCAACATGTACGTATCTATACATCAACATGTACGTATCTATACATCAACATGCACGTATCTATACATCAACATGTACGTATCTATACATTAACATGTACGTATCTATACATCAACATGTACGTATCTATACATCAACATGTACGTATCTATACATCAACATATACGTATCTATACATCAACATGTACGTATCTATACATCAACATGCATGTATAAGATAGAGTGGAGTGAAGCTGAAAATAACTAGCCAAAGTAAAAATAATAACAAATTCATTTAAAACAGATGTCAGTAACGATCATAGAATTTATAACGACCCATGGGCTACAAGAAAGCAGCGGCGTCGCCCGATAATGTTTGTACCCCTCCTGGTTCCACTTATTTTAACTTACAACCACATGTACAATGTTTTTGTTCAGAGTTCAACAGTAACGGGGAAAAACGAAATTTATTAAAAACCTTCATTTAAAAAATCTCACATATGTTTTGATAGAATACATCTAGTGTGGTAATAAATGAATTTGAACTTTTTGTTCACTGAATATGACATTTCATGACAGACATTTGTTCATAATATCGCTAAATTACTATCGCATAACTTTCATGTCTCTTTAATATCAGGATGGGGTATATGGTCCATAAAACATTACAAATAGGTTATTGCTTTATAACGTGAGACCAATTCTTGTAGCTATATAATTATGTTTTGTAAGTGTTGACTCGCGACAGTTATAAGTTCTTGTGGACTGTATTTACACGACATGTTACCATGATTTGGTTTAAAGTACTTTAAAGTTTGGTTTCTTGGGTACTTGTACTTGTAGTCGTACTTGTTTCTTGGGTACTTGTACTTGTAGTCGTACTTATTTCTTGGGTACTTTTACTTGTAGTCGTACTTGTTTATTATGTACTTGTAGTCGTACTTATTTCTTGGGAACTTGTACTTGTAGTCGTACTTATTTCATGGGTACTTGTACTTGTAGTCGTACTTATTTCTTGGGTACTTGTCCTTGCATCCTGTGTATTTTTAAACATAGTCTAATTTGCAGTTATACGTGCATGATCAGAACATGAAACATCTGTGGTATATAATAGTCCAATAGATTCACTGCTAATTAAAACAGCTTGATTTTTTAAAAATTAGAATAAATAGTTTTAGGATACATCTGTATCATTTCACATTTCAAGTTTTAGTTCAGGGGAGATAAAAAGCTTTTTTGAGTGCTGAGAAAAATATCTGTGCATGCTTAAGAAGACATTAAACCATGGAGTTAGTGTAAATTACCCTCTAAGTTGGGTAATAGCAGAAATAGAGGCAGTAATTAGTACATTATAAACTTACACACATTAAAAAAAAACACCGGACATATGGACTAATTAAGACATTTAAAATTGTTCGTTGTAACATGTTTGAAATTCGAGTAATTTCCCCTCGCTTATACGTGACTGGCTAAAAAAGAAAATCATTAAACTATTTTCGTTAATTTTTAAGTTTATTTTTGTGACATTTCAAAGAAAATTAATATCTAATGTTTATATGTTGATCAAAAAAATAAAAGTAAATCAATTCACGATGCGAAATGTATTCAAAGAGTTTGTATGATGGCATCCAAGAAGTAGTACAGTGCCAGACTTAATGTAATCTAGCGTCATGGTAGAATGTGTGTTAAATAGCACAATGTTATTGGCTTAAATTGACAACATTATCTATTTAGATTTTAAGACAATCTGATGTCAAATGTGTGTTAAATAGCACAATGTTATTGGCTGAAATTGACAAAATTATCTATTTAGATTTTAAGACAATCTGATGTCAAATGTGTGTTAAATAGCACAATGTTACGTACAATTTACAATAATATCTATTTTAACTTTGAGACTATCTATTGTTATGTACTTAAAATGGCAATATTATATTGTTAGATTTTTAAGACAATCTATTGTATAATCATTGCCAGCCTAGTGATTTGGGGCCCAGGGCCCGTGGGGCTTGGCTATTTTGGGGGCGCCTTCATTTTGACATTCGACACTATGACATAAGATAATATACTTTGTATGTAATGAGACCTGGGGGAACTTTTTAATTTGGACCCCCCCCCACACACACACACCCTAAGTACGCCTCTGTGAATAATGTGTGTCACATAGCACAATGTTATGTACTTAACTGACAATATTATATATTTAGAATTTAATACAATATATTGTAAAAAAAAAGGTCTTAAAGTCTTGGATAGGATGAGAAATATAAATGCTAACTTTTAGTTCGCATTATTTGCTCCACCCAGTGTGTGAATTATCTTGCAGGGATGAGATGAAATATCTGAGATCCTATAAACCACTAATTGAGCGGTTTTTATGTTGGCCCACCATAACCGATAGTGCAGTGACCACGGAGACAGCAGATAGTGCAGTGACCACGGAGACAGCAGATAGTGCAGTGACCACGGAGACAGCAGATAGTGCAGTGACCACGGAGACAGCAGATAGTGCAGTGATCACGGAGACAGCAGATAGTGCAGTGACCACGGAGACAGCAGATAGTGCAGTGATCACGGAGACAGCAGATAGTGCAGTGACCACGGAGACAGCAGATAGTGCAGTGATCACGGAGATAGCCGTGTACATAACCTCCCGACCATCTGTCGCCTTGCTCCTCCTGTCAGTAAAACATAGTATTCTCTTCATGACTGTAGTTCACTGATTTATCAAATGTCATACGTACTCCAAAATATAAAACAGACTTGACACTTATCAAAAATGACCAACAAGCTAGAAATAGTCCAAACGTGGGCAGTTTATTTATTATATAATAATACATGTAGTATTTAGGCCGTGGATGGAAAATGATTTGATGACGCTATTTACGATATATATATATATATATATATACAGATATTGAATCGCTGCTTCCATTACCCTAACGTTTGCCGACCCCTAGTCTAGACATTTGTGATACTTAAGAAGTAATTTGTAGTTTAAGACTCTGTCATGAACTATGGCTTTAATCCCATTGGTTGGTTGATTCTTAATGCACAAAGCATTAATCCCGAGATCGCTGTGCATGATCCTCCCCTCTATCCTCCCTCCTCCCCATTTTCCCCAAAAGTGATACGTCACAGTGCAGGCATTCATATATGATCACGTGACATGGCGGTAGAATCCGTTGGTCGGCTCATGAAGACGTCAGTCACTGTCCTGGAAACGCTTTCACCTGTACGCCAGGTAGATTCAACCACCAGGACATCACCATCTGACACCAGTTAGCTGTCGGTCCATGAATTCATGCGATTGTTCCATGTTTACCTTCATGCTGCAATCATGTTCCTATCCCCTTAAGTGGTAGCATCAGTAAAAGTTACTTCTGTTGAGTAACCCATGTAGCAACAGATAGTTGATAGTTTCTTTCCCAGTGTTTTCATCACAATGCAAGACTTATTGTTCCTGATGTAGGAGGTGTTGGTGGATTGGTGTAGCTGGTGTTGGTGGATTGGTGTAGCTGGTGTTGCTGGATTAACTAGGATGTTTTGTTTGTTTTAAACGACTCAAGATTTGTGTTAGACTGTTATAGTGGATCAAAATGGAGCTATTTCACGAAAGTGTTAGTACATTGTTAATGGTATAGATAATAATAAATAACACCACCAGATGGCGTGCTCCAAACTAACTGCATGTTTTACACAACACTTTGTTTATTTTTTTGTGGCATGATAAAAAATAATAATTTGACTGTATTTACTAAAAGTTAGTAAATACAAGTAGGTACTGTATGTTAGTAAATACAAGTAGGTACTGTATGTTAGTAAATACAAGTAGGTACTAAATGTTAGTATATCTATAGAGCGAATTTCACGATGTTAAATACAACTATATAAATGCATGTTCCACTGTCTGTGAAATACTTCAGTCTATTGAAAATGTCATGTGTTCCACTATCTATGAAATACTTCAGTCTATTGAAAACGTCATGTGTTCCACTGTCTGTGAAATACTTCAGTCTATTGAAAACGTCATGTGTTCCACTGTCTGTGAAATACTTCAGTCTATTGAAAATGTCATGTGTTCCACTGTCTGTGAAATACTTCAGTCTACTGAAAATGTCATAGGTTCCACTGTCTGTGAAATACTTCAGTCTATTGAAAATGGCATGTGTTCCACTATCTATGAAATACTTCAGTCTATTGAAAATGGCATGTGTTCCACTGTCTGTGAAATACTTCAGTCTATTAAAAATGTCATGTATTCCACTGTCTGTGAAATACTTTAGTTTATTGAAAATGTCATGTGTTCCACTGTCTGTGAGATACTTCAGTCTATTGAAAATGTCATATGTTCCACTGTCTGTTAAATACTTCAGTCTATTGAAAATGGCATGTGTTCCACTGTCTGTGAAATACTTCAGTCTATTGAAATGTCATGTGTTCCACTGTCTGTAAAATTTTTCAGTCTATTGAAATGTCATGTGTTCCACTGTCTGTGACATACTTCAGTCTATTGAAAATGTCATGTGTTCCACTGTCTGTGAAAACTTAAACTTGGTAGAACCTGTGAAAGACCTCAACATTTAATGACATTTGAAAAAAAAATTGGTTAAGATTAATATTAAAGTGTGTCTGACAATAGAGGAGCCTTCCAGAGCTATTTGAGGGTCTTTATATATATATATATATATATATATATATATATATATATATATATATATATATATATATCATTAATCTACATGATATTAACGTTCTTCATAAACTGAACAATGAAAGCCATCTCTCTTTCACTACGTAATAGCTAGTCACATGTCTGTTATAACTGGCTTAATCTCGTCTGTGTATAATACACCAGGTAAACAGACTAAAACAGACTACTATCCTGTAATTGATGCTGATGACTCCCCCCCCATACCCCCCTCAACCCTATTTCCAGAAAATAAAATAAGCTTTACAGAAATTCGCCGAGGGTGAAAGAGTTGGAGATAAAACACTAAACTGTTTCATGTCATATTGCAGGTTTTCTTCTTGTTTGTATGAATAATAAATGCCATCTGCTGTAATCAAAATCTATTTCGGTGTATTTAGGCAATTTAAAAACCTCGAGGTTTTCCGTATTCGAGATATTATCAATGTAGTTTTATTTCTTCTCTTCTATTATTTACGACTTCAGTCTTGACTCAATCACTTTTCATACCATAATTTAACGGTTTTCTTCATTCAGTCTATTCTTTTAATGTCTTTTTGCTGCATAATTACTTTATTTAATTTTCCGTACGTTCTGTTATGTAATGCAATGCAGGAAAAGTTAATAAAGACAGTACACCCTTCCTCTGTCAATGGGGATAGCAAAATACAGACTCTTTACCAATAAATCTTACTTAGTTTATGTGTGTATTTGAAATATAAAGACTGCAGTACATCACTACCTTTTACAAACAAAATAAAACATCGAAACGTACAATTTACACTAGGAAGAAAACTCAAATAAATGATGAGACCTGCCAGACAGAATGTTGACGGTATTCATAATTTCTTAGAAGAGAGACTTTGTTTATTTATAGTTTTATGATTCACAGGGCTGGGTACATAAATAATTGGCAATTAGTCTGAGCATCTGGGAGAGAGACTTTGACGTGATTGTCAAAGACTTTTATACTTTCTCCTGATCTGGGGGTATATTAATGTTGATCAAATCCTCAGAAATTTCCTTGCAAGTCGACTATAATTATATTCATAGAGCACTGGGTGTCATGTGCATATAAAAGTTGATGCTAATCCTCAAATAATTATTGGTTAGGTCTTTGTACAAGTTTGTCAAATCCTCATTTTTATAGGTCCTTGAAGAGTTTGATCAAATATCTATTAATTAGGTCATTGTAGAATTTTATCAACCATCTATTAGTTAGGTCATTGTAGAGTTTGATCAAACATCTATTAGTTAGGTCATTGTAGAGTTTGATCAAACATCTATTAGTTAGGTCCTTGAAGAGTTTGATCAAACATTTATTAGTTAGGTCCTTGAAGAGTTTGATCAAACATCTATTAGTTAGGTCCTTGAAGAGTTTGATCAAACATCTATTAGTTAAGTCCTTGAAGAGTTTGATCAAACATCTATTAGTTAGGTCCCTGTGAATGTTTTTTAGGTCCTCGTACAAGTTGGTCACATTGTAAATGAAATTTCTTAGAGCAGTATGCAGGGCTCTGGACATTGTTCTAAAAATGAGGGGATCAAAGAAACTCCAAAGCGGGGCCTGATGTCGTTTCCCGAGCCTTTCCAAATGACCGCCCCTGAGCATGCTAAAATGCCAGCCAGAAGTCAACCAACAATGTCCCGTGTAAGCGAAAATATTAAGCAATTTAAGAGTCACACCATCCCACTTAATGTTATGCTAATGTATATGTCCAAAGAATTCTGTCATATAGCAGCATGTTTTGTTTTTCTCTCCCCTTACCTTGAAGACTTCATGGATTATTTCCCTTGAGTCCACGGCTATCAAATCTACTAAAAGTTTGTTAACGTGAGCTCAATGTTTCCCCAAATGTTTTCTCGAGCAAACACAAAGGAAACATTAGTTGAATTTGTTTCTGGTATGTTTATGATATTAGTTTTTATCTTACTAATGTATCTTCTGAGTATTAACCAAGGATAGATCAACATGTATTATAAGACGATTTAAAAAAAAAGTATTATATAATATGGTACATCTGTGGGAAGGGGAGCAAAGCTGGAGAGACCGGTTGGTGAAGATGCCCTGGTGCAATCAACTCAATGACAATGAAATGTGTGATCCCCACTAAAATTTCAAGCCCTGGGTCTAAATCAGTAGGAATCATACTTGAATTAGCCATACCATACACTTGCTTCAGTGTTATGTGTGTGTGTGTATGTGTGTGTGTGTGTGTGTGTATGTATGTGTGTGTGTATTATGTATGTGTGTGTATGTATTATGTGTGTGTGTATGTATGTGTGTATGTATGTATGTGTGTGTATGTATGTATGTTTGTATGTATAGGTTATATATATATATATATATATATATATATATGTGTTTGTATGTGTTATATATATGTATGTATGTATGTCTTATATACATTACATATATATATATCTATATACACAATTGTCTAATATAGACGGTGGTTCGACCGACCGTTCGACAGACCTTCACACCATACGGTGTATAGGATGTTCATGGCAATAAAAGCCACATGTCTGCACGTTACAAATACACGGCACTGCACGAGTTGAAAGCGTACATCGCTTAAAAAAAAAGTTCTACCTCACATCTTCGCGGAGTTTAAAAAAAAAACAGCGCGCGTCATCGACCGTCTCTATAAAAATAGTCTGGGGAATTCCAAAATTATAGAAACTGAAAAGAGACATTGTATGCTAAATGAGAGTATGTTTGGTGCGCATTTTGTTCATCAAATGAATCTTTCTTGAATAAAAATAAATTCTAAACTCAACAAGGATTTCTTATTAATGAACTAAGATTTTTAAATGATATGGAGTAGTGTGCGCAAATTATGTAACGTTGGAATGAGCAAATTATGTAAAGTTGGATGTTAGATTCAAAGTTTAATAGTCGGGAGTTGTTTTTGTTAAGCTTCTGTACCCATAATGAGGATTATTTTCTTTGGGATGAATTATATAAAAAGCTATTTTTGTATGTAGACTGATTGTTAACGCGTTCAAATATATATTACCGAGTTGGTTGGGATAGGGGAGGGAATAAACTAAATGGTTGCAGAAGGGGGGGGGGGGAGTCAAGCAGACGATTCGAGATACAACACCGCTATTTTTTTAACCTCACGTCTCTCTCTTTTTTTTTTTAATGGGGTCATACGTCATGTTAAATATGATAAATTATAAAATTTGTAAAAAATATACCTGTTGGAATGGGGGGTGTAGGGGGTTAGGAAAGGAGTGTTTCACGGGGGGGGGGGGTAGGGAGAAGTGTAACGTGGTATTGTTAACAGGGTTTGTTGTATGTACATTGAGACCCACTGCGATTCGAGCATGTCTTTGAGTTGAAGGAGGTTGGCGGTAGGGGGAGGGAGGGAGGGAAGGATGGGTGTGGGGCTAAGTGGAAGAGAATTGGAAATAGAAGAAATAGTTGGATGTTAGATTCAAAGTTTAATGGTCGGGGGTTGTTTTTGTTAAGATTCTATGCCCATAATGAGGATTATTTTCTTTGGGATGAACTATATAAAATATGAACTTCTTTGATGTATTATTAAGTGTCCCTTGAATTTGTTTTGGCTACAATAATCAATTCATATCCTTTGGGGCCACTTCGAGTAGCTAGACATGCTATTTTTGTATACAGACTGATTGTAAAAAGCTCGAATATTTATCACCATTTTCAACTCCAACTGCGTGCCTAATAGCCGGTCCGGGTACCGGGCCTGTTCAGCTAGTATATATATATATATATATATATATATATATATATGTATGTGCTATATATATACATATATATATACATATAATGGTGAATATGGAAACGGGGATTTTCATAACATGAATTTTCGTGTGACTTAATAAAATAATGATTATGTTTTACTTACTGCGAATTGTTAAATGGAAAATGTAATATTGTATTGTGTAGGACCTGCGCAGTAAACAAGTTGTTATATATTTTTTGTAAATAATTTATGTATTATTTCTTTTTTTTTTTCTACGATTTTAGTTCAATTTTGTGTTATTTCAATTTTGGACATACAACCTGATTAATCGTTTGCAATTAACGGTCAAAATGAATGGGACAGAGGGGTGTCATATGGCGCCTTGATGTCCAGGGTAATGCCTGGTATTACAGCTGGTATACTTGTATATCAGGGGGTAACGCCGGGTATTACAGCAAGTATATATGTATATCAGGGGGTAACGCCCGGTATTACAGCTGGTATATATGTATATCAGGGGGTAACGCCGGGTATTACAGCTGGTATACTTGTATATCAGGGGGTAACGCCGGGTATTACAGCTGGTATACTTGTATATCAGGGGGTAACGCCGGGTATTACAGCTGGTATACTTGTATATCAGGGGGTAACGCCCGGTATTACAGCTGGTATACTTGTATATCAGGGGGTAACGCCGGGTATTACAGCTGGTATACTTGTATATCAGGGGGTAACGCCGGGTATTACAGCTGGTATTTATGTATATCAGGGGGTAACGCCGGGTATTACGGCTGGTATACATGTATATCAGGGGGTAACGCTCGGTATTACGGCTGGTAGACATGTATATCAGGGGGTAACGCCGGGTATTACAGCTGGTATACATGTATATCAGGGGGTAACGCCGGGAATTACAGCAAGTATATATGTATATCAGGGGGTAACGCCCGGTATTACAGCTGGTATGCATGTATATCAGGGGGTAACGCCGGGTATTACAGCTGGTATACATGTATATCAGGGGGTAACGCCGGGTATTACAGCTGGTATACATGTATATCAGGGGGTAACGCCCGGTATTACAGCTGGTATATATGTATATCAGGGGGTAACGCCGGGTATTACAGCTGGTATACATGTATATCAGGGGGTAACGCCGGGTATTACGGCTGGTATACATGTATATCAGGGGGTAACGCCCGGTATTACAGCTGGTATATATGTATATCAGGGTTGTTCACTCTTGACGTCAATGAGAGTCGCCATGTAGATAGTGTTCGGCTAAATATATGTACATACACGTCTCATACACATGTAGATGTATAGTGTGTACCTATTGTCAGTTTGCACAGTGACACCTTAAACATGTCAGTCACGTGACCTTTGAACCTTGTCTGAGTTATTCTACTCTGAGCCAATTAGTTTATTTTTTCTCATGAGTCAAGTGCCAGACATAAGACTAGAGCCACCCTCAGCCTCACACTCAGCCTCATAACATCATCACAATATTAATAAATGCATCAATGTGTGATGCATTAACTAAGAGAAAATATCATTTTTACCTGAACATTAGCAAAACTGGATCTCTAGATATTTACACTTACATTTTTGTTTTATTCCTTACCAAGTTTCGTATTTATTGTTCAGTTAACATCAATGGCGAATATGCATAGATATGTTTGGTATTAATACTAAGGAAATCTTATAATACAGGCAAACTTTTATTTCTTGATATAGTAAGTGTGACAAGAGCATTAGAGAAAACTATAGTATTACAAACAAGATCCTAGAGTCTCCAAATAGACTAAACATTTCTTAGTATCATTGTCTCAGTTAGAACTAATAATCTTAGTATCATTGTCTCAGTTAGAACTAATTATCTTAGTGTCATTGTCTCAGTTAGAACTAATCATCTTAGTATCATTGTCTCAGTTAGAACTAATCATCTTAGTATCATTGTCTCAGTTAGAACTAATTGTTTCAACACCATAGTCTCAGTGGCCATATACCTTAATATAGACTAGACTTACTTCCCATATTGGCCGTATACCTCAATATAGACTAGACTTACTTCCCATATTGGCCGTATACCTCAATATAGACTAGACTTACTTCCCATATTGGCCGTATACCTCAATATAAACTAGACTTACTTCCCATATTGGCCGTATACCTCAATATAAACTAGACTTACTTCCCATATTGGCCGTATACCTCAATATAGACTAGACTTACTTCCCATATTGGCCGTATATCTCAATATAAACTAGACTTACTTCCCATATTGGCCGTATACCTCAATGTGAACTATACATACTTCTCACATTGACCATATTCTTCAATATAAACTATACATATTTCCCATATTGACTGTATATTTCAATTTAAACTATACATATTTCCCACATTGGCCGTATAGTTCAATATAAACTATACATATTTCCCATATTGACCGTATATTTCAATTTAAACTATACATATTTCCCACATTGGTCGTAAACTTACCGAATCATTTTATTTGTATTTTGAGTTCACTTCTAGGCAGTAATATTTTTTTTGTGATAAGCTAAAAGAAAAACAATTCCGCATTACTAACAGCCAAATGTATAAAAGCCATCTGGCTATAAGCTGTGATTGATGTCGATTGTCCAAAAAATGCTGTTAACTTTTTGACTTCATGTCGATGTCTAGACTTCCTTTGGTAAAATGAACAGAGAATTTTAATTGTTGAAGAAATTATTCAAATCATTACATCCGGGGTCTGCTTCAGAAGAAGCACTATCCAATCAAATCTTGCTTCAGTGTTGAATTCACTTTCATTACCCAATCAAATATTGTTTCAATGTTGAATTCACTTTCATTACCCAATCAAATATTGCTTCAGTGTTTAATTCAATTGAGTCGATTCAATCTTAAAAAATCAATTACGTTTTGTCTTAGATTTGTTTACTATAGCATTCAGTCGTTGTTTTACGGGATATTGGTTAGTCATGAATGTATTCATTGTATCAAAGATCGATATTCCAAAATATTCTCACAATATCGAATAATTTTAAATCAGCTCCATTTCTTATTCCGGCTTTTGTTTGAGATACATCAAATACATTCACTGATAATTACAGCAATCCGAAAACCAATAATTTAGCTAGAAATAACTATAAATGTAGCAAAATGCAATCCGAAAAACCAATAATTTAGCTAGAATTAACTATAAATGTAGCAAAATGCAATCCGAAAAAACAATAATTTAGCTAGAATTAACTATAAATGTAGCAAAATGCATTTCTTTATTAAAAGTGTTTCTAATATGTTGTGAACTGTAAACTAGTGTATCAATATATCATTGCGGTATAAAGAAATAGTCTCACTTGTGCACTGTTAGTTTAGTAACAACTAATCAAGCCAACATCCCAATGGTGAAATGATAATTGTTATCAAATTTACAGTGTGCGCATACAACAATCACAATGTAATGACAGACAGCTTTCGCATTGTTAGTTCATCTCAGAAGGAGGCTAAAGCTGGTACGTTCATTGCCAGAAATAGTTCATGGTTATAGCTCCCGACTTTTTTTTTTTCTTTGTTTCAGCCAGTAGCTAGTTACCTCCTCCAACCAACGACTATTCCAGGTAAATTGACTACATTATAGAAACATTACACCTGGAAGGAAAACAAGAGGGCCACTCTGAAGGTTCGAAGCAGCACAACCGTTTTACGAATACCCACATTACAAAAGTGGCAACTTGATATTGGCGTTGGACTGTTAAAGTTCCAGCTAATTGAGGAACAATATACCTCTTTTAATAACAATAACTCTTTTATCTAATGAGACAATCTGTGAGAATTAGTAATGTGATACTTTCAAGCTTGTATAACTAATTTGTTAGATGACTGAAGTTTAGACTTATATCATTGTAAAAGTTCAAAAGAAATGTTTACACCATGTGACAAACTAAACAAAAATAAACAGCTGTTTCCACACGGCAAAATTTGAGACAAAAGGGAGGCAATCATAGATAATTTACTTGGCAGAATTATGCCCCTTAGATGTGGAAATTTTTCAGAGAACTTCGTTATGAAATTACGATTTTAAGATTGCGTCCGTGTGACTGCAACGAACTTGTCACGTGAAACAGCGACTTTCGGATAACAGCTATAACAGCTGGGTATTTCATACTTTTAATACTTTATACATATATATATATATATATATATATAAAGAGAGAGAGAGATAGATAGATAGATAGATAGATAGATAGATAGATAGATAGATAGATAGATAGATAGATAGATAGATAGATAGATAGATAGATAGATAGATAGATAGATAGATAGATAGATAGATAAACTCTAATAAGATTGCACTTTCAAAAAGCTTCCCATGAAACTACCAAAAAAAATTCTTTTCATCGTAAATTGAATAAAAAAATATAAACTAAGAGAGTCTGGTCTGGCATTTACCTCACTCTCTGAGGAACACTTGATTCCTGCTGCGCTAGAAGTACATTCACATGACCTAATTACACAGCATTTTATTTTTTATTTATTCTATTTCACATCTGAATATCGTATTTGCGGGGAGAGTATAAAATCAAGAATTGTTTTGAATTTAATATTTAGTTTCATTTATTTATATTTTATTTGTTTACTTTTACATAGTTCATTGACACCTATCACGTGACTAAATCATTTTTTCTCACTTTCCAGGCCATCGCTATCTTAATTTTGGAGCAGCCAGCCCAGCAGTACAACCATGGCCATGCACACAACTCATCATGCTCTTTACTTGGACACTCCCTGGCCATCCCAGCGTCCACCGTACTCACCCACGCTCATTAATTTGAACCAGAATTACAACATGACGGCCAATAGTCTGACGGAGGTGAGTACACTGACATAGACAGACATACACACACAGAGACATACGTACACACACAGACATACGTACACACCCAGACATACTTACACACACAGACATACACACACACAGACATACGTACACACAGACATACGTACACACAGACATACGTACACACACAGACATACACATACACACACAGACATACGTACACACACAGACATACGTACACACACAGACATACGTACACACACAGACATACGCACACACACAGACATACGTACACACAGACTTACACACACAGACATACACATACACACACAGACATACATACACACACAGACATACGTACACACAGACATACGTACACACACAGACATACGCACACACAGACATACGTACACACTAACATACGTACACACACAGACATACACATACACACACAGACATACGTACACACTCAGACATACGTACACACACAGAGACATACGCACACACACACAGACATACACATACACACACAGACATACACATACACAGACACAAACAGACATACACACACAGACATACACACAGACATACACATACACAGACACACACAGACATACACACACAGACACACACACAGACAAACACACACAGACATACACACACAGACACACACACAGACATACACACACAGACATACACACACAGACACACAGACATACACACACACAGATACACACACAGACATACGTACACACACAGACATACGTACACACACAGACATACGTACACACACAGACATACACACACAGATATACACACTAACAGACATACACACACAGACACACACACACAGACATACGTACACACAGACATACACACACAGACACACACACAGACATACGTACACACAGACATACACACACAGACATACACACACAGACATACACACACAGACACACACACAGACATACACACACAGACATACACACACAGACACACACACACAGACATACGTACACACACAGACATACACACACAGACATACACACACAGACACACACACACACAGACATACACACACACAGACATACACACACAGACACACACACAGGCATACACACACAGACACACACACAGACATACACACACAGACACACAGATACACACACATATACAAAGATACATACGAAAAGAAAAACGATCACACATACATACATACATACACACAAACAGTCACACACAGACATACACATACAGACACACACACACAGACATACACACACAGACATACACACACAGACACACACACACAGACATACACACACAGACATACACACACACACATACACACAAACAGTCACACACAGACAAACACACCGTCACAGACACACACATTAACACACATACTCAGACAGATTGAGTACATCGACACAGACAGATACTCACAGACACACAGATACATACGCACAGATAAACTATCACACACACATACACACAAACACTCACACACAGGCACAGACACACGCACTAACACACATACTTAGACAAACATACTCTGATAGATACACTGACACCAGACAAACACACTCTGATAGATACACTGACACCAGATAAACATACTCTGATAGATACACTGACACGTCGACAAACACACACGATTACTTATTCTGTCAATATAAATACCTGACTGCATATTGCCAGTTAACTGACTGACCAAGGTCAGTTACTTGATTAAATGATGCGAGTGACATTACTAAATAATACCAGTTACCTTACTGTATGATACCAGTTACAAGACTGTATGATACCAGTTACCTTACTGTATGATGCCAATTACATGACTGTATGGTGCCAGTTACATGACTGTATGATGCCAGTTACCTTACTGTATGATACCAGTTACCTTACTGTATGATGCCAATTACATGACTGAATGATGCCAGTTATCTTACTGTATGATGCCAGTATTGACTGTATGATGCCAGTTACATGACTGAATGATGCCAGTTACATGACTGAATGATGCCAGTTACCTGACTGTATGATGCCAGTTACATGACTGAATGATGCCAGTTACATGACTGTATGATGCCAGTTACATGACTGAATGATGCCAGTTACATGACTGAATGATGCCAGTTACATAACTGAATGATGCCAGTTACCTGACTGTATGATACCAGTTACCTGACTGTATGATGCCAGTTACATGACTGAATGATGCCAGTTACATGACTGTATGGTGCCAGTTACATGACTATGATACCAGTTACCTGACTGTATGATGCCAGTTACCTTACTGTATGATACCAGTTACTTTAGTGTATGATACCAGTTACATGACTGTATGATACCAGTTACCTTACTGTATGATGCCAATTACATGACTGAATGATGCCAGTTATCTTACTGTATGATGCCAGTATTGACTGTATGATGCCAGTTACATGACTGAATGATGCCAGTTACATGACTGAATGATGCCAGTTACCTGACTGTATGATGCCATTAACATGACTGAATGATGCCAGTTACATGACTGTATGATGCCAGTTACATGACTGAATGATGCCAGTTACCTGACTGTATGATGCCAGTTACATGACTGAATGATGCCAGTGGACTGAATGATGCCAGTTACCTGACTGTATGATGCCAGTTACATGAATGAATTATGCCAGATACCTGACTGTATGATGCCAGTTACATGACTGAATGATGCCAGTTACATGACTGAATGATGCCAGTTACATAACTGTATGGTGCTTACATTGACTACAGTGTTTACATTGACTACAGTGCTTACATTGACCACAGTGCTTACATTGACTAAAGTGCTTACATTGACTACAGTGCTTACATTGACTACAGTGTTTACATTGACTACAGTGCTTACATTGACCACAGTGCTTACATTGACTAAAGTGCTTACATTGACTACAGTGTTTACATTGACTACAGTGCTTACATTGACCACAGTGCTTACATTGACTAAAGTGCTTACATTGACTACAGTGTTTACATTGACTACAGTGCTTACATTGAGTACAGTGTTTACACACAAACAGTCACACACAGACATACACACACAGACACACACACACAGACATACACACACAGACATACACACACACATACACACAAACAGTCACACACAGACACACACACCGTCACAGACACACACATTAACACACATACTCAGACAGATTGAGTACATCGAAACAGACAGATACTCACAGACACACAGATACATACGCACAGATAAACTATCACACACACACATACACATAAACACTCACATACAGGTACAGACATTACCTGCACTAACACACATATACTTAGTATCAAACATACTCGATAGATACACTGACACCAGACAAACACACTCTGATAGATACACTGACACTAGATAAACATACTCTTGATAGATACAGTTAATTGACACGTCGACAAACACATTATTTGATGTACTTATTCTTGCCAATATAAATACCTGACTGCATATTGCCAGTTAACTGACTGACTCAAGGTTAGTGCCATTTGATTAAATGATGCGAGGACATTACTAAATAATACTAGTTACTTTACTCAAGTATGATACCAGTTACAAGACTGTATGATACCAGTTACCTTACTGTATGATGCCAACTACATGACCTCGTATGGTGCTAGTTACATGACTGTATGATGCCAGTTACCTTACTGCTATGATACCAGTCACTTTACTGTATGATGCCAATTATGATGACTGAATGGATGCTGAAGTATTTCTGACTGTGTATGATGCTAGTAGTATTGACTGTATGATGCCAGTTACATGACTGAATGATGCCATGTTACATGACTGAATGATGCCAGTTACCTGACTGTATGATGCCAGTTACATGACTGAATGATGCCAGTTACCTGACTGTATGATGCCAGTTACATGACTGTATGATGCCAGTTACATGACTGAATGATGCCAGTTACATGACTGAATGATGCCAGTATTGACTGTATGATGCCAGTTACATGACTGAATGATGCCAGTTAACCGACTGAAGGATGCCAGTTACCTGACTGAATGATGCCAGTTACATGACTGAATGATGCCAGTTACCTGACTGTATGATGCCAGTTACATGACTGAATGATGCCAGTTACCTGACTGGGTGAGCGCGATGCTAGTTACATGGGACTCGTGGTGACGCCAGTTACATGACCGAATGATGACAGTTACTATGACACTGAATGATGCCAGTATTGACCGTATGATGCCAGTTATAGCAGACTATTGAATGATGCCAGTTAACCGACTGAAGGATGCCAGTTACCTGACTGTATGATGCCAGTTACATGAATGAATGATGCCAGTTACATGACTGAATGATGCCAGTTACATGACTGTATGATGCCAGTTACATGACTGAATGATGCCAGTTAACCGACTGAAGGATGCCAGTTACCTGACTGTATGATGCCAGTTACATGACTGAATGATGCCAGTGGACTGAATGATGCCAGTTACATGACTGAATGATGCCAGTTAGTTACATGACTGAATGATGCCAGTTACATGACTGTATGATGCCAGTCACATGACTGTATGATGCCAGTTACCTGGCCGAATGATGCCAGCTATGACAGTGATGTAGAAAGTAAACTTAATTATTATCACACTTATGGCTATAGGCTCGATTAGATGTTCCCAATTTGTTGTTAGCATTGTTAATATTTTGTGGGCTTCACTGCATTCCAACAGAACTTTTATAAAATTAATCCTTTACATCACTAACCCTCAATACTCAAAGCCCAGGCCTACGGTCTTTTAGATATTTCAAAAAAAAATAGGAATCACCGGGCTAGATAAGTGATCGCATCATTTGTACAATTCTATAACGTAACTTTTGTGACGAATCAATTGTTTCAAAGATAAATAAGTGCACAACTTTTGTGACTTATACAGCTGTGCAATTTAATTATTAATTTGTATCATATTATTTACTATATTTAAAAGCCAACAATTTACACCCTCAAATACCTTGCAATGTACAACGCTTACATCGACTAGTGTTTACATTGACTACAGTGTTTACATTGACTAAAGTGCTTACATTGACTACAGTTCTTACATTGACTACAGTGCTTACATTGACTACAATGCTTACATTGACTACAGTGCTTACATTGACTACAGTGCTTACATTGACTACAGTGTTTAAATTGACTACAGTGCTTACATTGACTGAAGTGTTTACATTGACTACAGTGCTTACATTGACTACAGTGTTTACATTGACTAACGTGTTTACATTGACTACAGTGCTTACATTGACTAAAGTGCTTACATTGACTACAGTGTTTACATCTGATTGAATGCTAGTCATTGACTTACAGTAGCTGTTTACTGACTAAAAGTGCTTACATTGACTACAGTGTTTACCTTGACTAAGGTCAATGTTTACATTGACTACAGTGCTTACATTGACAACAGTGCTTACATGGACATACGGTGCTGATTTACATTGACTACAGTGTTTAAATTGACTACAGTGCTTACATTGACTAAAGTGTTTACATTGACTACAGTGTTTACATTGACTACAGTGCTTACATTGACTATAGTGCTTACATTGACTACAGTGCTTACATTGACTACAGTGCTTACATTGACTACAGTGTTTACATTGACTATAGTGCTTACATTGACTACAGTGCTTACATTGACTACAGTGTTTAAATTGACTACAGTGCTTACATTGACTAAAGTTTTTACATTGACTACAGTGCTTACATTGACTACAGTGTTTCCATTGACTACAGTGCTTACATTGACTAAAGTGCTTACATTGACTACAGTGTTTACATTGACTAAAGTGCTTACATTGACTACAGTGTTTACATTGACTAAAGTGCTTACATTGACTACAGTGTTTACATTGACTACAGTGCTTACATTGACCACAGTGTTTAAATTGACTACAGTGCTTACATTGACTACAATGTTTACATTGACTACAGTGCTTACATTGACTACAATGTTTACATTGACTACATTACTGACATTGACTACAGTGCTTACATTGACTACAGTGCTTACATTGACTACAGTGTTTAACTTGACTACAGTGCTTACATTGACTACAGTGTTTACATTGACTAAAGTGCTTACATTGACCACAGTGCTTACATTGACCACAGTGCTTATATCGACTAAAGTGCTTACATTGACTACAGTGTTTACATTGACTACAGTGCTTACATTGACTACAGTGTTTACATTGACTAAAGTGCTTACATTGACTACAGTGCTTACATTGACTACAATGCTTACATTGACTACAGTGCTTACATTGACTACAGTGTTTACATTGACTACAGCGCTTACATTGACTACAGTGTTTACATTGACTACAGTGCTTACATTGAGTACAGTGCTTACATTGACTACAGTGTTTAAATTGACTACAGTGCTTACATTGAGTACAGTTCTTACATTGACTGCTGTTTGTATGTCTGACAGGCCCTACTCATACTAAGCAGTATGTATCTGAGTCTGGTACAACCTGAATCTGAACCTGCCAATGTCAGTCTCTATACAATCTTCACTGACACCTTCACAGCTAGTGCCGTCAAAGACAGGCAAGAGTTTATCCTGGACAAACCTCAACAACCTGGATCGTCTTCGTGAGTTAAACATTTTTTTATGCTCAATTATCGATGTGCTTTAATGTGAAAAAATATAAATGCATATCTAAAGTATGTTAATGTAGATTATGATATTATTGTAAAGCGGAAAGCAAACTTTCAAATTATATCGTATTCAATAGTAAATGTTTAATTTTGGTAATCAAGATTAAGCAATACTAGCTGTACCCTGCAAAACCTTTGCATAGAGTTATATCTCCTTAGGCTTGATCGGTAGGCTAGGTTATTTTTGGTTTCGGGCAGATCCGATTTTTTCATGAATGTATTTTAAACTGGAATACTGTTGTATTAATTATTTATTTTCGATTTAACACAGAACCCAAATCGCTATAATTTTATTATATGCTATATAAAGTTTGTGTACATAAAATTCAATGTACGTCTAGTTTTGATGCCTAGTTTATTAATTAGCGTAAATGAGTGAATTATTTCCTTTTGCTGTAAAGGTTTATAAAATTCAACGAGTCGCCGTTGTCTATTTTTATTCATTTCAACGTGTAAATAATGTAAACCATTGAAAATAAATAAAGGTATTGATATTCTTACAATGTATAGTTCTGTGTAATGAAACAGAAACAAACAATATTGTAATATCAGTCTAATATCAGTCTACAATAGATGTTTTATAGTATCTTACATTAGATGGATAAGTGGTTATGTCGCTCGAATATAGGCCGCAACGTACAGCTTCTCCACCATCCTGTCCGTACACAGTTCCACTAGAACACCTTCAACTCTTTTACAAAACAAAAATGGTTGTTACTGCTATTTTTTTTTGACAATAAAACCAGATGCATCAAAAACATCTACCATATACATCTACCACATATATCTATCAAATAATCTACCACATATATCTACCAAATAATCTACCACATACATCTACCACATACATCTACCACATACATCTACCAATACAAGTCAATGATAATGTCACATACATCTACCACATACAAGTCGATGATAATGTCACATACATCTACCACATTAAAGTCGACGATGATGTCACATACATCTACCTCGTACAAGTCGATGATAATGCCACATACATCTACCACATACAAGTCGATGATAATGTCACATACATCTAGTTGTTACATACATCTACCACATACAAGTCGATGATAATGTCACATTATCTACCACATACAAGTCGATGATAATGTCACATACATCTACCACATACAAATCAATGATAATGTCACATACATCTACAACATACAAGTCGATTGTATTGTCACATATATCTACCACACACAAGTCGATGATAATGTCACATACATCTACCACATAAAAGTCGACGATGATGTCACATACATCTACCACATACAAGTCGATGATAATGTCACATACATCTAGTTGTTACATACATCTACCACATACAAGTCGATGATAATGTCACATTATCTACCACATACAAGTCGATGATAATGTCACATACATCTACCACATACAAATCAATG
Organism: Bulinus truncatus; assembly: GCA_021962125.1. Lineage (NCBI taxonomy): Eukaryota > Metazoa > Mollusca > Gastropoda > Planorbidae > Bulinus > Bulinus truncatus. The sequence goes on along the minus strand of JAGDYQ010000384.1, from coordinate 323,741 downwards.
ATAATGTCACATACATCTACCACACACAAGTCGATGATAATGTCACATACATCTATCACACACAAGTCGATGATAATGTCACATACATCTACCACACACAAGTCGATGGTATCGTCATACAGTCATTACATGACAGAGTAATATTGTCCAGAGTCATCACAATTGAAAACAAAAAATCAGAGCCATATAAATATTGTTTACAAAGGCATCCATCCAAATACGACCACAATGAGAATCACGATGTAGTGACTCGCTTTTTCATATTTGTATAACTCATGAAATATTATATTTGTATAATTACTTGGCTGCTGTATTCAATAATGGAAATTCTGGCGTTCTACTACACACCCACACACATTATAAGTTACAAAATCTGTAAATAGAAAAATAATCGCCATTATAAATATATGAAATCATACACTAATGATGAATAGAAAAGTCGTGACTGTGTTGTTCTGTCAGAACAATGTTCTATACAATCAATAAATAGAAAAGTCGTGACTGTGTTGTTCTGTCAGAACAATGTTCTACACAATCAGTAAATAGAAAAAAGGGGCCAATAAATGAAGGTAAGCACAGATAATAATTTCTATGAGAAATTTACTTCCCCTGACTGAAAATTAAGTTCCCCCAAGTCTAATTTAAGATATAAAGACAACTAAGAGAAATATATTTTTTTAGCTATTTACAGATGAAATTTTACAATAAATGTTTAAATTTATTTTTATTTATAGTTCGTTTTATTTATTATAAACCAAATATTGCATTAAAAATATTCAACATCTCTCAATAGTTTCTTAAACTTGAACACCATTTTTGTATCGATTAGTTACTATTCAATGAGAATTCTAGTTGTGTAATACACACACTTACATACATACACAATTAATCTTTAAATTAAAAAAAAAACAATATATGTGGGAGTAGAATGTCTGGTATAGGAGATATATGTGAGTAGAATGTCTGGTATAGGAGATATATGTGAGTAGAATGTCTGGTATATGAGATATATGTGAGTAGAATGTCTGGTATAGGAGATATATGTGAGTAGAATGTCTTGTCCAGGAGATATATGTGAGTAGAATGTCTGGTATAGCAGATATATGTGAGTAGAATGTCTGGTATAGGAGATATATGGGAGTAGAATGTCTGGTCCAGGAGATATATGTGAGTAGAATGTCTGGTATAGGAGATATATGTGAGTAGAAAGTCTGGTATAGGAGATATATGTGAGTAGAATGTCTGGTCCAGGAGATATATTGTAGTAGAATGTCTGGTCCAGTGGATATATGGTAGTAGAATGTCTGGTCCAGGAGATATATGGTAGTAGAATGTCTGGTCCAGGAGATATATGGTAGTAGAATGTCTGGTCCAGGAGATATGTGTGTGTGTGTGGTTCATTAATGTCTTCTGGACAAAAAAAAACTTTTGCCACACATACGGTACCACGGTGAATGAGGTTCGAGGTACTCACAGCCGGCGGTGTTGGAGAATTTGATCGACACAAAACTACTCTTCACTCTGTTACACTCAAGCACAATATCGCAGCACGTCAATTGGCACATTACAAGCTAACCGTCTGTTTATGGGTTGCAGAAAATAAGACTTACTTTGACATTCTTGTCGATCAGCAGTACACAAACCCTGCTAGTCGGGCCAGTTCATCAGTACCCAAACCCTGCTAGTCGGGCCAGTTCAGCAGTACACAAACCCTGCTAGTCGGGCCAGTTCAGCAGTACACAAACCCTGCTAGTCGGGCCAGTTCAGCAGTACACAAACCCTGCTAGTCGGACCAGTTCAGCAGTACACAAACTCTGCTAGTCGGACCAGTTCAGCAGTACACAAACTCTGCTAGTCGGGCCATTTCAGTAGTACACAAACCCTGCTAGTGGGGCCAGTTCAGTAGTACACAAACCCTGCTACTCGGGCCAGTTCAGTAGTACACAAACCCTGCTAGTCGGGCCAGTTCAGTAGTACACAAACCCTGCTACTCAGCCAGTTCAGTAGTACACAAACCCTGTTAGTCGGGCCAGTCGGAATAATTCCTAAAATTCCTTTTTTTTGTCTGCCATGCCAACAGATGTTGCTCAAATGCTGTCGGCCCCTGATCTGTAGACATGACAGAAATGCATCATGTGCTGCCATGAAAGTTGTTGTGGCAGGTACACAATACTCCGTTATGCTTCCGGTGGCGGGGGAAAAATGAGAATTTTACTTTTATAGTTGTTGAAGGTGCAGTACATGATCCAAGAGATATATACCATAATATACTCAAGCACGCTATCGCAGATTGTCTTCTCGGGCAGATGGGATAGGCACACGACATTCCCTCTTTGTCTCTAACTTTGCCATTTTGATCGATTGGCAGTTCACACACTCTACTGATCTTTTCTACCATGATGGCCTCTCTGTAGGCGCACAGTCTTGTTAGCAGTGGTGGCTCAATAAATACATAGATAAATAACTTAATTAACTGCATTATTTAATAGATAGATAGATAGATAGATAGATAGATAGATAGATAGATAGATAGATAGATAGATAGATAGATAGATAGATAGATAGATAGATAGATAGATAGATAGATAGATAGATAGATAGATAGATAGATAGATAGATAGATAGATTAGACAGACAGACAGACAGACAGACAGATAGATAGATAGATAGATAGATAGATAGATAGATAGATAGATAGATAGATAGATAGATAGATAGATAGATAGATAGATAGATAGATAGATAGATAGATAGATAGATAGATAGATAGATAGATAGATAGATAGATTAGACAGACAGACAGACAGACAGATAGATAGATAGATAGATAGATAGATAGATAGATAGATAGATAGATAGATAGATAGATAGATAGATAGATAGATAGATAGATAGATAGATAGATAGATAGATAGATAGATAGATAGATAGATAGATAGATAGATAGACACATTTAGTCCTGAGTTGGACTTTAGGTACAAACATGTGGGTGTGTCTCTCAATTCCTATCTTTGTCGTTTAATGTCAAGTATTCGCTACCTTTTTTATCGTAATAATGATAATAATATACAATAAAACTGAATTATACCTACTTTAAAAATTATACCTACTTTAAAATTATAAAAATTACAGAAGCTTATAAAGAAATAATAACATAAGCATATTGTCTATGTATAGCACCTAGTTATTTTTTTTAATCTTTTTAATAATATTGTCATATAAACCTGTAACAAGTTAAGTCATATGCCTTTTATCTAATACCTAGAATTATATACCTAGTAATCTAATACTAAGTCTATAATTCCTAGCATCATATGTCTAGTATCTAATTCCTAGCATCATATGTGTAGTATCTAATTCCTAGTAACATATGTCTAGTATCCAATTCCTAGCATCATATGTGTAGTATCTAATTCCTAGTAACATATGTCTAGTATCTAATTCCTAGCATCATATGTCTAGTATCTAATTCCTAGTAACATATGTCTAGTATCTAATTCCTAGTAACATATGTCTATTATCTAATTCCTAGCATCATATGTCTAGTATCTAATTCCTAGCATCATATGTCTAGTATCTAATTCCTAGTAACATATGTCTAGTATCTAATTCCTAGTAACATATGTCTAGTATCTAATTCCTAGCATCATATGACTAGTATCTAATTCCTAGTAACATATGTCTAGTATCTAATTCCTAGCATCATATGTCTAGTATCTAATTCCTAGCATCATATGTCTAGTATCTAATTCCTAGCATCATATGTCTAGTATCTAATTCCTAGTAACATATGTCTAGTATCTAATTCCTAGTAACATATGTCTAGTATCTAATTCCTAATATTATGTACCCAGCATTTCGCCTCACTCACTAAAAACGTTACCACTTTCAGAAGATCCAAGGTAGCACTCAATGCTACAACAGTCAAACATCTCTATCCACCCAATGCGACACCAAGGTACATACTCAACATGCTATGTAAAGATTTCTTTGTGAAGAATTCCGTCACCGTGTTGCTAATCAACAACCACTACAGTAAAACTAAATTTTCTAGCCCGGATGGTAAGCGAGCCTTTGTGTTGAGTTTATTGAATTTTTATGTGATTATATTTTTCGTAATTAATGGTAACGTAATTTGAGTATGTTAATTTCAACATTAAAATGTTGTTATTGTTTTTAATCATGTTTTTTTCCTTATTAGAAATGTTGGATTTATTTTTTTAGCCATGTATTTGCGGAAGACTTTTGAATCCCTTGGTGTTCCAATTATATCATATGATACAAAACTTTCAGAGAAATCAAAAGTAAGTCGACATTTGTAATCAACCAAAATGTAGTTTAAATCTGGTACATGGACATTTGTAATAAAAAATATGTAGTCGGTCCTAGATTTAAAAATACATGTGTAAAATGCAATTCTAAATAAAACTCTGAATGAGTTTGCCAAATCGAGCTAAGACTAGGCTAGTTCACTATGTTCCTCTTGGTGCCTCCTAGACTAGGCTAGTTCACTATGTTCCTCTTGGTGCCTCCTAGACTAGGCTAGTTCACTATGTTCCTCTGGTGTCTCCTAGACTAGGCTAGTTCACTATGTTTCTCTGGTGTCTCCTAGACTAGACTAGTTCACAATGTTCCTCTTGATGCCTCCAAAGACATTGAAATCTATGACATGATGTTTTCGTTATATATACAATATGGCTACTAAAGTATCTGACGCCAGCCATTCTATGGCCTCCTATCTCCAGGGTGCCAGTGTAAATGTACAACCATAACAGCCTAATATAGAATGAAACAAGAATGGTAAACATGTGTGATATCTCAACTGCCATTTGTTGTGATTATAGAATAACTAAGTAAATAACAAATACTATTAGTCAAACTCAACAAATAAAATGTTCCTTATTTGTTTACTCGAGTGGGTTTTTTTTAAACAGGGAGAAAGTTAAAGGTCAGTCCCTAACGTGAAAACATGGTGGGAAAAGACAACGCCTTCTATCTGTAGAATTGAAATAAAGTGCAATTGTTGACTTTTTGTTTATTTAGTTATTAGTTTGTGTTACATATCCAATTGGGACAACGGGATGTTTCCCAATAATCCCAATAAACAACAAATTACTATTGTTTTCTTTTGTTTCTTTGAGATTTTCCCAAATATCCCAATCGCTCCCTAAACAACACATTTATTGTTCTTTTGTTTCTTTGAGATTTCCCAATATCCCATATCCCATAACTATTATAATGCAGGTGGGACAGTCTGTCAACAGACTTTATACTTAAGTCTAATTATAACGATTGTTGTGTTTACAGAGGTCATTGACACTAGAGCTGGCACCAACCATCAGCCAAATGATGGATGCTTTTTTTGCATTTCTTAAAAAGTTTAGCTGGACAGATTTCTCTTTCCTCTGTGCGCTGTCCACTGGATGTGATTCTGTTGTTGAATCCATTCGACAGAAAGTGGATGATTCAAACAAATTGTACAACATAAGTGTGTACGGAGTGGAAATTTTCGCGTAAGTAAAATTTATCAGTCCCATTACCCCATCACGCCACACCTGTCAAATCACAAACATCTCAGAATACCAGTTACATCATATCCTTTACAAACATGCCTGTCACATCACACCCATCACAAATATACTTGTAACACACATCCAACACACCCATCACAAACGTACTTGTAAGTAACACCCAAAACCATCCATCACAAACATACTTGTAGCATCACACCCAACACACCCATCACAAACGTACTTGTAAGTAACTTGTAACACCAAAACCATCCATCACAAACATACTTGTAGCATCACACCCAACACACCCATCACAAACATACTTGTAGTATCACACCCAACACACCCATCACAAACATACTTGTAGCATCACACCCATCACAAACATACTTGTAGCATCAAACCCAACACACCCATCACAAACATACTTGTAGCATCACACCCAACACACCCATCACAAACATATCTGTAACACCCCACCCTAACAAACAAATTTGTTGAATTCTATTACTTCCTTCACATTACATGATATCTTTATTAATTAAATCATATTAACCAATATAACCATCATATTAATTAGTATGTTAGCCATCTTACTATTATACCCATACTAAATATGTTCACTGGGTGAGAAGATAATTATTGAGGCTATTGATTTCAATTTATTATCAAGACGTTTCCCTTAGAGCCAACAGAGGCCAGAGTTAAAGGCACGTCGGCGATGTACAAGAGCGAGTACACGCTTCAATCACCACCGAATATTGATACTCACGACACTAATAAGAGAGACACAACAGCAATTTATAATTAATTTATAATTAAAAAATATAATTCACATAAAGGTTCGAGATTTATAAAGATTTGCGATTGTTTAACACAACTGAAGCGTATTTAATTTATTTATATACAGTGGTTCCTCGACATTCAAGTGCCCTAACATACGAGATTTTTAGAGCATTTTCGAAAAAAATGCTCTATTGTCCCGTTTTGTCTGTCAGACAGACAGTCTGTCTGTCTGTCTGTCCGTCATCACCCTAGATCTCAACAAACATAAGTCCTAGACCCATGATGTATATATCATTTTGTAGGTCTTGGCCTGCCAAGTGTACATCAAAAGTCCATTTTGCGATCTGATTTCTGAGGGCCGTAAAATAGGGGCTTATAAAGTACCGTTTTTTACTATATAAGCTATATTAACAATGGAGCGCCCTATATCTCAGCAACCATAAATCCTAGACCCATGATGTATATATTATTTTGTAGGTCTTGGCCTGCCAATTGTACATCAAAAGTCCATTTCGCGATTTGACCTCTCAGGGCCAAAATATAAGAGTTTTTTATGTACATTTTGCTTATATTTTAAATATAAATAATAAAAGCTAATCAAAGGGGCGTAATCATTATTTATTTTTGTAACAGTTATTCAACATGACTTACTTCCCGTACTTTTTATAAAACCCATAATATATAATTATCAAACAACAATTGACGGAGTTTTCGGACGATTAAATGACTACAATTTAGAATGTCTCAATTATGAGTCCTATTTCAGTGACCACAAACCACTTGTAGTTAGATTTAAGAGAAAATAATTTTGTTTTCAAATATAAAGAAACGTCTTTTTAATATCTTTTTTCAGATATATGCATTACACAATTGAATTTATAAACATTTCCAAAATTTCCAAATATTTACTGAAAGATAGCATACGTACTGATACATAATACGAAAATGCTCTAACACGTCCTGTGTCCAGAATGGAACAGGCTTAGATTGCTTGTTTTAGATACGAGCCGTCGTGCTAGCGATGTTTTGCTTTGTAATACGGGAAAAATTTGAGATACCAGCGGGTAGGCCGGCTGCACACGACCCAGTTTACTGCGCCTCGTGCGCCTCGCATTTTCCCGCATCTCAGTTAAGGTCCCTGTTTGACTCGCTGTCAAAGTAAATTTAATAAGTTGTGCTCGGGGTTTGTGGTTTTTGTTCGTTTACAGAATTTTTTATCAGATTCTTATTTTATAACCATGATTCCGAAAAAAGTGAGTGGAATGGTCAGTGCTCAAATGAAGCGTGAAATCATAGAAAAACATGAGTAAGGTATGCGAGTGACTGACTTGGCGAGGCAGTACGGGAATGATACTTCAACGATATGTACTTTGCTTTAAGAGTAGGAGTTGGATAAAGGGTATAACACCAGCTAAAGGCGTTACAATAATTACTCAGCTTCTCCGCCTATCTCCTTCACCCTACACATCCGCTAGCATTTTTTGTAAGATCTATTCGGCTAATTTCCACTTAATAAAACCAATTTATTCCTTTACCTTCTCTTTAATTATGTTTTAATATAAAATATTTGTCATTTATAAATACATTTGTCTTATTCAACAAATACACGTATCAAAAACAAGTGGGCTGACATTTTGGGGGCAGGAACGGATTTATGCCATTTCAATGATTTTAATTGGAAAAAATAGCTTTAAGATACGAGCGATTTGACATATGAGCAACGTTAGAGTATAAATTAAATTCGTATCTCCAGGTGCCACTGTATATATATATTTGTGTGTGTGTTTGTGTGTGTATGTTTGTGTGTGTGTTTGTGTGTGTGTTTGTGTGTGTGTTTCTGTGGGAGTGTTTGTGTGTGTTTGTGTGTGTGTGTGTTTGTGTGTGTGTGTGTTTCTTTCGGCGCCCATTCTACCACTAGTATTTGTTCAGATATATGGACACTGGACACCTTATAAGGCAATTGGGGAATGCAGGTGGATTATTTTTTTTAAAAATGTTTACTTGAATTCCCAGTCAGTTTGATGTCTTGGTAGGAAGGATGGCCGAGTGGTGTAGACACTCAACTTTCGACCTGAGGGTCATGGGTCGATCCTTGGTGTGAACCATGGGAATTTTTACAGGTGAAATAGATTCAAAGTCGTCCCACAAGTCCACCCAGATTTAAATGGGTACCTGGCTTAAGTTGGTAAAGTAAAGGCGGCTGGACGTTGTGCTAACCATTTCACCTGCCCCGATGGCTGCTAGACCTAAGGAAACTTTACTTTTTTTTACGTCTTGTCCTTTAGGGAACTTAATTTGTAACCATTGGATCAAACGCCAACAAAATCGGACATGCGCATATATTATTTACATCTATTGAGCATAATGGAAAGTTTTGTGGAGTCTGTAGCATGAAGGGAAGGGGAGATATACGTAGCTGTGAGCACATGATCTACATCACTATATGTCATCGTAATGGCAGACACATTATATGTCATAGTAATTCCAGATACATTATATGTCATCGTAATGCCAGACACACTATATTTCATCGTAATGCCAGACACACTATATTTCATCGTAATGCCAGACACGCTATATGTCAATGTAGTGCCAGAGACACTATATGTCAGTGTAATGCCAGACTCACTATATGTCATCGTAATGCCAAACACACTATATGTCAATGTAATGCCAGACACACTATATGTCAATATAATGCCAGACACACTTTATGTCAATGTAATGCCAGACACACTATATGTCAATGTAATGCCAGACACACTATATGTCAATGTAATGTCAGACACACTATATGTCAATGTAATGCCAGACACACTATATGTCAATGTAATGTCAGACACACTATATGTCATCGTAATACAGTTAATCAATGTCTTTAAGGCTTGATATTATTTTACTATACATAAATATAGACTGTTAACTTGTGTTAAGGGGATGAGTGGTCGAGTGTTGTAGAGCGCTTGTTCCCCGGTTCGAATCTCAGTGAGAAACTTGGGACTTTTTCAGCTCCTGTTGAAAGTCCCACAAGTCCACCCAGCTTTAAATGGGTACCTGAATTGGGGGAGTATAGGCGGCTGTGCGTTGTGCTCACCACACACCCCCTTTATATGCCGAGGTTACTGAAACAGATGAATTTTACACTTCATCTTCCCCGATGAGCCCCTAGGGGCGCAAGGGAAAGAAAAACGTGTTTTAACAAAATCTATTCTGTTTCCTTACAAGATCAGGGGAAAAAATATCGCATATTTGTAGAGCTGAGAATGTCATTACAAAGAAAACGTTAATGAAGCCTAACTCCATGACAAAAGTACATCGGGATCAAAATAATAAATCTATAAGAAATTCGATTCAGAAATCGTTGAAGAACTCCATATAAACCTGGACAGAAATAGAATTCGAAAATAACTTAAGAATTCTATGGTATCAAAAATAGATATGTCGGCCTTTATTTGGTTGTTGTTAAAATGTAAAGTTAAAATTAAAAACAACAATGTAATCGGGACAAAATACCAAACGGACCCATTAAAAAAATTTATTATCGTGGCATACATAATATGCTATCGTAACAGATATCTATGTGTCCATGTAGCCATTTCATAAATATAATATTGTAACAATGTCATTGTAAAAGATATCTGTGTGTCCATGTAGCCATTTCAGAAATATAATATTGTAACAATGTCATTATAACAGATATCTGTGTGTCCATGTAGCCATTTCAGAAATATAATATTGTAACAATGTCATTGTAACAGATATCGCTTGTTGTCTTATGTCAACATCACCAATGTAACAAACGAGGAGGAAATAACAGACAAGTTGATGTATGAATTAGATCGAGATACCCGGATTGTATTGGTTCATGGCGACACGTGAGTACTGGCAGCTCATAGCTAACCTTTGGTTTTATAAATACATACATACATATACATATATATATATATATATATATATATATATATATATATATATATATATATATAATCTAAATCTTTTTTTCTGGAGCCAACATAATCAAAATGATTTCTGTGTATATTAAAATTCATTTATTCATCGGTTCTCTAAATGTGTACCCTGAGCTCTAACAGTTCCACGTGCAGATTGAGCTCTGTAGTCATTGTATAGTGTCATTGTATAGTGTCATTGTATAGTTTAGGAAATAAATGAACACCTCGTCATCAGTGTGGGACTTATGTTGGTTGTAGCCCTGGGTACAGAAGGAAATAGGAGCCCCTGTATTTAACTACACAGTAATACAGTTAGGTCCGCCTCTGAATAAATTTCTCCATTATAAAAACGGACTCTAGAAAAAAAAACAATCATTTCATATAAACGAAAATGAAAATTTTAATTAAAACCGATTCACTAAATATTTATTATAACTATGTAGAGAGGCTTCAATATAATTTATTTTTTTTAAATTAGGTAGGGAAAGAAATCAAATTATAATGTGTGTGAGGGGGGGGGGGACATATATAAAAATTAAGTTTACTGCTGTCATTGAAGGAGAATGTATATTTTATCATCAAGTTTTATTGACTGCTTATGTCAATACATTATATGTAAACTGTCTGTGTTCCGCTACAGGAGGAATGTATTAACCATCATGGAGAAAGCTAAAGACGTTGGGCTGACACGAGAGGATTACGTGTGGATTTTTACTTTGACTGCCATGGAACAAGCCGCCTTAGGAGACACTGTCAATCAAATATATCCTATTGGTTCATTCGGTAATTGATTCAGTCTATAGAGTAGAATATGGGGTGTGGCCACAATTGAGGTTGGTTGTTTATACAGTAGAAACAAAAATACTTTAAAAGCGCCGCATTATGGTCGCTTTATCAACATTTCAAAAAAATAATTAAATAAATAAGAAAAAAAAACTAGGCCAAAACTTCATGAAGTGCTTTATTAGACCACACTCGAATATAATAATGAAACATATATTTATATAGCCCATAGATAGATGGATGGATGGATGGATGGATGGATAGATAGATAGATAGATAGATAGACAGACAGATATATGAGTAATCGGATCCAATTCTATTTTAGTAACCTCACTAATAATGGCTACCATCGTCTATATTATCACATACAATATATATATATAATGAAGGTAGCCTAAAATGATTATTAAAAAGTTAAAGATTAATTCAATTAGTTTTTTGCAAGCACCCAAACGACCTTCGACTTTATATTTTACTAGTTGTACCCTGCAAAACATTTGCATAGAGTTATATCCCCTTAGGCTTGATCGATAGGCTGGGTTATTTGTTGGTTTCGGGCAGTTCCGGTTTTTTTATGATTGTATTTTAAACAGGAATACTGTTGTGTTAATTCTTTACTTTCGATTTAACGCAGAACCAACACTGCTATTATTTATATAGATTATTATAGTGTCACACGATCAGATTACTGTTACTGATGCTTTAAAAAGGTTTCAAAACCGGTTTTTGAATTTTTCTAAGAAAAAAAAAGATCATTTTTCGTAACTGACACTAGTTACATTGTATGTATCGTCAAATTTTACAAACGGATTGTGAACTACTGATTGGTTGGAACCAGTTTGAATTAATTATAATTGACCAATCAGATTATGTATATCATATTGACAATAATTTTATATGATTATCGTATTAAAATTCCTAAAATGCTATGGGTAAAGTTTTGTCGATCAAAACACAATATTAAAGCGTCTTCAGTGTCCTCCAAGGTCACAGTAAACAGTTTTCTCTGAGATTCCAGCCCCACCAAGGCACCCACCTAGTTAATTGACGCCACTGGTGTCAGCATCTGATAATAGTTACAAAATAAAGTCATTCCTATTCATTTGAACTACTTTCAAAAATACTGTTGACTTGTTTGTTGCAGTCATTGGTTTTGACTCAAGTGTCCCAGACTTGGCTACAGACGCCTACAAGCTGTGGTTCGGAGCACTAAAGTCCATGGCTGCAGCCAATGAAATCGAAAATATCGATTTCCAAACACATTTTTCCTGTGACATACAGAAGAATACATTCGGTGACGGAGTGACAACTTTGTTTTGGAAGTACGGTGATACCCTTTATAAGTAAGTTATACTGTGTGTTCCAAAAATTGAGTTCCAAGTAATGGATTTATTTGTTCCAAGTAGTGGTTTTGTGTTTCCAAGTAGTGGGTTTGTGTGACCCAAAGTAGTAGGTTTGTGTGTTCTGAAATATAGATCACCAATATTATTCCATTATATCGAAGCAGCTTTTTGAGTTTTCATGCAAACTTCTGAAATAGTTCTATAAATTATAGTTGCATGCTTTGAATAAAATTGATGTTATGTTTCAGTCCTTCACAGTGAGTCTTGTGAATTACATTATTATATGTTCATGCTTTTCCTGTGCCAGATATTTATTGAAAGGCAAGTTCTCAGACCATATAGAATTTGACGATAAAGGATTTTTAAAATTCAACACGTTCTGGATAAAGAATGTTCAAGCAATGGCAGGAAGTGAAATTAGCAAGTAATGTATTTGTTTATTTAGTCGATTGTTTAGTTTTTACTGTATATTTTTATCTATTGACTAAATAATGAAATAACATACATTCATTATGACCTATTTCAAATGTTTATTCACTCTTTTTGAAGCAAAAAAGATTCCTCACAAAGTCTTCCGAAGTTTTTTGATACAAAGGCCAGAACTTCGTCAAGACAGTATCCGCTGTCAGCACAAAAAAGAGACCCCTGGCTCACGGGCCTTCGTGACTCAGTCAGACATTCCTTCGCAGACAGAGACTCGCCCCAGGGACAGGATGCTAGTGACAATGAAACTCCAAATGTGGACAGCAGGGCAGGTCACGCTGACAATGGTGGTCGCATGGACGACTACAAGAATAGTTCCAGGAAATTCCCGTTTAAATACGGTAATGTCAAAATGAAACATTTGGATGTGCAACAAAGACAATACGGCAAACACAGGCTTGCAAAGAGAAATGCTCGACCTTTTGGGAGAAGGGTTAATCTAAATTCATTACAGAAGGTAATTATATATTAATATATAACTGTAAGGCTAACTTTGTGCTATACCTATTGTACTGGTAAGGTTGTGTTGTACACAGTGTTAATATATTGTCAATGTGTTGCTACATATGTAGCTACATGTATGGCTACCGGTGTACGGGCCAATCTATGGTTCAAAAAAGTGCAAAACACCGGGTCGGCCCCTGATTTAGCCTCGAAAACAGAATGTTTAATTTTTATAAGAATATCATCAGACAAAAGCGCAATAATCTCAATAATAATAATATTATTTGAAATTAACTAATAATAGCAGAGTACCAGATATTGATTACTTCACGAACTAGAGTTATTTCCCATTGCCCCATAAGCTAAGACGAGTTGACTACTTCATAGTTTTGAGTTTATAAATTCTTGTCTTTTGTGAAAACATATCTAGCGAATCTGGTTTGTTTTTTGTAGTGAGAACTTTTAACACATAGACAATATATCCATGTGTTGACTTTCTTATAGATTTAGTTCTTCTTTTAACACATAGACAATATATCCATGTGTTGACTTTCTTATTCATTTCGAACAGGTAGCCTATAAATATAAGTTTGTTATTAAAAATGTAACCCTTCTAACCATATAGTGTCTCCATCTTTAGTATGAATTCTATTTGAATGTGTCAGCCAGAGGAAAATTTCTCTCGATGTTGAAGTTTAGTCAGAAAAAAGCCTCTACCCCATCCACACTCCCAACGCACCCCCCTCCCCCATCTTATCCTACTTTCTGGACACGAAAGAAAAATAGTAAAATTTATTTTCTTATTCGAACATATTGATGACAAGTTTCCAAACCCCAAAACTACTTTCAAGATACATGTGTACTTGATCAGCATACATCTGCACTTGATCAGCATACATGTGTACTTGAACAGCATTCATGTGTACTTGATCAGCATACATCTGTACTTGATCACCATACATCTGTACTTGATCAGCATACATGTTTACTTGATCAGCATACATGGGTACTTGATCAGCATACATCTGTACTTGATCAGCATACATGGGTACTGAACAGCATACATCTGTACTTGATCAGCATACATCTGTACTTGATCACCATACATCTGTACTTGATCAGCATACATGTTTACTTGATCAGCATACATGTTTACTTGATCAGCATACATGGGTACTTGATCAGCATACATCTGTACTTGATCACCATACATCTGTACTTGATCAGCATACATGTGTACTTGATCAGCATACATTTTTACTTGATCAGCATACATGTGTACTTGATCAGCATACATCTGTACTTGATCAGCATACATTGATAACAAGTTTCCAAACCCCAAAACTACTTTCAAGATACATGTGAACTTGAACAGCATACATCTGTACTTGATCAGCATACATGTTTACTTGATCAGCATACATGGGTACTTGATCAGCATACATGTTTACTTGATCAGCATACATGTGTACTTGATCAGCATACATGTTTACTTGATCAGCATACATGTGTACTTGATCAGCATACATGTGTACTTTACAGTGTACAGGTGTACTCTTTTCTTGTGGTGAAGATCTTAGATCGTGTGGTAGGGGAAGTGCTAGGCAGTGGCAATGGTTGTCCTAGATCCGAAGCCCTGATAGCATCATATAGCAAAACACTGTCTGCACACGGGCGGCAGATGGGCTATGCGCGGCTCTGATGTCTTCGTTGTCTTTAATGTGGCCACCTTTCCAAAACACGTTTGTACACAAACCAACACGGAATAGTCGGAATAAGCTGATTTACGTCGAGTGGACTAAATCAACTTGGTGTCCATCACAGAATATAAATTTTTCAGGTTGCGGATCATCAAAAAATCAAAAATGATTTTCTCGATAGCCGCCATATTTATGTATTTATTCCATGTGTATCCATATTAAGCAGCAACACTATTAAGAAGGAACAAACATAAAGAGGACTTTTTAGATAGAGATACACTTTCTGTATGATTTATTTATTCTCTGAGGTTTATGTTAAAATTCGTATAGACTTAAAACTGAGTATGCTGTATGCATATGAAAATAATTTTAAAATGTATCGACTTTGTCTAAATATCAGGTTAATCTAAAGTATAAACATTTATAAATGGGTTGCAATAACTATACATCGATTAAACAACCCCGATCAGTCGACATTGATAACTATCAATTTACATTCAAGGAATAATATAACATTTAGTAAGCCTTGGGATATATACTTTGTAGATATTTCCTAATTTACTGGACATCAAAAGAAAAAAAGTAGTGCCGATTTACGATTTTCTTTCTCTTAATCTCAAATATAGACTAATTAATATAAGCGACCAATTATTAATATAAGAGACCATGTAAGACAAAGTAGTCAACAACACTTTATATAACAGACCATGTAAGACAATTTAGTCACCAATTTCTATAAAAGACCATGTAGGACAAAGTAGTCACTTTGTATAAGAGAACATGTAGGACAATTTATTCAATAACACTTTATTTAAGATATCATGAAGGACAATGAAGAGAATGGCAATTTCCTGACAGTGCCCTCAATGAAAGATTGAACCTTTAGAGTCTGATCACGACAGAACTAGATAATATAATTCAGGCACTGGTCATAAAAAAGACAGATCAAGTGTCACGTTTATGTACAATACAATGCAGTTATTGGACCCCGGTGACTGTCAAAGAAGAAATACTTTGATAATTCAAATTCCTGGTTTGATGAACCCAAGTATTTAAATTATTCAAATATTATATTTGAAATAAAAATAAATGTAGTTGAAAATTATCGCTAAGGATTTCGATATTCCCTTATATGTGCAGTGGTCGATTTTATTACATTATAGATGTTTTTTACCGAAATACGTGTTCAAAATTCTATATATAGCATTTTAAAGCGCAAGAAATGTTTGAAAGAAAAGTTACTAGTAATAGGAAACTAAATTTGTTTAAGATAAACATCAAGTATTGTTATTGTTGTATGAAAACGTATAGCGTGTATTTAGTGTAGATGTAATCTAGGCTGACTTGTTTAGGGCCTAGAATTACATTATGTTTGTAAATATTTCATGAATATCTACAGAGAAAATCACTAATTATTCTACCCCCCCCTTTATTTGACAGGTAGCCACATGGAATGGTCACAATCTGACAGTGACCGGTATTGTCTGGCCAGGTGGATCCAGCAGTCCACCCAAGGGCAAGCCAGAGAAATATATTTTGAAAGTTGTGACGTGGGCCGAGGATCCTCACGTTATTTACACACCGGTCAAAAATCAAAGTGGACTCGATGGAAGTAAATGCGAGTCGAACGCTATGCCGTGTAAAGTTTACATCCGTGACAATCTTCTGCATAGGTTAGATACAGTTTGGACTGATGTCTAATTATGTTTAGAATAACAATAGCCTTCAATACAACACTTCTGTTTAAAGTAACAATAGCCTTCATTACAACACTTCTGTTTAAAGTAACAATGGCCTTCATTACAACACTTCTGTTTAAAGTAACAATAGCCTTCATTACAACACTTCTGTTTAAAGTAACAATAGCCTTCATTACAACACTTCTGTTTAAAGTAACAATAGCCTTCATTACAACACTTATGTTTAAAGTAACAATAGCCTTCATTACTACACTTCTGTTTAAAGTAGCAATAGCCTTCAATACAACACTTCTGTTTAAAGTAACGTACAACTGTTTGGCTTAAAGTGATATTCAATTCTACACTACTTATAAAAAAACAACCTTAAAACACTTACGTTTAATGGATGCTGGATGGTGTCTGGAAGTGAGCAGCATCTGCAACCTGTAGCTCAATGCCGTGAGTTACAGGTTCAAGTCCCGAGTTACCAGTCAAGTACGTATGTGTCCCGTGGCTCCTGCTGGGGCTGAGAGTAGGGCACTAGAAACTGACCCATCAGTGAGTTATAGGATCTAAGAGACAAAATGCACATTAAAGTATCCGCTTTTACAAATTTCAAGCAAATGAATGACTTATTAATTAAAACAATGAAAATAAATAAAATATTTTATTGTGGCAATGAAACCTGAACAACTTTGATCAGCTACGAACGAACTCAGTAAATACTGACTAAAAATAAACTCAGTTTCTGGTCATTCATTTCATTCCTATTTCCAGGAAGGGCAATCAAACACGTGACGTATGTTGTGCCGGTTTGACAATTGACCTTCTGCAGAGATTGAGTCAAATGTTGAGCTTTGATGTGGAGATCGCAGAAGTTGCAGACGGCAGTTACGGGAGTCCGGTCAATGTAAGTTTTGGGAGTGCGGTCAATGTAAGTTTTGGGAGTCCGGACAATGTAAGTTTTGGAAGTCCGGTCAATGTAAGTTTTGGGAGTCCGGTCAATGTAAGTTTTGGGAGTGCAGTCAAGGCGCAGCTGAATCTGTTTACATTTGAAATAGGTCATAATGGATGGATGTTATTTCATTATTTGGTCAGTAGATAAAAACATACAGTACAAACTAAAAAATCGACTAAATAAACAAACAAGTCATTTGTGTATTTTTGTTTGTCTGTTGTTGTTGTTGTTGTTTTTTGTTGTTGTTTTTTAGATCCCTTCAATTTATATCAAGTTTTGTTGGTTTCTAGTTTTGTAATACTAACTCAATCATGTTTACAAATACTCAATTAACATTCAGTCTCAAATCTACTTGGCTTATGCTTTTCTACGTATGTCAAAAAAGAATCTACTTTGAGTATTGTTGTATCTTTTGGAGCAAAGCATCTCTGCAATACCCTTCCATCTCTGCACTACACTTCCACCTCTGCAATACCCTTCCACCTCTGCAATACCCTTCCATCTCTGCAATACCCTTCCATCTCTGCAATACCCTTCCATCTCTGCAATACCCTTCCACCTCACACAGTTTAGTTAGGCCTTTATCAGCTCCCCATGGGGCATAGTATCGAATTAAAGTTTATTCCTTTAAATTTAAAACGTGTTATCATAGCTCTTGAAAAGATTGAATGAATATTGATACATGATGGCTCTAGTTGCATAGGAGTGACATACCCTTCCCCCAGCTGAGTGTTAAGGGTCGTCCTCAGCATTTCCGGAGTATATTACTGTCTCCCCGCTTGCAAGGGTTGTACTATCTGTTCCATTCAATCTGGAGTCACAAATACCGAAATATCTCAGTTGTATACCTTTTCAGTTCTCGTGCTATGTGTGTTGCAATTTCTGTTTCATTCATGGTTCGGGTGTTCCATGTTCCCCTTGTGTTGCCTTCATCATTAGAAGAGTTCTCAGATGGTTGGCTTCCTCATGACGTTCAACAACCAGCGTCCTCATTGGATGCCTTTTCCTAAATTCGGCATGGAGATTTCTCTAAATATATTGCAGTGGTTTCTGTAGCAGTTGTTTTCATTGCAGGGTTAGGTTGGTTTGCTAGCGATAAACCTCGCACTCCTTCTTACTGTTTCAGGGCTTGGAGACTGCAAAATTTTAAATAATTGTAATCTCATATAATATCTCCATTTCAACTTTTTTTAATGCATCTCTTCTCTCAACGGACTCCATATATAATAATAGCAGTCAACAAAATTTTAAAGAATTGTTCAACTATAGCCAATTTAATAATGAATAGCTTATAACTTGTTTATTTTTACCTAGAATAACGAGTCCGACTGGACTGGGATGGTTGGCATGTTGATTCACAAGAAAGCAGATATGGCGATTGGTGCGATCTCCATCACCCCAGAGAGATCCGTGGTCGTTGACTTCTCCATGCCTTTCCTTCAGACCGGTATAACTATCATAGTAGCAGTCCGTGAAGGTGCTATATCACCGACTGCTTTCTTAGGTAAGTGATGAACTACAGG
Organism: Bulinus truncatus; assembly: GCA_021962125.1. Taxonomy (NCBI): domain Eukaryota; kingdom Metazoa; phylum Mollusca; class Gastropoda; family Planorbidae; genus Bulinus; species Bulinus truncatus. Next base: position 304,579 of record JAGDYQ010000384.1, on the reverse strand, counting down.
TTAGAAGATCTATGTTTGATGAACTAGAGGTCAGAAGATCTATGTTTGATGAACTAGAGGTCAGAAGATCTATGTTTGATGAACTACAGGTTAGAAGATCTATGTTTGATGAACTACAGGTTAGAAGATCTATGTTTGATAAACTACAGGTTAGGAGATCTATGTTTGATGAACTACAGGTTAGACGATCTATATTTGATGAACTACAGGTTAGAAGATCTATGTTTGATGAACTACAGGCTAGAAGATCTATGTTTGATGAGCTACAGGTTAAACGATCTATGTTTGATGAACTACAGGCTAGAAGATATATGTTTGATGAACTACAGGTTAGACGATCTATGTTTGATGAAATACAGGTTAGAAGATCTATGTTTGATGAACTACAGATTAGAAGATCTATGTTTGATGAACTGCAGGTTAGAAGATCTATGTTTGATGAACTACAGGCTAGAAGATCTATGTTTGATGAATAAATATTTGGTCTACTACAAAAAAGAGTAAATATCTTGTAAGGAGATTGAATTTCGCGTCCTGCTCATACCTATCAAAAGTTAATATTAGTCACTATTAATGAAGTTAGTTTTATTATTTCTAATATATTTCTAATTGATAAAATATCTGTACAGCAAACAACACATCGACACTCTACAACAATACATAAACGTCTACCAGTACCTTACCTACTTAAAGTTGTTTATTTGTGTCAAATATAAAACTTGATGGGAAATGATTCAGATTGACTCATTCTCATCATGAATATATTGAAGGGAATTACTTGATTGGCCAATTCTGATCATGAATATATTAAAGGGAATTACTTGAAATTATTGAAGGGAATTACTTGATTTAGCAATGCTGATCAATTAATGCTAGTAGAAAAACGTAAATTACTAATGTGTCATTTCAAATGATTGTATATGATCAACCACTTCTCCACAGAGCCATACGACTATCCATCTTGGAGTCTTATTCTTCTCTTCAGTGTCCATGCGACTGGCGCCTCCATCTTTATCTTTGAATGGCTGAGTCCATACGGACTGGACCAGGGGAGAACATCATTGCGAGGTCAGCTATAACTGTATACAGTAAAATGATATCAAATCTAGTGTGCGACATATTATTTAAATCTAGTGTGCGACATATCATATTTAAATCTAGTGTGCGACATATTATTTAAATCTAGTTTGCGACATATCATTTAAATCTAGTGTTCGACATATTATTTCAATCTAGTGTGCGATATATTATTTAAATCTAGTGTGCGGCATATTATTTAAATCTAGTGTGAGACTTATCATTTAAATCTAGTGTGCGACATTTCATTTAAATCTAGTGTGCGGCATATCATATTTAAATCTAGTGTGAGACATATCATTTAAATCTAGTGTGCGACATATCATTTAAATCTAGTGTGCGACATATCATATTTAAATCTAGTGTGCGACATATCATTTAAATCTAGTGTGCGACATATCATATTTAAATCTAGTGTGTGACATATCATATTTAAATCTAGTGTGTGACATATTATTTAAATCTAGTGTGCAATATACAACATAAACACATGAAAAAAAAAACTTAGGAAATTTCCATTTACTTAAAATATTACTTTTCTTTTGTCCCAACGTCATTATGATTGTTTTTCAGTTCATAAGTTTTCCCTGTTCCGCTCCTTTTGGCTGATTTGGGCTATGTTGTTTGGAGCAAGTGTATCAACAGACCAGCCCAGGGGCTGTGCCAGCCGTTTCCTAGCCAATATCTGGGCGCTGTTTGCTGTTGTATTCTGTGCGTCGTACACCGCCAATCTGGCAGCTTTCATGATCACAAAAGACGATTACTATGACCTGAGTGGAATACAGGATTGGCGGGTGAGTTGATGGTAGTTTTATCTGTGAAGTCTCTATAAGGTTGAAATGTTTATCTGTGAAGTCGCTGTAAGGTTGAAATGTTTATCTGTGAAGTCGATGTAAGGTTGAGATGTTTATCTGTGAAGTCGATGTAAGGTTGAGGTTTTATCTGTAAAGTCGCTGTAAGGTTGAGGTTTTATCTGTGAAGTCGCTGTAAGGTTGAGGTTTTATCTGTAAAGTCGCTGTAAGGTTGAGATTTTATCTGTGAAGTCGCTGTAAGGTTGAGCTGTTTATCTGTGAAGTCGCTATAAGGTTGTGATGTTTATCTGTGAAGTCGCTGTAAGGTTGAGGTGTTTATCTGTGAAGTCGCTGTAAGGTTGAGATGTTTATCTGTGAAGTCGATGTAAGGTTGAGCTGTTTATCTGTGAAGTCGCTGTAAGGTTGAGATGTTTATCTGTGAAGTCGCTGTAAGGTTGAGATGTTTATCTGTGAAGTCGCTGTAAGGTTGAGCTGTTTATCTGTGAAGTCGCTATAAGGTTGTGATGTTTATCTGTAAAGTCGCTGTAAGGTTGAGGTTTTATCTGTAAAGTCGCTGTAAGGTTGAGGTTTTATCTGTGAAGTCGCTGTAAGGTTGAGATTTTATCTGTAAAGTCGCTGTAAGGTTGAGATTTTATCTGTGAAGTCGCTGTAAGGATGTGTGCATTTTTCTACCGCTCGACCTTCCCTGCCCTCATGGCTGTTTGAAGTGGTCATTGGTCATTGAGACTGGAAGGTGAATTGAAGGTGGGGATGATTGAAGTGGTCAATTAGAGTGAAGGTGAGTTTAAGGGAGTGATATTTGTAAATGTATGGTGGTTACTTTAGTGAAGACAAATTATTTCACTATATACATTGACTTTTATCTGATTTATAGTTTTTTATGTTTTAAATGTTTTTTTTTCTATTTTGTTGGCGATTTTGTTATCAACATCCCGGGATGATCTTAGTATAAAGTTGTATTGATGTATTTTATCGATACACGGGTATCGATATAAATCAGGCAATTTTGTTGTTGTGTTTTTTTAGCTGAAAAACCCTCATCACAGACAACCTCCATTTAAATATGCAACAATTGCAAACTCATCAACGGATCTGAACATTGCCAAAAACTACAAAGCTATTCACAGTTACATGAAGAACGATGCGCAGACGAGTGTCAAGGACGCTATTAAAGCGCTGAAAAAGCAGTGAGTGTTTTTTTTTTCCAATCATAACACAAAATTCCTTTTAAATTAAATGTTATGTAAACACTGAAAGTCCCACATTGATTGATTTAAACGAAATATAATTCATTCATTCTTTGATGTTTTAATATAGTTAGCAATGTACGTGGTAATTACTGTCAAATAAAATTTTGTTTTCGTCGTTAATGAATTCATTACTATAATAGAGATATAAAAAAGGTTCCCTATTAAAGCCTAAACAGACCATCGGATTCTGTGGAAGTGAGGATGAGATGAAATCAATTAGATACTATAAACCACTAATGGGACTGATTTTATGGTGCCCTTCTTTCATCCGCACTAGAGCCGATAGTGCCATGACTATGGAGGCATCACTTGACCATCTATCGTTACCAGAGATCGAACCCGGAATATCGATCGGACTCGAGAAAAGTCCGGGCAGTCATTGGGGCTTAATATCGAGACCGTTTGGTTAGCAGTCGAGTGCCCTACCACTCTGCCACCTAAATTGGGCTATATGTTATTGGGAAAAAAGTCAATTTACTGTAGGAGTGAAGTTGTCATTTAAACTGCATTCTTTTTTAAAATGATTTTCGAAATATAAAGAGAAAAATTTCATGGTCTGTTTGAATGTAAATGGTTGTATTCTCATATTACAGGGGTGTTAAGTATAAAGTCTATATTAGCCGCAATGCGGGTTAATTTAAAAAGATGTAGCACTGTTAATTTATAAAGAGTTTGCGAATGAAAATTACTAACGACACGAATGAAAATTACTAACGACACGTCCTAGTGTTCAAATAACGACACGTCCTAGTGATATTATTGAACTAATGACACGTCCTAGTGATATTATTGAACTAACGACTCGTCCTAGTGATATTATTGAACTAACGACACGTCCTAGTAATATTATTGAACTAAAGACACGTCATAATGATATTATTGAACTAAAGACACGTCCTAGTGATATTATTGAACTAACGACACGTCATAGTGATATTATTGAACTAAAGACACGTCCTAGTGATATTATTCAACTAACGACACGTCCTAGTGATATTATTTAACTAACGACACGTCCTAGTGATAAAATCTCCCCCCCCCCGGTAAGTCACACCATGGTCTGATTGTAAAACAAAAAATCAAATTAATGACCACCACAAAAAATGTTAGGTCCTCTGTGACATGTGGTTTCAAATTTGAAATTCTATCTTTGACAACATATATTAAGATTTCAGTCAGACATAAGGAAAGACAGACGGACGTACGGACAGAAAGACAGACAAAGAGAGATAGAATCACTTTTGTAATATCATTAACTACAAATGTATCTCATTAACTGTACAGAGAAATTCAAGCTTTTATTTATGACTCAACAACACTGGAGTATGAGTTTGGTAAAGATGTCGGATGTAAACTAAAAACTGTTGGTAAACGTATCGCTGAGACAGGTTATGGTATTGCATTCCCCAAGAAGTCCCACTGGGTGAAGAAAGTGGACAAAGCCTTGTTGAAACTTCAAGAAGATGGTAAGAACATTGTCTTGTGTCTGCCTTCCAGATTGGATTATCTCCAAAGTCTTTAATGTAGCTGACAAAACATTATGTTGTTTTCTCTAAGATTGTTACAGCAAATCAAATCAATTCATCCAGGATCAAAAGATTAGTACATTCACTATACTGCTTAGCATATTTAAAGTTTGATGGAGCGGGGGATGAGGGGCGCGGGAGGTACATGTAAAAAAAGAAAATGCACCAAGTATCTAAAAATCTATGACAAAATTCAGCATAAACACGTTATTTCCAAACGTATTTGAGTCATGCTTGAGTAGAACAATAATATGTAGCTTGAAGAAAAACCAATCAGCTGCTGTTTTGTTTTGTTTTTTTTTGTTTGTTTGTTTTTTTTTTGGGGGGGGGGGGAGGGGGGAAGGGGTTTGGAATTTTTTTTTAGAAAACTGCATGTAAGAATTGTATATTCTTTTATATTTTTTTCCAATTCTTCGTTTTTTGTACCTTAAGGTTGTATATAAATTAAGTTCATTCGTCTTCATAATTATTATAACAGGCAACAATACACTTTTGTTGAAATAATTATGAATAGTAAAGTCCGATTATCAAATTAGCAACTGATTTAGTTTGAAAAGATAGCTTTATACTATTTATGATTATTTTATATATTTTTTATGACCTTCCTATCTGCTGTTTGAAGTAAATTCATATTTCCGTTTGTATATCACACCATATTTGGTAATAGTAACGTAGACAATGTGTGCCATTCAGTTAAGAAAGTCATGTCGCCTAGTAAATTCGGAAAAAAAGTATATTACCCTCTTTTACGGATACCCCCCCCCCTCCATTTTAAACTCATTATCATGTAAGAGTTAGGTTTAGCTGACGTGGCATTTACTTTACATAAGAAAGACATGACGAAAGTTCAGTCTGCTGTTCTGGTTGCCATGGACATCACATGGAAACGACAATTGTTTAAACCACCATAGTTTTCTTTGTAAATGAGATCATTAAGACTTGTTTTAAAATGTATAATTGTCATAAAAAGGACAACTGTCTACATTTATACATTATAATAGTTAAGATAGGTTTAATTTTGACTTTTTCTCAATAATGTTTTTTTTTTCGAACAAATTAGTTTGAAAACCATTCAGCAATACAATTCTGCTAATTTGACCCCGAATTCTAAGTTCACGTTTCCTTGTCTAATTGTGTTGCTGTATTTTTGCTAGTTGTTGAGTTTAAATGTTTTAACACAGAGCAAAATTATAATTAATGAAAAGTATGTCAATATTAACATCGATATAGTAGCTTGTACATGCAAACGGGCCGCATAATTTACTCTAACGGGCCGACTAATTATTTGATTGGTCAAGTTACCGTAAAAATGAGTGATGTCATCGCACAGTACCCAGCCTTTAGTGACATACCAACATTAAATTGACTTTAATTTCTTTACCATAATATATCAGTATGATGTTACATTTGCAAATATTAAAAATAGTAAAGAAAAATAAAATAAAAATGAGCTTGCTTGTCACCCAGTAACCGAAATTTGCACTTACTAGATTATTTGAATTTACTAGATTATTTGAACTTACAAGATTAGTTGAAATTACTAGATTATTTGAACTTACTAGATTAGTTGAACTTACTAGATTATTTGAACTTAATAGATTATTTGAACTTACTAGACTATTTGAACTTACTAGATTATTTCTGCACTAGGCAACATAAATGTCAGCCAATTGTATAGTTAAAAAAACTCTGGTAAGATCATTTTATAAAAAACAAGCAATTAAGCCTGTTCCATTCTGGACACAGGACGTGTTAGCGCATTTTCGTGTTATGTATCAGTACGTTTGTTAGCTTTCAGTAAATATTTGTAAATTTTGGAAATGTTTATAAATTCAATTGTGTAATGCATATATCTGTAAACAAAAATTATTGTCTCTTAAATCTAACTACAAGTGGTTTGTGGTTACTGAAATAGGACTCATAATTGAAAACATTCGAAATTATAGTCATTTAATCGTCCGAAAACTCCGTCAATTGTTGCATAGCTCTGATACTTTCAATTAAACTCAGAACACAAGCTTACTATTTCATTTGATGAGTTTCTTAATAAATCTTGGTGAAACTACGTGCTGCAGTATTTCACACCAAATGAATGGGTTATTGAACGTACAAGGTGTATATATAATATATAAGCCCCTTATGAGCCCTGAAGCCCGGCCCTCAGAGGTCCTATCGCGAAATGATGTACACTTGGCAGGCCAAGACCTACAAAATGATATATACATCATGGGTCTAGGACTTATGGTTGTTGAGATATAGGCGCTCCTTTATTAATATAGCTTATATAGTAAAAAACGGTACTTTATAAGGCCCCTTTTACGGCCCTCAGAGGTCAGATCGCGAAATGGAAAAAGTCATTTCTTGGCAGGCCAAGACCTACAAAATGATATATACATTATGGGTCTAGGACTTATGGTTGTTGAGATCTAGGGTGATGACAGACAGACAGACAAAACGGGGACAATAAAAATACTCTGAATTTGAGAGACGGGTTATATTTTCTAGAATTAGCAGTAATGGGACAATTGAAAGGAATTAGGAATCGGAAATACCACAACATTGTCTGGATATCTACGTTGAAATCTCAGAATTTTCCCCATATTTCCGTTTTCTTATCATATTTATTTCACCCAAATCTAACCCATTTTCAAGAATTCATTATAGTCTTTTGTTCTTATTTATCGAATTAAGAAATCGATTATGAATCGGTAATGATCTCAAAAGGTAATTGTTTTGGAACTGATAAAAATGTACTTACTCATCGCTCCATCTCTAGTTATCAACTATTCAAGACTGAAACAGTTGTCCAATTACATCTGGGTTGCTGTAGGTGTAGTTGAGTAAAACAACCAAAGACTTCTCTGTCCTAAGTCTCTCCATTTTATTGATTCATTAGCCTATAGACCTTATTGTCCAATCCCAGTTGGTGTCTGTGGACTTCACTTCGATATTACATTGAAAGTTAAGTTCACAAGACTGTACATTAACTTTGAAAACTGTGTCTGATTATTCACAAACAGAACTTAATTTTTTGCTCATATCAATAGCTAATTGAATTAACTGTGTAATATATAATTGTGATTTTTTTTACCTCTTTTCCTGTTTTTTTTTCTCCCCCCAAACAAATCCCTATGTAAAATTTTTGTGCCCAAAATTCCTTTTAATCTCCTTAGGGAAAAAAATTTTTTAATAAATTTTTTTTTATATTTTTTAAATAAAAATATAATAAAATCAAAGGGGCGAACCATTATTTATTTTTTTAAAAATTTTTTAATAATATTTCTTCCCCTCTCATTTTTAAAAACCAATACGCGTGGAGCAATATCTATGGCTGTAAGCCGGAAAAAAAATACGGATTTCGTCCGGCGTACCCGTAGCTACTGCGTACACGAAAATGCTCTAAAATGTCCTTTGTCCGAAACGGATAAGACTTAAATTGCTTGTTTATATCTTCTCCGACTTAAATCAGGTGAGATCGAGAGGTTGCAAAAGTTCTGGTTAGCAGGGGCGTGTCATAAAAAGAAAGAGAGAGGTGTGTCCAGCCATACCCTGGGGATTTTAAATTTTACCTCCGCCTTTATTCTACTCGGTGGAGGAGTCATACTTGGTGTTATACTTCTGGTCATGGAACACATCTACTTCCGGTTTGGACGTAAATCTCTGAAAAAATGGGACAGGTGTGGCTGCTGCTCCCTCGTCAGTTTGGTAAGTGTGTGTGTGTGTGTGTGTGTTTGTATGTTTGTGTATAAATAAAAAGAACTGGAATAAAAAATAAACATTGTGTTTAACATTATAACTTCAATTACTACTAACCTGTTCATCATAATTGGCAAGGGGTAAGGTAGAATATAGATAGAATAAATAAGGTCGGGGGAGATAAATACTTTTTATGTAGAGGACGGGGGAGAGAATACAAAATAGGAAGGGGAGAGAAAAAAGACGAGAGAATGGAAAAAAGAGTACAAATATGGTGGGTGTGGGACAGTAAACAAGAGTTGGGTGAGAACACAGATTAGGCAATGAAGAAGTACTATATAATACAGGTGGTCTATAATATAGAATGTGGAATGAGTGGAAGAAAATAAACAATAGGAAAGTGCTGGAAACTGCTGTTGATATATTGTGATGCAATTTGTACATATACTATTGTGATACAATACAATCTGTACATATACTATTGTGATACAATACAATTTGTACATATACTATTGTGATACAATACAATCTGTACATATACTATTGTGATACAATACCATATTTAAATATACTATTGTGATACAATACAATCTGTACATATACTATTGTGATACAATACAATCTGTACATATACAGATGATGATCACCCGGTCGTTGAATGGGACCGAATACTATATAACTACGTGGCACAAAAACAATTTGAAAAAAAGATTTCATTAAATTTAGCGTTACAAAAAAATTAAACTGCAATAGTAATCAGAGAATATGAAATGTCTTTATTTTAGTTACTATAATTGATAATCCCTCATTATTTTTGTTTCGCAAATGTAAATCATAGAAACAAAAATAATGAGGGATTGTCACAATATGTTGTAAGTAGAAATAAAAGCTGTTGACTTTAACAAAATATTTTATTTCATATAATGATTTGTCTGTCAATGGTTCACGATATTTCTTACCACTGGGGCTCTTTATGAATCGTTCATTGTATCATTAAAGATTACCCAGTGGAAGTAAACAATGTTCTGCATGCACCACACACAACTCTCCTTGTGCTTTGTGTCATTATAATTTGTTGTTATTCATCTTACCAGAGCATGGGTCAGTCCCTGACCTTTGAGCAGTCTGTGATCGACGCTATAGACTATCACAGACACCATAAGTGTAAGGACCCACTGTGTGAGACTCAACTCTGGAAAGTGAAACATGAACTGGACATCGCCCTGTTGAAGATATCACAGCTGAGGAGACTGTTGGCGTGAGTAGAGGACATTTTATTGTCAGTAGATGACATTTTATTGTCAGTAGAGGACATTTTATTGTCAGTAGAGGACATTTTATTGTCAGTAGATGATATTTTATTGACATTAGGTGACATTATTTTTTGTCTGTAGATGACATGTCAATATAAATAGAGGACATGTTAGATAAGAAGTAAATAACGTGTTAGTGTACAAAGGACACAAATGTTTTTTTAAGTAGAGGACATTTAAATGTACGTAGGGGAAGTTTTAGTGTAACTAAATGATATGTATATGGATATCATACGTATATTTGATAATAAGTATTTGACAACCTAAGTAGACGCAATGTTGGTCAAGGTATTGTACACGTTAGTGTAAGTAGAATGTTTGGTGTTAGTATATAACATGTCGGCGTTACATGTGACACGTACGTTACCTGCCATAAGTAAAAATAGACATTACTGTAATAGAATGACCTGTCGAAGCAGACGATATTTCATCGTTTGCAAGCAGACGATATTTATCGGTAAATGAATGATATATCAAAGTAAGAAGTGTTACATGTTGATAAATAAATGTGTACAGTTGAAACCAAAACTACGCTTACAATGATTTTAATGATTACAATGCCTATATTGATTATAATAATTAGAATTAATATATTGATTGCAATGCCTATATTGATTATAATAATGGTTGTTTCTATATTTCAGGCACTCGGCATCTCTGGAAGTTGCGAGAGACCAGGCGTCAGTGTACAAGTTGGAGCAGCACGACCCAACCCAAGTCAACGGAAATGCCCGCAGGCGCAGACGTCAACAGAAAAGTGACACAGTGCCATCAGCAGGCGACAAGTGTGCCAATCAATCGTTGCTCGCCCTGGAAGGAAAAGGCGACACCGATGAGGAAGACGGTTTGATGAAACCTTTCACAACCAGCAAATCTTCTCCGAAAAAATTCGCTTCACCTCGAAACACGGACATACCTCTGCAGAATCTACAGCCTACCACGCAGCAGCCTGTACAGTCTGCGCCCATCTATGAAAATTCTCAGGACCGAGCACCAAGGCAAGCTACATCCAATAATCAAGCACCAAGGCATGCTACAACAGCGCAGCTTGCGAAGACCCATGCCAATAAATCCAAAAACGTAGCTGACCTGGAACTTCATCCACCACCTCCTACGTTCGATGAGGCAGTTTCAGGATACAGCGACACCCCACCAGACGACTCAAGTCCACTTCCTCCACCACCAACTGCCGTGCCAGGGTCTTCGGACACGTCACAGTCCTCCGATGAGAGACGATATGAGCCTTTCATTCTGGACAGCCCCGAATCCCCATCTTCGACCTTCTCTGAGCTGTCAGACAGCCATCGACTGCCTTCACCAGGAGACCTCTCAAAACTTTCTGATGAAGGCCAGTCATCGCCAGCATCTCCCAGCAAAGATTCCAACTTCACCTCCAGCCCAGACATGAGGCACTTCCAGGGGGGTAGGAACAGCGGGATGACATCACCCATGTACAGCAACACACAGTCCACTCAAAACAAACCGACTGGCTATGTGAAAAACAATGTCTTCACAGACAAGCCAGACAACGAGCAGACAATGTCTAGAGAAGATGACAATGATGTGAGTACCAGAAGAATGCAGGCTAATGAAGGTAATGTTTATGTCAATGTTGATGACATCATCGGAAAGGAAACATCCTTTTAGAGCTCAAGACAAAACAACTAGTGGTTTTGTTACAATTAGTTTTTTTTTTTGCATTTATTTACAGGATCCACTTCTTTTATGATTAACAAAAATTAACTAACGTTAATGTACAGTGTCCCTTAAATGCACTCAATCTCTGACTCATTTCTCGTAATTAAAGTTATTTGTAACTTTAAGATATGTAGTTAAAGTTCTTTTGAGTTAAAGAAAATGTAATGACATTTTAGAAATTACTCAGTATTTTCCCACAGTAAAGTTTACTCAATTCATAAAGATGAGGAACTTACAATTACAAAGTGTGTACATTTTTAACACACTCGGAAAAATAGTATAAATCCTTTTTTATGTCAATTATTTTTTTTAGCTTTAAAAATGTCATTCAAATATGCAAATAAAAATTAATATGTAGTGCAATTAAAAAAAAAAAGGTAAAAATGCTAATTAAAATAGCAAAAAAATTGCTGTTGAAAAAATTCAATTTAGTTTTAACGTTCAAACAGATTTAAAACAGTGATTTTTATTTTGTCAGACTTGATTTACTTTCCATGTAATTGTTATTTTATATTATTGATATTAATGAAACAGCATATGTAAATTTAAATCTCAATCAAATGTTAACAAAATTTGACAACTTTCATTTTAAACACATTTCCAGGGTCATTCAGTTATTAAGTAGTATAATGATTTTTTTGCCATTCTTTATTATCATTGCCTGTCACTTCTGCCAACCTCCTACCCCTTTGTTATGTTATAAGTGAATGGTCCCTTTTCTATAATAATTAAACATTTTAATTATATTGTTTTTTCAACAGCGAATTAGTTCTCATGTTTGTTAACTGCTAATTTGTTTTATTATTATTATTGCTCAAATAAAATTATACAACATAATTACAGTATTACAATGAATTCAGATGATTATTTACTTAAGTGTACAGTGAAAAGAAAAAGCAATAATCTGTGTTCCAATATAAAACTTTGGTGTTATTTGCATCGAGTAGGACAATTAATAGATAACTGAAGATGTTGTTTTACCAGATACCTGTACTCAATGCTACTTGAGTACAATGTAGTTGAGCATGTACTTGTACTTTGAGAACTTGTACCTTGGGTAATTTTTACCTATAGTCTTATTTGAAATTTTAAAAATGTGTGTACTTGTACTTGAACTCGTACTTGTTCTGACTTAGTCAGTATTTGGAACGTCTCTGTTGGTTACTATGTGTCTTGCATTTTTTTTTATGAATTTCCATTTTTTTCTATAATTTAAATTTTATTTTCATTTATTTAATCGAGATTTTTTAAAGTTCTGTTTCATTATTGTTTTCAATTTATAAAAATCTAACTGCAAGTGCTAAAATGTGTTTGTGTATTGATAGTATTTTTCATGATAACATTTGGGGCTCTATAATTGCTCATCTTTCTCTGTGATATGAGCCAAATTAATCTCTGTGTGTACAGCGTGATCAGACTTATTGATTAATATATGCAATCAGGTCATCTGGTTAGTGTCATTGTGAAATATTTGTATTACTTTTTATATATGCCAGTGTTTATTATAGAATTGTGTTAATAATAAAAATGTGCAAAATATTTTTAATTTTTTAATACTTTGTAAATAGATAGAGTTCTGTTAGCAAACATTTTATTTTAACCATTAAATCTCAAAAATGTTAATATAGAATATAACATGTAATTTCACTTATCAAATTAGTTTTGTCTTTGTGCTTTAATTTTTCCCCATGCACAAAGTTTTCATTTCAAAATGTTGGTAAATTGAGTGCCTTGAATAACACACTATACTACTCACAGTTAAGTTAACAGCATTTTGTAATTATCATACTTTGCTAGAAATAAGCCATAGTTTCTATAATAAATATATGATAAATATTGATTCTACTGAAATAACATGACTTCTGAACTGAAAAAAATGATTGTGTTTATAGCTCGAATAGTTCTTTATGTTTTGTATACAACTATTGTACCACTGAGCTTCCATTTATTTAAAATGAAATCATTATATGAAGTAAAAAGTTGAAATTTATGAAAGAAAAAAATTGAGAACTCATGCTTAAATGTCTTCAAAAGTGAACATGTGCTAACCTCATTTTTTATCGCAAATAAATATGATGTCATACAAATATTTTTAAAATTTAAATGAGTTTACTTCAAAAAACATAAAATATAGCCTTTTACATCAAGATATATAAAACAAAAATGTATGAATCTGAATAGTAATGTTAGTACTCTATTTTATAATTTTTTTTTATTTTAACTTTTGCTTTGGCCTATCTAGAACATACACCTTGAAATAAACATACAGACAAAATTATCATTTTTATACAGTGTTTATATTTTTTTATTTCTTATATTTAAGTAAGAATCATTAACATTAGTGAAACCAAATAAAATTACTTTTGTCAGATGATAAAACAGAGAAATTATTTTTTCTTTATTCTCATTTTATCAATCCTGAGCAATTACTATCATTTGGGACTAAGATAAGATATTTAATAAAAATACAAAATAAACCTCATACAGTCTTCTACATCATATTTTTAAAGGATTATTTATGACAATCATGAACAAAGTTCAAAATGCTTATGTTGTATAATAGGAACATAGCATATTCATCTAAGGTTATATTTGAAGTAAATTTCCATTAAGCTAAAATATTAGAAAAGATTCATAAATGTTATTTCTAAAGAGCTAAAAAACATAAAATATAAACTGATGAGCAAGAGGTCAAGTTCTTTTTCATACTGCAACTATCGACCAATGGACCGGAATTTGATCTATGGTTAAAAAAAAAGTGATTTTTTTTCAGATCATGATGAAAGTTTCCACTATGTCTCCATGCTTATTGCACTATTATGGTGAAAATGAAAGAGCAGCACTACAATACCATCTTACTGGTTGACAGGATCTAAGAGATAAACATCTCATTCTTTCAGGGACTTTATAAACAGCTAAACACATAAAACACTAACTTTTTTATTCTTTTAAAAATTTTTAAAATCAAAATATGATAATTTATTTGGCAATATTACTTGTATTAAATAAAAAGTTTAATGTTATGATTTTAATTTTAAAATTTATAATTTTTCGCCATAACAGAAAATGAAACATCTTTTGGAATTAAAATTTCTGATTCATAATAACAAATAAAATATGTCAAACTATTCTAAAAAAAATTTATTTTGATTTTCATACAGTTATGTATATTATTAATTCTTTCAAAATAAAAATCCAGAATAATGTGAAATGTTTCATCTTTGGCATAACAATATACTATTTAAAAAAATTATATAATCAAATAATCATTCTTTATTTATTTAATCTTAATTCTAAACTTAAATTATGGTCTCCAGATCACATGAAAATAAAAGAGTCATTTTCTTTAAGGGTTAGGAATAATTTCAGTACTGTTCATTATATTATGTATCAATGTGTGCAACAGCAGTGGCGTAGTGAGCTTAACTAGCGCCCGGGGCATAATTTTTTTAGCGCCCCCCCCCATTCAAAAACCATATAATATTATATGTAAAATATACTGTTTGGCGCCCCCTTTGTGAGTAGCGCCCGGGGCATAATGACCCCCCCTTGCACCCCACTCACTATGCCACTGTGCTACAGATTAAGTTAATCATGAATTGCAGGGGAAAACTTAAATTAATACTGAGCTCTACCAATAAAACAAATAGTGCAAACAAAATAAAATCAGTTTACATGTGGGTATCAAATTTAAAACAAACATGTTTGTTTTATCTTACTTAAAAAAAAAAGTCAACAAAACTACAAAAAATATCTAATTCAATGATTCATAACATAGATCAACATGTGAGACACAATGTGTACTTAAATGTCATTCATGAAATATAAATTTATAATTGAACACAAACTTTCTTGACACAATGTGTACTTAAATACAAAATGTTTTGACATATTTTTTTTTTTCAAATTTAATATAATTCATGTATTCTTAATTCAAAACATAACATGACTAGCTATATACAACAATTTTTAACTTTTAAATACCCATGATACTGATAAACAGTTTTTAAAAACTAAAGTACACTATTCATTTAGCCATGTCTCTATCTTGTAATTGACATGCTACATATATATATATATATACAAATAAAATAAAATAAAAAATTAAATTGTTTAGATTTGAATTACTAGTTACAATCAGAGACTTTCTTTTTTTTGGGGGTCCTAGGTATTAATACATTTGGTGGCCCTAGGTAATAATACATTTGGTGGCCCTAGGTAATAATACATTTGATGGCCCTAGGTAATAATACATTTGATGGCCCTAGGTAATAATACATTTGATGGCCCTAGGTAATAATACATTTGATGGCCGTAAGTAATAATACATTTGATGGCCCTAGGTAATAATACATTTGATGGCCCTAGGTAATAATACACTTTGTGGCCCTAGGTAATAATACATTTGATGGCCCTAGTTAATAATACATTTGGTGGCCCTAGGTATTAATACATTTGATGGCCCTAGGTAATAATACACTTTGTGGCCCTATGTAATAATACATTTGGTGAACCTAGGTAATAATATACTTGGTGGCCCTAGGTAATAATACACTTTGTGGCCCTAGGTAATAATACATTTGATGGCCCTAGTTAATAATACATTTGGTGGCCCTAGGTATTAATACATTTGATGGCCCTAGGTAATAATACACTTTGTGGCCCTAGGTAATAATACATTTGATGGCCCTAGTTAATAATACATTTGGTGGCCCTAGGTATTAATACATTTGATGGCCCTAGGTAATAATACACTTTGTGGCCCTATGTAATAATACATTTGGTGAACCTAGGTAATAATATACTTGGTGGCCCTAGGTAATTATACATTTGGTGGTCTTAGGTCAGGAATGGGCAAACCTTTTGAGTCCCACGACACATTGGATTCATAAATTTGAAAAGACAAAGAGCATATTGATGGACAAAGTTAAATTACATGTAAAATTCAAAGACATAGCATACAAGGCTGGTGAATATGTTTATAATTTGTTGATGATGCCTTGTCTAGTCCCCTCCATTCCCCAGCCCCTCCTTGTCAAGTCTTTTCAAGATACAGCAAAATAAAATTATTTTTATGTCGCTGTTAACTTACTTCATTATGATTTGGCAATATTACCAGTATGTGTGTGTAAGGTACGTGTTTCTTAATCCAAAATAAGTAACATAACTATTTAATCCAATAGAAAAAAATATTAACATGAAGTTTGACAATGTCGTGCATTTACTTTTATGGTGATATTGTGTTAAATTACTTTCTATTTCAATAGATGTCATTATCAATTAGCCCAACAAGACTAGCCAATATATTGAAGTGTGATATTATATTTAATATTCGTTATTAGCCACACAATATCTTCACCAAAACCAGGTGTGTGCAATTGTTTGGAGTAAGGGGAGATAAAAAATATTTATTATACATCCCCCCCATCACAACAGAGTTACTCTCACTGAATCATCAATAGATCCCTTGGTGTCTTCCTTACTGACACGTCTGTTTTGTGTTGCATGGTCGTATCGTTTGTGACGCCAGAAACAGTGGTCCGCATCTGCTGTACCCGCTGACTCTGTGTGCCATCTGCTGTTATTACAACCTTCCAACGTCAGACGCCTAGAGATGAGAATTAAAATATTGCTCGATTTCAGCCTGACTAGAATAGTGCAGGGAAACTATTACTAGAATATATATAACATTTTCATTTAAAACTACAAGACTTACGCCAACTCTGACTGGAGTCTTTGTATTTCCTGTCTGGCTTGTTGAAGCTCAAACTGAGCTTTCCACAACTTTGTTTCGCACAAAGGACTCTTACATTTTTCTAGGGATTTTTTCCTTTGGTCCGAAGTTTGAAAACGTAATGACATGCCCATACTCTGGAAACAGATAATGAAATCTGTGAGTTATCTTCATTTGTCTGTCAATTACAACCAACTAACATGTTTAAAAAAAAAACATGTATCTGATTGTATCAATTTATTAAGTTTAAAGTTAAAAATTCACATTTCTATCGTAGATTTTTAATGTTTGTTTTTCAACTTAACTATCTTTAAACAGCTCTAAAGGATTATTGGAACTAGGACAAAAAAAAAGAAAAAATCAGAATGGTGTAAGCAGCGTTGTTAGTATCGAAATATTGGTATCGGTCAATACAGTATCGGCGATACTTTTTTAGTATTGGTTGCTGTATTGCCGATCCTTTTTGTATCAAGTATTGATTTGTGTATCGCTAATACATTTTGAACGAAAAATGTTTGATACTAGATACCAATACTTTTCTACTGCCAATATTTGCTATTTGCAGAAAAACAATAGAGATGTTAATAGATTTTTAAAGAGTAATCGACATCAACTCAATCACAACTAATAATCATAGCTTATAGATAAGTTGGCTTGAAATAATACTGTCTGTTCAACTGCCAGTTGCTGGACGTCCAGACGAAGAAGTTTTATTGGCGTTATTGTGCATTGGTTAGAACATGAGTGGGCTAACATAATTATTATTTTATTGCCAAAACACTAGAAGCAATCAACAGATAATTTAAAATAAGTGACACAATTTCTTTCACTGTAACAGACAGCGGATGAAATTTTTTTAAAGCATTGCGCTGTTTTGTAAAGATGAAATGATGAACTTAGGTGTAAAAGATGTGGATTTAAATGTAGATTAGAGGCAGAAGCAACAGGATGATGAAGATTTGGAAAAGGAATTTGAACAAATTGATGATTTACTGAATCCACCACCATGTGATAATGATGACAAACATGAACAGGTCATTTACCAGCTACCGCCACATCGTAAATGTGCATGCCTTTTGTTAAATCTTGTTGTTACGCGTGATGCTAAAGTACTACAAGAAATAACCAAATGTTTGTCAGTTTAAACACTTGTAAAGTTAGTAGCTATCTGGAACAAACCAAATCGCACATCTTTGGCTGCAGATGCAATCAAAGGGGCAATTGGCCCGTATCTCGTTACTCCCGGTGACACTCGGTGGAATTCCGCTTAGGATTCTGTTCCAAAAATACATTGTTTACTATCCAATCCAGGGTTAGAAGTTAAACTTGATATTGTGTTTGATGACCTTAACATGAATAGATTGATTCCGAAGCAGAAAGTATTCATAGCAGAATACATTGAAGTATTTGCTCCATTGTGTCGTGGACTTGACGTTTTGCAAGGAGAAAATAATATTGGATTTGGGTATTTGCTGCTCACAATAACCGTTATAAAAGGTCAACTAGATGAAATGATTGTGCGACATAAACACCTTCTCACGGTGTGTGAGCCCCTTGCCAGAGCTGTTATTGATGGAATTAATGTGCGATTCAATTATATATTTTCTGACCCAGTGGCAAACTGGCAGCAGTGGTCAATCCAATATTTAAGACCAACTTAATAGACAACTTGTATCAGAAGGCTGAAGTTGTACAAACGTTAAAGCGTGCCGGAAGTGCAACTCAACTTACTCGGCGGGGTGATGCAGCTTCAGTAATCAGTACAGTCAGCAGATGTCTGAGAATCTACAAATCAATTTTTTTGCTTGTTTTACTGCTGAAGTAGACAGATATCTTGAAGATAACTCATCAGAAATGCAGTCATTAGCAGCCTACCCAAGCAACTATACCTGCAATTGAACACTGGACTTCCGGCAAGGGCTGACATTCGAGCGCCTGTTGTCATTGGGTGGGCGTGTTTTTATGCCATTACGTTCTAGACTAAGTAATGATTATTTTGAAATGATGGTCTTCTTACGTGCTGCCAAGAGGTGAAGTGATTAGCATTAAAATTGTGCTTTGACATTGTATTTTATTGTTTGTACTTTTTTTTTAAACTTGAAAAACTTGCACTCATTATATTTTAAATAAAAATAGTTTGTTGTTCTCAAAAGTCTTGATATTGTATAGGTATCGATTTTGGCAATACATTTCTACTTAAGTATTTATTTTGGTATTGGCGATACTATTTTCTTGAAGTATTGGTATTGATGATACAATTTAAGAGTATTGTTAACAACCCTGGGTGTAAGTAACTTGTACACATAAGATACGGGTATGAAAAAGTCACGGGCATAAATAGGTCACGGATGTAAATAAGTCAAGGGTATAAATAAGTCACGGATGTAAATAAGTCAAGGGTGTAAATAAGTCACGGATGTAAATAAGTCAAGGATGTAAATGAGTCAAGGATGTAAATGAGTCAAGGGTGTAAATAAGTCAAGGGTGAAAATAAGTCAAGGATGTAAATAAGTCAAGGGGGAAAATAAGTAAGGATGTAAATAAGTCAAGAGTGAAAATAATTCAAGGATGTAAATAAGTCAAGGGTGTAAATAAGTCAAGGGTGTAAATAAGTCAAGGGTGTAAATAAGTCACGGATGTAAAGAAATCAAGGGTGTATATAAGTCAAGGGTGAAAATAAGTCATTATTTTACTCCAGAAAATTGCAAGTCAAGGTTAGTAATAAAATGTCTGAAAATTGTGTCCATGTAACGATAAGATGTTTATCAGTAGAATGCAACCCCATAAACTAAGAACCAATGCCTTTAGAGTGACCCTAGTATGGACTAGTAATCTACTATAAAATGATATATCAATTAGTGGGTATGTATGAGCATAGCTGGTGGAGATTGTCTTGGGCCTCACATTAGCTGGTGGCATCTCACACCCTTATCTGGGGCCTAACATTAGCTGGTGGCATCTCACACCCTTGTGTGGGGCCTAACATTAGCTGGTGGCATCTCACACCCTTGTGTGGGGGCCTAACATTAGCTGGTGGCATCTCACACCCTTGTGTGGGGGCCTAACATTAGCTGGTGGCATCTCACACCCTTGTGTGGGGGCCTAACATTAGCTGGTGGCATCTCACACCCTTGTGTGGCCCAGTGTGGGGCCTAACATTAGCTGGTGGCATCTCACACCCTTGTGTGGGGTGTGGGGACTAACATTAGCTGGTGGCATCTCACACCCTTGTGTGGGGGCCTAACATTAGCTGGTGGCATCTCAACCCTTGTGTAGGCCCAGTGTGGGGCCTAACATTAGCTGGTGGCATTTCACACCCTTGTCTGGGACTTGAGATTTATTGGGATGTAACTCTCAGAATAGCAGGTAGGTAAAAATTAACATTCAACATTAGCGACAATTAACACTCAGAATAGCAGGTAGATAAACACTGACATTCAGGATAGCAGGTAGGTAAACAGTCACTCGGTATTTTTTTTTAAACTAGGAAATAATTGATGAATCTCTCACCAAACTAATGAGGGCACAACATCCATTTTTATCCCAGGAGCGAAGACGTTTTCTGACCACACAGAAATACAAATGTTCAAGGATGAGGGTCAGCACTGCCAGTCCAGTTCCGGCTGCCAACAAGATAAAAGCGGAAGTGAAGTTAAGAATGCCCAGTGTAGAGCTAGATACTCCATGACCGATGCCTCTACTGTTGTTTGTTTTCTTTCTTTTCATGTGACACGCTCCGGTCAACCAAAACTCTTTTAATCTATCCATCTCACCTTGATTGAAAAAAAATTAATTACATGGGAGAAATAGGCGCCATATTTTATGAAAATTATCTTGATATTGGTAAAGAAAGTAATTTTAAAAATACCGTAAAGTATTATTTTATACGGATTTTTAATGCGAATTTAATTTTTTAAGTTATGCAGATCTTGGGTTCTTGAATATAACTTTTTGGCAAAAATTCATATTTAGGATCGTTTAGGGAACTTCATCTAAAGACAGTTACAGAAAGTCATGCTAAAAATTGAATCTAAATGTTTTTAAAATTGTAATGGTTCTCTTAAATTTTTTTTTTTTTTAAATTACAGTTCTTGGAAACTTTTTTATGTTACCGTAGTTTTAATTTGATTTAACTAGTGGTACTAGCACCTTCATATGTATGGTCTTACCTTCATACTGTAGGCTGAGAATGACAGAATTAACTCTTTCCAGCCACGGACTATCGATTGGGAAACCAACACCAAACCCAGTGGTAGCGAACCAGCTGCCAACTGTTATTAAACGACAATCTTTGTCTTTTCCTTCTTGATATTTCAACACATTGGCGTCATAAATAAATGCGTGAAGTTGGCTTGTGGAAAAAATGAAGAAATATTTACTTTTGGACAAAAGTTTCTTTCTAGAATGTATTAAATAGTTAAGTAATCATTTTAAATGTTGCTGTACTTTATTAAACTTCAGTATTTTTTAAGAACTTTGTCTTAAATATTTTCTTTATTTAATATACATTTTTGTATTAAATTTATGAAAATAATGTCATTTCTGTATACGTTACGTTTTTAAATTAAAAGTCAGGTCTCAATAATAATTCTTATTATTGGAAAACGTAAATTGATTGTACGATTTTTTTCAGCTTCAAATAACTAGAAGATTTAATTTGATATTCCGTTTGTTGTTGACTAAAGTTGTTTTCCATTATATTGATCTTATTTTAACAACTAAAAGCAAAAGTAAATATTCATGATATTTTTGTTAAACAAGTTCAATTAGCTAAAGACGAGCATTTTTAAAATTACTTTTAAATTGATTCTGTATAAAGTGTATTTTGTATGTGGATACTTTTGTGTGGATACTGTGTGTGGATACAGTACATGAGACTACAGATAATTAACAAGAAAAGGAAGAAGAATGACTGTAGATTTATTATTGTGATAACTTTAATTGTATTGAACATTGTGATTACTATAATTGTATTGTGACTATTATAATTGTATTGTGACTATTATAATTGTATTGTGACTATTATAATTGTATTGTGACTACATAAAATGTCTAACATTTTGGTGTGACCAAAGACTAAGGATGACTAAGTCAATGTTCTACAAAGAATAATTGCACATAGACTATTAAACTCAAATGCAATGTTCGACACTTGAGAGTGACCATAGAGTAGAATGAAGCCATTCAAAACCATTTTTAACAACTGGGTATGGCCATAGAATGAAGCCATTCAAAGTCAACGTTTTACACTGGAAAGTGAACAATGGCTAAAGATGGGAGCGAGACAACTCATTTTGTTTTATTTCAATAGTTATTTTGTTGCTACTTCCCCTTAATGTCTACATTACAGCCTCTCCCCCCAATCTGTAAATACCTTTGACAGACAGTCATGCACCTCTGTAAATACCTTTGACAGACAGTCATGTCCCTCTGTAAATACCTTTGACAGACAGTCATGCCCCTCTGTAAATACCTTTGACAGACAGTCATGCCCCTCTGTAAATACCCTTGACAGACAGTACTTACACACAAATGATGGAGATGCACATACACAAAATGTATAACAAAGTAAAATAGTAAAGTTCCCTTAGCCTAAGAACACTCTTGGGGCAAATGAAGTGTAGAATTCATCTGTTTCTGTAACCTGGGCATATATAGGGATTGTGTGGTTAGCAAAACGCTCAACCGCCTTAACTTCCCCACCTTAAGTCAGGTACCCATTTTAAGCTGGATGGACTTTTGGAACTTTAATAAAATTTTACCAGGACCTGGAAAAATTCGAGGTTAGAATCCGTTACTCTCAGATTGGAAGTGGAGCGCTCTACACTACTCGACCAACTGTTCATCATAACAAAGTACTCATATATAACACAAACAGAAACTGAATGCATGTGTTAAAATACCCTACATTGGGATAGAAGGACATGTTTCAATCTTCAATGGCATTTTTCTAAAAGAACGTCACATGGAACACACGAGTGAGACCTGACATATTTGACTTACTTTGCCTTTAGTGCCTCAATGGCCTCATCCACTGAGGTTTGAGTAAATTGTTTCATATACATATACATGCTGATGTTGTGTTTTTTAATGTTACTTTCTGTTGTTCCATTGGCGATGGTGGCAAAACGAAAAGGTGGTCTCATTGAGTGAGGTTTTTGTAGCTGGACAGTGAAGACATAAAGAAGGCTCGTCCAATGTAGGGAAAACTTTTTGTTTTATATTACAACAAACTTAATTAGAACTCGTTATATTATGTAAGTTTGAATATTTACTCTTTAGTCTTTTGATGTGCAAACCTTCCTCCCTCAACCCGAGACTAAAGTAACACGTCAATCAAAACCCACTAGAGTCTGGATTAGTTTTTTAGCTTTACTTTTTGTTATTATAATGTAAGTTACTTTTTTGTTATAATTATATGATGTGGGTCCCAATGATCTTTGAAAAAAATGGGCCCCTCGGATAATCCCTCATTGTTAAATATTTCATCTCCAGGCTCCTTACAAGTGCTCAGACGGCTCTTTTTTGTGGTTTGCTAAATAAAATTCCCTTAGCAGTATGGGCCCTAGACAGTGGGGTCCCTAAGATGTATGGACCTTTAGGCAGTGGGGGCCCTAGGCTGTATGGGCCCTAGGATTATGGGCCTTTAGGCAGTGGGGGCCTTAGGCTGTATGGGCCCTAGGATTATGGGCCCTAGGCAGTGGGACCTTAGGCTGTATGGGCCCTAGGATTACTGGCCCTAGGCAGTGGGGACCTTAGGCTGTATGGGCCCTAGGATTATGGGCCCAAGGCAGTGGGGACCTTAGGCTGTATGGGCCCTAAGATTATGGGCCCTAGGCAGTGGGGACCTTAGGCTGTATGGGCCCTAGGATTATGGCCCTTTAGGCAGTGGGGGCCCAGGCTGTATAGACCCTAGTATTATGGGCCCTAGAACGTATGGGTATAAGCATTGGGGATCTTGGCAGTTGTGGCCTCCGTAGTGGAGCCCTAGGATGTATGGGCTCTAGGCAGTGGGGGCCATAGACTGTATTGGCTTTAGGCAGTGGAGGCCATAGACTGTATGGGCCCTAGGCAGTGGGGGCCCTTGGCAACCTCCTGATTAGACTATCAATAAGCACTATTATGTGTAGAATTGTAAATGTATAAAAAGTACAGAAATAATGGGCAAGCTATTGATAAAGAATAAATGCGAGTTAAATGTTATTGACTAGTATAAGCGTAGATTATTTTCTTCTTGACATAAATATTACCCATAACATTTGAACTCACCCTCCAGTCTTGCAATCCACTCAGATCGTAAAATTCTTCTTTTGTTATCATGAAAGCTGCCAAATTAGCGGTGTAAGAGGCACTGAATACCAGGGCAAACAGAGCCCAGATATTGGACATGAATTTACTGGATACTCCCCTGGGTGTGTCAGTTGTCACAGCCGCACCGAAGAGCATCGCCCACATCAGCCAGAAGGTGCGAAACAGTGAAAATCTGTGCTCTGTTTGAAAATAAAAGTGAAAATCTGTGCTCTGTTTGAAAATAAACAGTGAAAATATGTGCTCTGTTTGAAAATAAACAGTTAAAATCTGTGCTCTGTTTGAAAAAAAACAGTGAAAATCTGTGCTCTGTTTGAAAATAAACAGTGAAAACACACAGTGAAAATATGTGCTCTGTTTAAATAAACGATGAAATCTGTTCTCTTTTGAAAATGCCCAGTGAAAATCTGTGCTCTGTTTTGTAAAATAAACAGTGAAATTCCGTGCTTATTTTAAAAATAAACAGTGAAAATTCTGTTGCTCTGTTTGAAAACACACAGTGAAAATATGTGCTCTGTTTGAAAATAAACAGTGAAAATCTGTGCTCTGTTTGAAAATAAACAGTGAAAATCTGTGCTCTGTTTTAAAATAAACAGTGAAAATCTGTGCTCTGTTTGAAAACACACAGTGAAAATATGTGCTCTGTTTGGAAATAAACAGTGAAAATCTGTTCTCTGTTTGAAAATAAACAGTGAAAATCTGTGCTCTGTTTGAAAACACACAGTGAAAATCTGTGCTCTGTTTTAAAATAAACAGTGAAAATCTGTGCTCTGTTTGAAAATAAACAGTGAAAATATGTGCTCTGTTTGAAAATAAACAGTGAAAATCTGTTCTCTGTTTTAAAATAAACAGTGAAAATCTGTGCTCTGTTTGAAAATAAACAGTGAAAATCTGTGCTCTGTTTGAAAATAAAAAAATTATTTCGTGTATGTCAAAACTATTTTATTTAAATGTATTTATAATTTGTTATAATTGTATCTCTCGTTATAAATTAATCTAGTTTTGTTAAGGGTTGAATGTTACTAAATATGAATAAATTGGATATTTTACAAAACTGCTACTAAAATGATTCTGATTGGTCGGTCATACATTCATATTATGTTGTGCTTAGAAACAAGTGTGTTTTCCGTTGGTAAGCACAGTCACAACAGACCCAAGGAGACGATGAAGTTCTTTTTGATTTTTTTCACAGATAGAGCCCTCCTTTGGTAGGCGTGTTTTTACGTGTTTGTGAACGTGTTTCTGTCCCCAAAACAGCCATATATATAAGCTGGCAAGCCTTATCTATTTTATTTTTTATAACGATACCTGGGCTTAAATGAATTTATTATCTGATCAGTATTGATCATCATGCCCCATAAAGTTGTAAACTTGTCATTTTTGACTTCTGTTCACGGCTTATGATCGTACCATCTATCACTGACATGATTTGGACATTTCTTGCATATCTGCCAATGTATTTATGTTGCCACTCTGTTGTGGTGATGTATACATATATTAGTATGTATGTATATATATATAGCGAGTTCATGGTAGCCGGACATCGAGTGCTCGATTGTCTCCACATAATCTGTAAATTTGGTTGGTAGCATCAGGTGGACGGACATTAATCTTGTTCCGCTATTTATGAAGTCTGTAGCTTTGGGTTTCACACCAGATGATCGCAGCCATTTAAGGTCAACGTCTGCCCCTTTTTTTTCAGTCTCAGGGGACACAATCCGTTAAGCGCTTTTTTTTTCTTGTTTAATATTGAAATAAGTTCAAACAGAAAAATATGAGGGGAAATGGTTATATGAAAAGGGATACTCTTTACATGTATTGGTGGACATTGAATAATGCCACTTTAATAGTCAATATGGAGTAAATTTATTATTATTACATTCCATAATGTCACGTTATTCTATGTCAGTTTTAAATCTTACTGGATGTCAGTTTTAAATCTTACTGGATGTCAGTTTTAAATCTTACTGGATGTCAGTCTTAAACCTTACTGGATGTCAGCTTTAAATCTTACTGAATGTCAGTTTTAAATCTTACTGGATGTCAGTTTTAAATCTTACTGGATGTCAGTATTAAATCTTATTGGATGTCAGTCTTAAATCTTACTGGAGGTCAGTCTGAAATCTTACTTGATGTCAGTTTTAAATCTTATTGGATGTCAGTTTTAAATCTTACTGGATGTCAGTCTTAAATCTTATTGGATGTCAGTCTTAAATCTTACTGGATGTCAGTCTTAAATCTTACTTTATGTCAGTTTTAAATCTTACTGTATGTCAGTTTTAAATCTTACTGGATGTTAGTTTTAAAACTTACTGGAGGTCAGTTTTCGTCCATGATCCAGGCCATAAGGACTGAACCATTCAAACAGGAAGATTGAAGTTCCAGTCACGTGGACACTACAGACCAAGATGAGACACCAAGATGGTAGATCATAGGGCTCTGGACAAACACAGAATAAAAAAAATCCATTATTGTTTACTATCAGGAAAATTAAAACAAATTTCTTTTTAAATAAATCTTTGAATAAAAATATAACAATTTTGTTTACTTATAAAACTAATTTGGTTTCAAGTAAGTCTGACAAAATGTATTTTTGTAAGGATTTTTTTGTTAAATTATCTATTAAGGTCAATGTGAGAATGATTATTCAAATATTCTATAATGCAGAACCATTTTTTTTCTTCCACACCATAGTCTTGTGTGCATTGTCTAAGGAAGACTTAAGTAGGTATCTGTAATACCTAGGATTTGAACCGGTATCTACAGCATGCCGATTACAACAAAAGCGTCATCGTAGAACCAGTTAATATAATTAGACTCTGGTTGCAAAGAATGTATCTGACGATTACATTGACTGATGGCAGAAAAATCGATCTACAAATACTGATGCCAGAACAATCAATCTACATCTACTGATGACAGAACAACCAATCTACATCTACTGATGACATTAGAACTAAATCAAATTTTAAAGAAATATTTTTTTCGCATTTGGTCTTACGATCAGTACACAATTAGTTTAACAAGTTTATTGAGTGTAGTTTCAAAGTCAAATTTAGTTTTTAGTTTTCGTGTGTAACTGCCAGTCAAATCACGGTCTAGTACCAGGACGCATCACGGTCGGATTCCAATATTTATCTTATTTACAGTATCGAACGGAAACAGTTATACTATAATTAAATGATACACAAATATTCTCAGTGGTACGGTGCTTATTTTTATCATTATAATTATTGTACAAAAATAAATATTTAAAATAATTTTTGTTGACGGCAACCATTTTCTTCATCTATTTCCCCTCGGCTTCAGGTCGAATATTTACCTGGTCAAGTGTTGACCTTTTATGAGATGACCAATACAATAGGTCTAGACAATATTAATCTCATCATAATACACTTCTAGTATAACCCTATACATAGCGCAGTGAAATGTTTCTGTCTACCTAAGAAAGCTGTAGCAGAGATGGCGCCTTCTCTAATAGCAACAATGAACGTGATGCCAGTCTCCATGTAGGGTAAAGAGAAGTTGATGACCGCACTCTTGTCCTCGTCAATGGTCATCGAGGCCAGCGCCATGTCAGCTTTGCCCTGTATTAAGTCTCCCACCATTCCATTCCAAGAGCCATCCACATTCTGGAATAAAATCTCAACATAGAGGTTTTTTTTGGGTTTTTTCTAAAGGGAGATAAATCCAAAGACATATTTTTAAAGGATGCTTCACTATAAAAAGAAATTACTATTAATTGAATCAGTTGATGTCATAAGAGTGAAGCTGAGAGAGTCCAAAAAAGGCAATAATCTAAATGTGTACTGTTATGGATTTTTAGTTAATAAAAGAGCATTGTTTTATTATCTAGTCCGATCGGGAATGGGAGGGTGGGGGTATGGCTTCACTTGGAGAATGGTCATTACTGCTCGGTCATAGTCACATAAACATAAAAAATAACTAAACAATTATTCTTTTTTTTTTAAGTACTTTAGATATTTTACTACCTCGTCGGTACATCAGGCAATATTCTAATGTGAATCTATTAGTTGTGACTTACTTTACTCCCCCACTGATAGTCTGCTACTTCATACAAGTTAAAGTCAAAGTTCAAGGCTACAGACAATCTATGAAGAAACTCAATACTTAAGCCCGTGCAGCATCGTTCCACTGTTGACTCAGACAGTCTACGATACGTGGGTCAAAATAAACATAGGCAATTAAATTAGGTTACTAGCAGAGACATTACAAGCACTGACCATGCAAGTACAACAACGAGTACAAGTATCCAAAGTACAAGTACGAATACAGGAACAAATACGCACGATGTTTAAATTCCAAGTAAGAATATTCATCTACAATGCGCCCAAGGTTTGGGAGCGAATACAAGTACACTATAAATGTACTCGAGTACGATTACTTGATAAAAGAAGTAGGCTCACCAAGTTCCCCAACATTAAATAGATGTATATCAATATTTAAAAGAAATGAAATTTTTAAAAACCCCTCACACAAAAAGACATTTATAATTATAGCTAATTGGACAGACAGATAGAAAGACTGACAAAATGAGAGACAAAGAATCGATAGAATGACAAACATCAACAAACATAAAGAAATGGATAGAATGACAGACAAACATCAACTAACACAAACAAAGCGATAGAATGACAGACAAACATCAACAAATACAAAAAAATCGATAGAATGACAGAAAAAATCAACAAACATAAAGAAATGGATAGAATGACAGACAAACATCAACTAACACAAACAAAGCGATAGAATGACAGACAAACATCAACAAATACAAAAAAATCAATAGAATGACAGACAAACATCAACAAACATAAAGAAATGGATAGAATGACAGACAAACATCAACTAACACAAACAAATCGATAGAATGACAGACAAACATCAACAAACATAAAGAAATCGATAGAAAGACAGACAAACATTAACACACATAAAGAAATCGATAGAATGACAAACATCAACAAACATAAAGAAAGCATAGTGAACAGAACTCCATCAATCGGCTTACCGTCTGTTGTAGCTATCACGTAGGAACACGTGACACAAGTAAGAAGAGTGACCACATGACCCATTCTGACTGAGATCTCTATATTCTACAAACGGTGGCTCTTCCCGGGTGACAATCTGAAGGAAGTGACGTTTAGGTTTCCCGGAAGGTGGCGTGCGAGCTCCATTAGGCCAAGTAATGTGTTGCATTTGAATACCGTCTGGAGTGAAAAGTCCCACCTTGTGGTAGAAAGAAGATACAGAGGCTGGAAAATGTTTGAGGGTATCACAATGTATAGCTATCGTGTCTATTGTATAGGAATGTGTGTGTATCACCACGTATAGGTTTGGCCAACCGTATAGCAATGTTTGTGTGTGTATCACCACTTATAGGTTTGGCCAACCGTATAGCAATGTTTGTGTGTGTATCACCACTTATAGGTTTGGCCAAACGTATAAGAATAGCTGTGTAATGATCATCATTTATAGATTTGGCAAACTTTATAGGATGTCTGTCTACTGACCATCATTTATAGATTTGACAAACTTTAAAGGATGTCTGTCATGGATCGTCATTTATAGATTTGGCAAACTTTAAAGGATGTTTGTCTATTGATCCCCATTTATAGATTTAGCCCATAGATTTTCTTCGCGGAATAAAGATCACTGTAATGTAGTGTTCCACAAACTTTAGTTTCTTAAAGTACTCTTTATATACTGCCGACTGCAACTCTTTAATGTTAAAAGAAATTTATGTCTGATTAGAACAAACAAGGTAAATTCAACAGAGCGTTAATAAAGTGACCATAAAAACAAATATATTGTACAATCATAAAAATGTTTTTTTTTTAATTAATGTCAAGGGAGTGCTCAGATTGTTCATGAAATGGTGTTTAGTTAGGGTCATGATGACTAAAGATGGCTTAAGTCAGTTGAAATGTGCGCTCACATGACTAAATGTGGTTAGGTTAGTTAAAATGTGCGCTCACATGACTAAATGTGGCTTAGTTCAGTTAAAATGTGCGCTCACATGACTAAATGTGGCTTGTATCAGTTGAAATGTGTGCTCACATGACTAAATGTGGCTTAGGTCAGTTGAAATGTGTACTCACATGACTAAATGTGGCTTAGGTCAGTTGAAATGTGTGCTCACATGACTAAATGTGGCTTAAGTCAGTTGAAATGTGTGCTCACATGACTAAATGTGGCTTAAGTCAGTTGAAATGTGTGCTCACATGACTAAATGTGGCTTAAGTCAGTTGAAACATGTGCTCACATGACAGTCAGGTTTTAAGCGTGTTCTTTATTTGTTCATGGTGGAACACTGTTTTATTTAATAACATTACTAAGGATGTACAAAAACGTACTGTATCAAATATCTACAACAAACCTGCCTCCATTTCTTATCCTCCTCGTCAGCCAATGGAGGCTGTACATTGACAATAAATATTTCTTTATATAAGAGTTGGCCTAGTTCGTTGAAGGCAACTTTATCAAATGTGACATTTTTCAAATAGCTGCACAGCAAGATCAGAGTTAGAAATTAATAATTACATGATTACAAATGTGATAATTTTCATGTAACTACACAACAAGAAAATACAATATATTCATATTAGTAGAAAATTGTAATTATTACAAATGTGACACTTTTCACATAACTGAATGTAATTTAATCATGGTTAATCAATATATTCACTTTTACCTATATACAATCTATACATGTACGACTACATCAATGTCGTAAATTAGGCATACGTGTGATAAAGATTTTACTTATAAAATTTTGGCCCATCTTTCCATCGCAAAGAGTTTTTCGATTGACATTCTAAGTTGGCAGTGTGCCATGGAAGGTGTTTATGGACTCCTTCAGTAGTTTGAGTTGTGCCAATAGACTGTTGTAATGCCGTCAGCCAGACTCTTACAGCCGTTTCAATAGCTTGCTTCATTTCATTTTCGCCGTACTCATAGAATATACCTAGGGAGGAATAAATGGGAACAGAATTACATAATTTTTTACTAGCTGTACCCTGCAAACCTTTTGAATAGTTACATCACCCTTAGGCTTGATTGGTAAGCTATTATTTTTGGTTTCGGGCAGATCCGATTTTTTCATGATTGTATTTTAAACTGGAATACTGTTGAATTAATTCTTTACTTTCGATTTTAACGCACAACCCAAATCGCTTTTATATATATTATTATTAAGTGAGGCTTCTTTGTGGAATAAACTGAGACCAAATAAATTAAGACTCTACGTGTTTTGGTGAAAGTCAGGGATAATGTTTGACTATTTCGCAGATATTTGAATTCATCATAATGTCTATCTGGATAATATTGTGACACGATATCAACACTTTTTGGTGAAGCGAGACAATCTGGCAAGTTTAACGGAGCGTGGTGGTGTTGCCTTGGGTATATTTAGTGTGATATATAGAAAAGTAAACTTTACAGATTTTAGCACATGTAGCCACTATTGTGTTTAGAGTGGGGGTTACATTTATTACCGACATATTAGACAAATGTTGTCCACCTTCTGACACTTTTAAACTAAATTGCCTGATCATGTGATTAGTTTGGAGTGAAATTTTAAAGTTTGGGACCCCCAGATTTTCTTGCTGTCACCCTGATACATGTCATATAGTTTATGGTAAGTATTTGTGTACTCATGTCATATAGTTTTATGGTTAGTATTTGTGTACACGTCATATAGTTTTACGGTAAGTAATTGTGTACACATGTCATATAGTTTAATGTTTATTATTTGTGTACACGTTATATAGTTTTATGGTTAGTATTTGTGTACACATATCATATAGTTTATGGTAAGTATTTGTGTACTCATGTCATATAGTTTTATGGTTAGTATTTGTGTATACATGTCATATAGTTTATGGTAAGTATTTGTGTACTCATGTCATATAGTTTTATGGTTAGTATTTGTGTACACATGTCATATAGTTTTACGGTAAGTAATTATGTACACATGTCATATAGTTTTTGGTATTTGTGTACACATGTCATATAGTTTTATGTTTATTATTTGTGTACATGTCATATAGTTTTATGTTTATTATTTGTGTACACGTTACATAGTTTTATGGTTAGTATTTGTGTACACATATCATATAGTTTATGGTAAGTATTTGTGTACACATGTCATATAGTTTTATGTTTATTATTGTGTACACGTTATATAGTTTTATGTTTGGTATTTGTGTACACATGTCATATAGCTTTATGTTTGGTATTTGTGTACACGTTATATAGTTAAATGGTAAGTATTTGTGTACATGTCATATAGTTTTATGTTTATTATTTGTGTACACGTTATATAGTTTCATGTTTGGTATTTGTGTACTTTTTTTTCTACTTGCCAAATATTCCTAGAGGAAGATTGTTCGCAACCAGAAATTTATTTTTATTGATGGCTTCAAAAGTCAGGAACCAGAGGTACTCGTCGGTCATCAGTTTCAGACTTGAGGCAGACTCTAGAATTTTGATGGTGTCTTTTCTAAATAAAGACAATTAGAATTGACTGTCACAAACAAAGCTATAGAAGAACTGTTTGATTATTTAAAGTGCATTTACATATAGCTAGCTATGTAACATCACAGTTTTATTGTATTTTGTTTATTTGTTATCAATGCTTATTGAGAACTTATGGGCATAATATGTCAACTTGAAAACAACATTGCTGGCTTCGTTATAGTGTTTTTAAACATATCACATGCAAATTGCATAATACAGATCTTATAACATCACAACAAAACTACCCAATAAATTGTTTCAAATATTGTTTATGACTACAGCTTAAATAGAGATATCGAAGGCAAACAGCTTTAAATTCACATCACTACTAAAATGTTTTGAAAAAATGAAGGTACGACACATGAATATGTTAAGCTCGAGCAGACTAGTTTTGGACATTTCTTTCTTTTGAAAGTCGGGGTAGTTAAAAGGAACAATCAAATGTCTACATTCATTTATAATTCAGTGTAAATCCTGACATATCTGTCTATGTTGTGCTAGTAGTGATTTATATTTATATGTATATTTATTTATAGCACTTACTCGATACAATACAATAATATGATCCTCGCTTCAGATTTGACGAGTTTCTTCAAGTCATGGTGTACAATGGAGACATCCGATGTGTTGCTGATCTGTAGCTCGTCCAGTATATTAAATCTGAAAGTTTACATTAACTCTAATAATTATATATAACTCATCCAGTAAATAAAATAGAAAAGCTCACATTCGCAAGCTCTAATGGCAATTTATTTGATTTCAATTTATAAATATTTGATCGAGCTGTAAAAAAAACAACCCAGATGGTCGTGTTACATTTATGTCCACTGTATGGTGGTCGTGTTACATTTATGTCCACTGTATGGTGGTCGTGTTACATTTATGTCCACTGTATGATGGTCGTGTTACATTATGTCCACTGTATGGTGGTCGTGTTACATTGATGTCCACTGTATGGTGGTCGTGTTACATTGACGTCCACTGTATGGTGGTCGTGTTACATTGTGTCCACTGTATGGTGGTCGTGTTACATTATGTCCACTGTATCGTGACCATGTTACATTGTGCGCACTGTATGGCTGTCGTGTTACATTAAAGTCCACTGTATGGCGGTCGTGTTACATTATGCCCACTGTATGATGGTCGTGTTACATTGTGTCAACTGTATGGCGGTCCTGTTACATTAACGTTCACTGTTTGGTGGTCGTGTTACATTATGTCCACTGTATGGTGACCATGTTACATTTATGTCCACTGTATGGCGGACGTGTTACATTTATGTCCACTGTATGATGACCGTGTTACATTAACGTCCACTGTATGGCGGTCGTGTTAATTAACGTCCGCTGTATGGCGGTCGTGTTACATTGACGTCTACTGTGTGGTGGTCAGAGGTGTTAATAGAGGTCGGTGCGCCCTTGGCGGCAACTTTCCTGCTGTAAGAATGGGGTTTACATTTTGGGTATTCGATGCCGTGATACCTCGAAATGCGATCTAAATGCGTAAGAAATTGATAGATTTCCAAATCGTTCAAGTTTCGAATCAAATTTTCCCTTTAATAAAGTGTATAAAATAAACGAATTTCCACAAAAAAGACTATTTTCAAAACATTATGCCGCAGGCAAAGACCGGCATTACCTGAATTCGGTATATCGATACTGACGGAGGTGTTGCGTCTGCCGTGCTTAATTACCACAGACTCAGATTTATCGTTCAACCTCTAAATCAGTTTAGAGTGATTTTTTTGTCCCCGTTTTGTCTGTCTGTCCGTCATCACCCTAGATCTCAACAACCATAAGTCCTAGACCCATAATGTATATATCATTTTGTAGGTCTTGGCCTGCCATGTGTACATCAAAAGTTCATTTCGCGATATGACCTCTCAGGGCCGGGCTTCAGGGTTCCTAAGGGGCTTATATATTATATATAGATTACGAGCTAAACAAAGGGGCGTAATCATTATTAATTTTTGTAACAGTAATTAAACATGACTTACTTCCCTCTCTATTTATTCATTGAAAATGCTCTAAAACGTCCTGTTTTTACAGACTTAATTTTTGCTTGTTTTCATATTGATATATTTCATGTCAATATATTTCATGTCAATATATTTCATGTCAATATGTTTCATGTCAATAAATTTCATGTCAATATATTTCTTGTCAATATATTTAATGTCAATATGTTTCATGTCAATATTTTTCATGTCAATATGTTTCATGTCAATATATTTCATGTCAATATATTTCATGTCAATATATTTCATGTCAATATGTTTCATGTCAATATATTTCTTGTCAATATGTTTCATGTCAATATATTTCTTGTCAATATGTTTCATGTCAATATATTTAATGTCAATATGTTTCATGTCAATATATTTCTTGTCAATATATTTCATGTCAATATATTTCATGTCAATATATTTAATGTCAATATGTTTCATGTCAATATTTTTCATGTCAATATGTTTCATGTCAATATATTTCTTGTCAATATATTTCATGTCAATATATTTCTTGTCAATATGTTTCATGTCAATATATTTCTTGTCAATATGTTTCATGTCAATATATTCCATGTCAATATGTTTCATGTCAATATATTTAATGTCAATATGTTTCATGTCAATATATTTCTTGTCAATATGTTTCATGTCAATATGTTTCATGTCAATATATTTCTTGTCAATATGTTTCATGTCAATATGTTTCTTGTCAATATGTTTCATGTCAATATATTCCATGTCAATATGTTTCATGTCAATATATTTCTTGTCAATATGTTTCATGTCAATATATTTCTTATCAATATGTTTCATGTCAATATGTTTCTTGTCAATATATTCCATGTCAATATATTTCTTGTCAATATGTTTCATGTCAATATGTTTCATGTCAATATATTCCATGTCAATATATTTCTTGTCAATATTTTTCATGTCAATATGTTTCATGTCAATATGTTTCATGTCAATATATTTCTTGTCAATATGTTTTATGTCAATATGTTTCATGTCAATATATTTCTTGTCAATATATTTCATGTCAATATATTTCATGTCAATATATTTAATGTCAATATGTTTCATGTCAATATTTTTCATGTCAATATGTTTCATGTCAATATATTTCTTGTCAATATATTTCATGTCAATATATTTCTTGTCAATATGTTTCATGTCAATATATTTCTTGTCAATGTTTCATGTCAATATATTTCTTGTCAATATGTTTCATGTCAATATATTTAATGTCAATATGTTTCATGTCAATATATTTCTTGTCAATATGTTTCATGTCAATATGTTTCATGTCAATATATTTCTTGTCAATATGTTTCATGTCAATATGTTTCTTGTCAATATGTTTCATGTCAATATATTCCATGTCAATATGTTTCATGTCAATATATTTCTTGTCAATATGTTTCATGTCAATATATTTCTTATCAATATGTTTCATGTCAATATGTTTCATGTCAATATATTTAATGTCAATATGTTTCATGTCAATATATTTCTTGTCAATATATTTCATGTCAATATATTTCTTGTCAATATGTTTCATGTCAATATTTTTCATGTCAATATGTTTCATGTCAATATGTTTCATGTCAATATATTCCTTGTCAATATGTTTCATGTCAATATGTTTCATGTCAATATATTCCATGTCAATATATTTCTTGTCAATATGTTTTATGTCAATATGTTTCATGTCAATATGTTTCATGTCAATATGTTTCGTTCAGTTTTCAAGTCGTTCGAGCTCTTAGACGTTCGGTATAAAAATAGGGGACCGTAATTTTAGAGTTTTACAAGTTATTTACACCGCTGGTGGTGGTGTCACTGTTGTTGGTCGAGTCACTTTTAGTTCATTGTATCTAGGTCGAGCCACTTTTAGTTCACTGTTGTTGGTCGATTTTATTTTAGTTCACTGTTTGTTGGTCGAGTCACTTTTAGTTCATTGTATGTAGGTCGAGCCACTTTTAGTTCACTGCTTGTTGGTCGAGCCACTTTTAGTTTACTGTTTGTTGGTCGAGCCACTTTTAGTTCACTGTTTGTTGGTCGAGGCACTTTTAGTTCATTGTTTGTAGGTCGAGCCACTTTTAGTTCACTGTTTGTTGGTCGAGCCACTTTTAGTTCACTGTTTGTAGGTCGAGCCACTTTTAGTTCACTGTTTGTTGGTCGAGCCACTTTTAGTTCACTGTTGTTGATCGAGCCACTTTTAGTTCACTGTTTGTTGGTCGAGCCACTTTTAGTTCACTGTTTGTTGGTCGAGCCACTTTTAGTTCACTGTTTGTTGGTCGAGCCACCTTTAGTTCACTGTTTGTTGGTCGAGCCACCTTTAGTTCACTGTTTGTTGGTCGAGCCACCTTTAATTCACTGTTTGTTGGTCGAGCCACTTTTAGTTCACTGTTTGTTGGTCGAGACACTTTGAGTTCAGTGTATGTTAGTCGAGTCACTTTTAGTTCATTATATGTCGGTCGAGACACTTTTAGTTCATTGTATGTTAGTCGAATCACTTTTAGTTCATTGTTTGTTGGTCGAGCCACTTTTAGTTCACTGTTTGTTGGTCGAGCCACTTTTAGTTCACTGTTTGTTGGTCGAGACACTTTTAGTTCATTGTATGTAGGTCGAGCCACTTTTAGTTCATTGTATGTTAGTCGAATCACTTTTAGTTCATTGTATGTTGGTCGAGACACTTTAAGCTCACTTTATGTATGTCGTACCATATTTATATACTAGCCACAAAATCTCATAGCATATAATCGTTGCTACAGAATCTAACCCTGATGGCTTGTATAGACAATCTGCGCCTAATGTTCTGGATAGACTTGACGATCTTTTTCTGTGTTCTATTATTTTACCATTGGACCTAGATATACCGCCGTGCTAAATGTTTGATGGATAACTTTATTATTATTTTTGGTTTATTAAATAAAGAAGACTATAACAAAAAGTATCCCTATATTGATTTATTTCTTCAAACTCAAGGATTCAGATCTTATGTGCAATAGTTTGTTGTTATTAGACATCCCACGACCAGTAGTTTCTGTTAGCACGATCTAAATCAACAACAAGATGAAAACAGAATTCAATGTAACCAGTAAAAGAAAACAACCTTGGTGCCTTGTCTGTAGTGGAATTGTGTTTTTGTGTTTAGTGTCTGTTTTCACTACGTTCAAACTATGTAGATAACAGTTGTAAAACTAGATAGTCTAAATTATCTAAGCCCTGTGGCATCTGCCCATCTGACGTTCACTGATTATGACATACAGGGTTAAGAATAAAATAAATATCTAACAATGATTCGATCAAAAACAGTTATTGCTTTCTTAGAGGTTGTGTGTGTGCGTGTGTGTGTGTGAG
Source organism: Bulinus truncatus (assembly GCA_021962125.1). NCBI lineage: Eukaryota > Metazoa > Mollusca > Gastropoda > Planorbidae > Bulinus > Bulinus truncatus. Next base: position 266,250 of record JAGDYQ010000384.1, on the reverse strand, counting down.
AGAGAGAGAGAGAGAGAGGAGAGAAAGAAGATAGGGGCCACAAGGAGACAGATGCTGTGGGTGAAATGAAATCAATACTCACACACAGACACACTGAGAATCACACACAGCTGCTAGGAAAGTTGAGAGGTTAAAAACACAATAACAAAAGTAATTTTCATGTGATATACTCTACTAGACTAAACTGACTTATCATGTGATAGACTCTACTAGACTAAACTGACTTATCATGTGATAGACTCTACTAGACTAAACTGACTTATCATGTGATAGATTCTACTAGACTAAACTGACTTATAAATAGTATAGATATTATCGGAGACAATAATCTCAGAAAACATGTAAATAGTATTAATTAATTAAATTGGAGATATCTACATTAAAAATACTATTACATCTTTTTCCATGTAAGTTACCTCTTGGCTTTAAAGTACCTTGTTTGTGAGTCGTAATTAAATACACAGTACATAAATTGTATTGTTTAAAGATATCATAAATACATATATGTGTATGCCTAAAGACATAAATGCATCATACATGAGAATAATTATGTACATAATAATTAGATACATGTGCATGTTTGTAAACATCATAAATACATAATTGTGTATGTTTGTAGAAATCATTCTTTCATTTATTACATCGCGGCTCGGTTTAGTATATTTTTTAACAAAAACTTATTAACCTCATTCTAGGCTAAATCTGTATTATAGAACTTTCCTTGTATTATATGCCGGACAATACTCTAGAAGTAAAGATCTATATATTATTGTATTGAGAGTCAGACAATATTCTAGAAGTAAAGATCTATATGTTGTATTGTGAGTCAGACAATATTCTAGAAGTAAAGATCTATTTGTTGTATTCTATGCCAGACAATATTCTAGAAGATATACAGGGTTGTTAACAATACTCTTAAATTGTTTCGTCAATACCGATACCAATACTTCATTAAAATAGTATCGCCAATACCAATACAAATACTCAAGTAAAAATGTATTGCCAAAATCGATACCAATACAGTACCAATACTTTTGAGAACAGCAAAATATTTTAATTTTCAAAAAAGTTAAAACAATAAAATACAATGTCAAAGCACAATTTTTAGGCCAATCACTTCACCACTTGGCAGCACGTAAGAAGACCATCATTTTAAAATGATCATTGGTTAGCCTTGAACGTAATGGCATGAAAACACGCCCACCCAAAGAAAACAGGCGTTCAACTGCAGCACTAGCCGGAAGTCCAGTGTTCAGTTGCAGGTATAGTTTCTTAATACTTGGGTAGGCTGCTAATGACAGCGTTTCTGGTGATTTATCTTCAAGATATCTGTCTACTTCAGCAGAACTGTTGCTATTAAGCAACTCGTCCTGCTCCATCCGCCGCGCAGTAAAACAAGCAAAAAAATCTGTAGATTCGGATATCGGTACTGCTGACTGTACTGAAGGTGCACCATCCTGCCGAGTAAGTTGAATTGGAACTGCACTCAGTGCACTGCACGAACGCTTTAAGGTTTGTACATTTCATCCTTGTGATCCAAGCTGTCAATCCAGTCGGTCTTAAATTTTGGATTGACAACTGCTGCCAGTTTTGCCTCTGGGTCCGAAAATATATAATCGAATCGCGCATTAATTCCATCAATAACAGCTCTGGCAAGGGGTTCACACACCGTGAGCGGGTGTTTATGTCGCACAATCATTTCCTGTAGTTGGCCTTTTATAACGGTTAGTGTGGGCAGCAAATAGCCAAATCCAATATTATTTTCTCCTTGCAAAATGTCCAGTCCACGACACAATGGAGCAAATACTTCAATGTATTCTGCTATGAATATTTTCTGCTTCGGAGTCAGTCTCTTGATGTCAAGGTCATCAAACAACATATCAAGTTTAACTTCTAATTCTGGATTGGATAGTAAGCAATGTATTTTTACAACAGAATCGTAAGTGGAATTCCACCGAGTGTCACCGGGAGTAACGAGATACGTGCCGATTGCCGCTTTGATTGCATCTGCAGCCAAAGATGAGCGATTTTGTTTGTTCCAGATAGCTACTAACTTTGCAAATGTTGACACTGACAACCGTTTGGTTACTTCTTGTAGTACTTTAGCATCACGCGTAACAACAAGATTTAACAAGTGGCATGCACATTTACGATGTGGCGGTAGCTGGTAAATAATCTTTTCATGTTCGTCATCATTAACACATGGTGGATTCAGTAAATCATCAATTTGTTCAAATTCCATATCCACATCTTCATCATCCTGTTGCTCCTGACTGTGATCTTCATTTAAATCCACATTGTTTATACTTAAATTCATCATTTCATCTTTATTCAGCCCAAAACAGCGAAATGCTTTTAAAAAATTTGATCCGCTGTCTGTTACAGTGAAAGAAATTTTGTCACTTATTTCATATTCTCTGTTGATTGCTTCTAGTGTTTTGGCAATTAAATCATAGGTATGTCGGCCAACTATTCTACGCACGGCCAAGCAGCAGCCTTTTCGCTCAAGTGACTCAGGTTCTAACCAATGCACAGTAACACCAATAAAACTTCTTCGTCTGGACGTCCAGCAATCGGCAGTTGTACAGACAGTATTAATTGAAGCCAACTTATCTTTCAGCTGCTGCCTACGAAGTTCAAATCTATGTTCCAGTTGTTTTGTCAATGTTTGTCGACAGCGATGCATCATTTGTTGCCTGGTAAGTCTATTAATTAACGTTCTGAAACTAGCGGTGTCGATATGATGGAAAGGCAAGACTGAATCAATTAGATAATCCATAACCCATTCATCTAATAAATGCTGAGTGACGGGCTGGCAAAATGTAATCTTGGCTTGTTTCAATGCTGGTCCATTGCAATGAGAACTACCACCAGTGTCATCGTCATTGCTATTGTTACTTCCACTATTAATTTCAGTTGAGTGTCTCTTCTTTCGTATCAATTTTTCATGAATTATATTACAAGCAATCTCAAACTTGGTAAGTAATGCTCCATGACGTCTCTGTGAAAAAATAATAATAATCCAAGTAATGTATGTGTGCAGTGTCACAACTTATCCATAAATAAAATATTAAAGTTATTCAAATAGTTCTATTGACCTACAAGTAATTAATAATGAGAAATATATTAAGCTAACTTAGCTTTTGTAAATTCTAACGTTCTAGTTGTTTTACGTTTTAAAACCTTATTTATAATATTCATTTATTTAAAATTTACCTCTATATGCTTCTTCAAATTTTGTCTTGACTGGTTATGGCACGATATAGACTTGTTAGTCAATCCGGGCGGGCAGTGTAAGCATTTATACAGTGAATTGCCCTTTTGTCAGCTGGTCCCAGGTATTTGAAAAAATCGGTAGGAATATTAATTGTCTCATCTGCCATGACTACTTACAGATGACTGAGTGCAACGACTAGTGCGTACTTCAATGTTTTAAATGCAATAAAAATATACAACTAGGGAGCGACCGATATGCCTTTTTACCGATAGTCCGATACCGATATTTTCTTTTTAATCAACAAAAATGCCAAACACGTGTTATTCTCGTGCTATATAGTTCCCAATATAATGACGAATGTCAACCCATGTTCACCCCTTCTCTGTCATATTTTGTAACACTTCGCCCACTCGTAGGTCTTGTTTACCCCCCCCCCCGCCCCCAACTTCCCATCCCAAAAAAATACACACAGATGTTCACTAATTGTTTCATTCAAGGTCATACATTAGAATTAAGAAATGCCAATCCTATTGTTTCAAGGTCATATCGCTGATGTAATGTTATGTAGACGTGACAATTTCTGTGTACGGGGTTTTTTTTCCTTTTTTTTTAAATCTTGTCTGATCTGGTTATAGAATTGTGTTATTTACTGATTTTTTTTCTGCAACTCTGTAACAACTGTTACTATAATCAAATATAATTAAAAGAAAATGTATAATGTTGACACATGAAAGAACAACAGAAGATGAAACAATGAAAAATGAAAGCCGACCGATCAATAAAATAATTTTACTTTGAACGTTTGAAAATTGCCATGCGGTTGCATCAAAGAGTTTCATTTTACAAGATATTTTTTTTATTAATTTGTTAATTTTCATGTATTTATATTCAATTAATTGTTATTAACCACCCATAATTTTATTGTTTGTTGAACTCAGTATATAATTTAATAATATAATATGTGTTAATTAAATGATGATGTTTTATTACAAAGTTTTCAATTTTAATTACATCATGCAGTCTTAGAATTTAAAACCATTCAATTAATTATGTTTAATAAAATGTAGTAAACACTAAAATAATGAATTAATGCATAAAAACAATATATAAAAATAAATAAGTTACTGATAGATCGATAAAAAAGAAATAAAGTTTTCTTTTCTGTCGTTCATTGAAACATTGAACAAATAGTTGATAGAAAGAAAGTAAATGAATGAAAGAGTATAAGAATAAAATTTATAGACATAGGCGCGCGAAGCAAGAACTTCAAAAGAAAATTTATTTTTTCCTTCAACTCGCCGAACGTGGTTGTATTGGTGGGGAGGTGGGTGGTGTTAGTATTGGTGGAGAGGTGGGTGGTGTTAGTATTGGTGGGGAGGTGGATGCTGTTAGTATTGGTGGGGAGGTGGGTGGTGTTAGTATTGGTGGGGAGGTGGGTGGTGTTAGTATTGGTGGGTAGGTGGGTGGTGTTAGTATTGGTGGGTAGGTGGGTGGTGTTAGTATTGGTGGGTAGGTGGGTGGTGTTAGTATTGGTGGGGAGGTGGGTGGTGTTAGTATTGGTGGGGAGGTGGGTGGTGTTAGTATTGGTGGGGAGGTGGGTGGTGTTAGTATTGGTGGGTAGGTGGGTGGTGTTAGTATTGGTGGGGAGGTGGGTGGTGTTAGTATTGGTGGGGAGGTGGGTGGTGTTAGTATTGGTGGGGAGGTGGGTGGTGTTAGTATTGGTGGGGAGGTGGGTGGTGTTAGTATTGGTGGGGAGGTGGGTGGTGTTAGTATTGGTGGGGAGGTGGGTGGTGTTAGTATTGGTGGGGGAGGTGGGTGGTGTTAGTATTGGTGGGGAGGTGGGTGGTGTTAGTATTGGTGGGGAGGTGGGTGGTGTTAGTATTGGTGGGGAGGTGGGTGGTGTTAGTATTGGTGGGTAGGTGGGTGGTGTTAGTATTGGTGGGGAGGTGGGTGGTGTTAGTATTGGTGGGGAGGTGGGTGGTGTTAGTATTGGTGGGGAGGTGGGTGGTGTTAGTATTGGTGGGGAGGTGGGTGGTGTTAGTATTGGTGGGGGTTGTTGGCTATGATGACTAGTAGTGATTTAATGTATGTAGCCTAGATTACTCTTAAAACAAGGCATTAAAATCGCTATTGTTTTTCTGCAAATAGCTAATAGTGGCAATAGAAAAGTATTGGTATCGAGTATCGAAAATTTTTCGTTTAAAATGTATCGGCGATACACAAATCAATACTTGTTACAAAAAGGATCGGCAATAAAGCAACCAATACTAAAAAAGTATCGCCGATACTGTATTGGCCGATACCGATACTTCGATACTAACAACCCTGAAGATATATATGTTATTGTATTGTGAGTCAGACAATATTCTAGAAGTAAAAGTCTTGGTGTTAGTGCATTGTGAGTCAGACAATATTCTAGAAATAAAGATCTTGGTGTTAGTGCATTGTGAGTCAGACAATATTCTAGAAGTAAAGATCTCTACTGTCAATATTCTAGAAGTAAAGATCTCTACTGTCAATATTCTAGAAGTAAAGATCTCTACTGTCAATATTCTAGAAGTAAAGATCTCTGCTTACTTGAAACCCTTCTGTCCACTGTTGCTATTCATATCAATGACCAGAATTCTAACGGCGGCAATGAAAGCGTCATGTCCAGTGTCTGAAGTGTAGACCAAGCTGAAGTCTGTCCAGTTGTAATGACGTAGGACACTCAGAATGGCCGCTGCTTGATGGTGCAGGGTAGGGGAGATGTTCAGTTGGAGATGATCAGATTCTCTCTGTGAACACAATGGCAATTAATTAATTAATTAATTAAAAAATATTAGATGTAAGCAATCTTGTTCTGACAGAACATTATATGAAGACTTAAACAAATAATAAATAAACAAACTGTAAAAACATTATATTTAGACATATAATAAACGAATTATTACATAAAATGTTTAAAAAGATATATATATATATATATATATATATATATATATATATATATATATATATATACTAGCTGAACAGGCCCGGTACCCGGACCGGCTATTTGGCACGCAGTTGGAGTTGAAAATGGTGATGAGCTCACAACACCATATCATTGACTAATCTTAATTCATTCATAATATTTTAAAGGACTCTTTCTCAATAGTTATTTTTTTAATAATGTAACAATTCTCTTTCACTCAGCCCCACACCCATCCTTCCCTCCATACCGCCCCCGCCTGCCACCCCCCTTCCACTAAAGACATGCCCGAATCGCAGTGGGTCTCAATGTACAAAATTACAAAAAGGGGCATTTAGTATAACTGCATGTTCACCCTGTTAACAATACCACGTGACACCTATCCCCCCCCCCCCGTTAAACACTCCTTTCCCAACCCTACACCCCCATTCCAACAGCTCTTTTTTTATAATTTTATAATTTATCATGTTTAACATGACGTATTTAAAAAAAAAAGAGAGACGTGAGGTTAAAAAATTAGCGGTGTTGCAACTTGAATCGTCTGCTTGACCCCCCCCCCCTTTCTGCAACCGTTTGGTTTATTCCCACCCCTATCCCAACCAACTCGGTAATATATATTTGAACGCGTTAACAATCAGTCGATGTACAAAAAATAGCTTTTTATATAATTCATACCAAAGAAAATAATCCTCATTATGGGTACAGAAGCTTAACAAAAACAACCCCCGACTATTAAACATAATTTGCGCACACTACTCAATATCATTTAAAAATTTTAATTCATCAATAAGAAATCCTTGTTGTGTTTAGAATTCTGCAGCATTTCATTTTTGTTCAAGAAAGATACATTTGATAAACAAAATGCGCACCAAACATGCTCTCATTTAACATACATTGTCACTTTTTAGTTTCTATAATTTTGGAATTCCCCAGACTATTTTTATAGAGCCGGTCGATGACATGAACTATTTTTTTTTAACTCCGCAAAGGTGTGACGTAGAACTCAGACTTTTTTTTAGCGATGTAAGCTTTCAACCCGTACGGTGCCGTGTATTTTTAACGTAATGACATGCGGCTTTTATCGCCATGAGGATACTTTACACCGCACGGTGTGTAGATCTGTCGAACGTACGCATAGGTTAGACGATTATATATATATATATATATATATATATATATACATATATATATATATATATATATATATATATATATATACAGTTTAATGTGCAAGTACAATAAAATACTACGTTACATTTAAAAATCTTCTACTTGGTCAATAAATTAAACATTTAACACTATTATATTCAGACATACACTGATTTAATGTAAAGAAACGAGTTCATCGAAGTGTATACCAGAGCTTAAAAATTGGTTCTATGAAGCGATATTAGAATATGTCAGTGCAATGTTCCTTACACAACACATACTCCTACTACATGTATGTCGCTGGAACTGTTAAATAGTCATTAAGTGACATTGTAATATAGTCCAGAATAATGAAAAAGTAACAAATCACAGTAATGCGCTCATTGTTCACAATAGCAGACAAATACGGCAACAAAGAATCCGTATAAATAAGGATATCGTGTAAGAAAGTAAGAAACCGAATCGAACTGGCGCGCAGGTGCTGTATCGTGCCACACCAACTTGGCTCATTGCTGCAAAATGGTAGAGGAAAACAAATTTATTTGATCTTTATTGCAATGCTTCGTTTTGATTTTAACATTGAAAGAATTAATTACTGCTTAAACAAATAATCCTAAGTAATTAGCGTTGACGGGTAAAACGTAATTTGTGACGTATGAAAACAATGCAGCATACTGTTTTGAATAACTTCTAAGTGCAGCATACTGATTTGAAATAATTCTAAGTGCAACATACTGTTTTGCTACACACAAATGATATTTTTTTAGGAATATTTTAATGAATGTAAATAATTACATTCATTAAAATCACTTTATTCCTTTTTAAACCAAATATTATATTAAACATATCCAACATATGTCAATAGCATTTAAAACTAAAAACACTATTATTTTAACAATTGCTTCCAATCCAGTAATGAAATGTTAATTAAATTAAATGTCTATAAATTCTACATTCCTGTAATTATAAGCATATATTTGTCATCAATAATATGTATATTTCTCATGGCTATTGTCTCCACTTTCAACTTTTGTTTTTTTTTTTTATTTTCTCACTGCCTATCCAGGGAAACTGGTAAATATTGATCTACTAAGGCTTAAGACTTCATGAAAAAAAAAAAAGAAATATTTCTAACGTGTTTGAATATTTCATTCTAATCAATGTTCACATATTGAACTTTGTCTGAAGCTGTTTCATGATAGCAAAAGATATTCACGAAGAATTTCGCAGAAAATATTTATTATTTAATAGAAATTTATTTTATCAAGATTTTTCCAGACGTATCAGGATTGAGCTTTCTAATAAAAAAACAACTTTATTTACTCTAATCAATAGCTGATGTAAAAACTGTAAAACCTGAACGTATAGTTTCTAGATACTGTTACAATATTCTAGCCAGTACTGTTACACTCTATTGATCCATCATTAAATGTCCAGACAAGTGATCATCCACTGAAGTGATATGTTGTCCTGTGTCCACTTGGAAGGATCTGTGGCCACTACTCCACCCACATTAAACTACCTGACCTTTGACTGATCACGAACTGTGTTTAATGTGTCATGGAGTCGACAGTGTCAGACGGAAGATACAATGTATGATTATGTGGAGTGTGTGTCATGGAGTGTAGAGTCTCAGACGGGAGATACAATGTATGATTATGTGGAGTGTGTGTCATGGAGTGTACAGTGTCAGACGGGAGATACAATGTACGATTATGTGGAGTGTGTGTGTCATGGAGTGTATAGATTGTCAAGGAGTGTATTTGTCTCAGTGGCAGAGCTAAAGGTGTCGAGGGGGCATACCGCCCCGGATGACAACATTTGGAGGGAGACACAATGTCAATCCAATAATTTTTTTCAGCCAGGCTATGGTGCGAAAATTGTCTGAAAAAGGAATTGTGTTAAAAGCCCAACCAACACAGGTCATTTGGAATTCGTCAAAATTATTGTCTGGGCGAGTACAGTTTTTTTTTTGGATAGTAATTTGTCTTATATTTTTCTAATTATTTATTTCGAACACTATTGTTGATTAACAGGAATCCTCTATCAAAATAATAAACACATATATGGCACTTACTAATTGTATAACAAACATCATTTCATGTCTTATAGGTCCTTGGCTATACTGGGTCAAATATTGCTGAAAACTGTCTGAAGTGTAATGTTTGGAAATTTTTAGGGCATTCTGTGTGTAAGCTACATTTAAGATAAATACATCGTTCAACTTAAGACAAAAGAATGAGTAAATACTGAAAATTTCAGCCAGATACCTCGTTTAGTTTTTGAAATATTCAGTTCAAATATCGCGAAAATGTAAATGTCATGCGAACTCGCGACTACCCTTAAAAATTTTAAAAATCATATCTCAGAAAGTTTTTGATCAAATGGCCTGAAATTTGCAGGAATCACTCAACTTTGAATGTACCACAAGCCCTGAAAATTTCAAGAAGATCTGAGGGGGTCGGGTGAACACCACTGGTTGAGTTGACATGGAATGACCCAACTCTGAATTGCAATTCCAATAGGACCTAAAAATCCTCGAGTACCAGTTGTTGGACCATCAAGGTGTTTGATTAAATGCCGAAGTAGCAATTCATTAGCGACTGACATTGAATATGATTTTTCAATTTTTCTTCTATAAGCCGTATCACGCCACCTTTGGAACCTGTATTGCTTGCTGTAACAAAGCCAACATCTTCTAAACTTGCTGTAGCTATTGCGGCACCTGCTCTGTCTGAAATTCCATATCTATCGCAAATCTTTGCAACATTTGGCAGCATTATACGCATTTGTTGAGTGATTAAAGTTGATTTCACTGGGTTAGTACTAGAGTGGGTATAATCATCTTTTTCATCTTCCACCGTAGAATCGGATGCTGTGGAAGGAACATCTGGCACCAATTGTTTCTTTGAGCTAGATACAATCGATTGTTTACTTTCATAGCGCATATGTCTGGATCCTATGGCTACTTTCCTTGCAATGCTTTTTTCCCTCTTCCTGGATGTTTTTACATCTATTTTACCGACGTACATCATTCTTAAGGTTCTTTGGTCTTCTAGGAAGTCTTTTTCTTCCAGTGCTGCAGTGGGAATCGGCAAGACACATCTTAGATTTACATTTGCAAGCGGCAATATCAAACAAAGCGTTTTACTGCGTTTTGCAAACTCTGTCAGTTTGTTTCTACAGCTGTTGTCATTCTGCCGTCCTTTAAATTTTTCAACAACTTTCTGTAAGAATCATAGTAAGTACTTATCATCTTTACTACTCGCTTGTGGCTGATGGTCGGTATGAAAGCCTTTTCCCCGATGGATTCTATGGCTGCAGCAACAATACCTAACAATTCCGCAACAGTAGATTTTCTTTCTGTCGTACATTTTAAGTCATGTTTCTTTAGCAAATATTTTCATAATATCTTAATATGTTGGGAGAACATTACATGGTAAATCCTTCGATGAACCAAATACAGGACATTCAGCCTAACGACGTGTAGATGTAGTTTTGTTGATGGAACTTAGAGTCATGTGAATCAGGAATTGTTGTTAAAAAAATGTTCATCGCTAGCTCCGTAGAGACCACCACAACTGTGAATTAATTATTAAATATATTATTTAAGATAATCATTTAATAATTTAAACAATTACTATATTCAATTCTGTCTTTTAAAAGAAGTTTATAAACTGATAGATAACTTATGGATATTTACCGTAGTTACAGCCAGGTTTTCCATAATAAATATTCTTAAAATTTCAAAAGTACCTTTATTATCACTCAATTGACTGCTTCATTGTTTACAAAGATTTAAAAAATGAAAGTATAATACTTCCTGGTACGGGCGCAAAAGTTAGATGTTGACTGTTGTTGACTGTTGTTGATTGTTGTTGATTGTTGTTTCGCTAGGATTATAATTAAATGGTTGAATAAAGCGAAAATTTCAACTGGGTTGGGGCACCGGTAAACATCAACGGATATTGTAAATATTTAACAGTTGGATTTTTATATTTATTATGCAACTTTTTTTCAGTATTAGATTTTGATAAAAATTTTAAAAAAGTTCACTCCACCCTACTGTATAAAGAACAGTGTGTCGTAGCATGCACAGTGTGTCGTTGATGGCACAAAGTGCCGTGAAGTGTGTTCCGTATCATTGAGTGTGCAACGTGTCAAGGGTTGTGCAACGTGTCAGGGGGTGTAGGCTACAACATATCAAGGAGTGTGCAACGTGTCAAGGGATGTATAACGTGTCAAGGGGTGTACAACATGTCAAGAGATGTATAACGTGTCAAGGGGTGTACAACATGTCAAGGGGTGCACAACGTGTCAAGGGGTGTACAACGTGTCAAAGGGTGTACAACGTGTCAAGGGGTGTGCAACGTATCAAGGAGTGTGCAACGCGTCAAGGGGTGTACAACGTGTCAAGGAAGGCTGCGTGTGTCAGGGAATGTACAAAAGATCTGTTAAAACTGTAACATTTAGTAAGTCTCAAGAACAAAAATCACCATATTCAATTTGTTCAATCAATACATGTTTTAATTTGTATTATTAGTTTCTATGTTCTTAGTTTATTTATAAATATTTTAAGTTATAAGAATGTATGAGAAATATTTGACATACATTTTAGCGGTCGAATAATGCCTGTTCTATAAACCTAATTCATTTAGTATTTAAATGTCCAGTGTCTCAGTGTCAGTTAAACTGACCTACGTCATGTTGTATTTAACTACCCAGTGACCAGAAATCTCATCAGGGGAGGACACGACAAACCTAATGATGACCTGTACGTGACCAAGGGCTATTCACTTAACTTTAATGTCCGTGACTTAATTGAAGAGGATTAAAAGTTCTAATGAGACCAGAAAATTGATTCATTCCTGTCTCACAAGATTGTTGAATCTCTCACAGCTGTTCAATAACAATGTCTAGTAAAATGACTATTTTTGAAATGTCTAGAAAAACGACTACTTTTGAAATATCTAGTAGAATGACTACTTTTGAAATTAGAAAAATCACTACTTATGAAATGTCTAGTAAAACGACTACTTTTGAAATGTCTAGTAAAATGATTACTTTTGAACTGGTTTCTACTATATGTGTCGCATAAGAACTAAACGAACTCTACGATCTGTGAAGAGTGTAGAATAAAAACAAAAGAATTTTAGAAAGCACTATTTATATAGATAACACCAAGTATTTATAAAGCACACACCAATTATTTAAATAGAACACACCAAGTATTTTTATAGAACACCCCAAGTATTTATAAAGCACATAACAAGTATTTATAAAGCACATAACAAGTATTTATAAAGCACATAACAAGTATTTATAAAGTACATAACAAGTATTTATAAAGCACATAACAAGTATTTATAAAGTACATAACAAGTATTTATGCAGAACACATCAAGGTTTATTCGGCTAGTGGTATTGACTTTTTTCATATATCGTCTACATTCAAACATAATATTGTTAAAATTTTCTTAGCCAATCAATATATTGAATGCTCAGATTTAAACCTATTATTTAAAAAAAATTAAATACGCTGACCTCATAAACATTTGTTTTATACAACATACATTTCACATAAATTTTGTTTTATACAACATACATTTCACATAAACATTTGTTTTGTACAACATACATTTCACATAAACATTTGTTTTATACAACATACATTTCACATAAACATTTGTTTTATACAACATACATTTCACATAAACATTTCTTTTATACAACATAATTTTACATAAGATTCGTACCGACTGTATTTCATACCAGATCGATATATAAAAAACATAAACCAAATATGGCCGAATATTTCTTACTATTTTTTTTTGTGCATTTTATGTTAAAGTAACTATAATATGGTAATTTTACTATTTCAAATATAAAGAAGCCATCGTGTTTTTAAAACATGGTTTTGATGCATTGTTTATTTAACACAACATTCATTTATATATATCGCTGATTTCTGTTTTATGAAGCATGTTTCTTTCATCCCTATTTCTTTAGTTAACAAACAGTTACAAACAAAACCTTTCAAACAACGCTAAAGCTTATCTAGCCTTTATTTTCAAGATATTTATTTCAACTTACAGCTTTTGTCTGTTACTGAAGATCTAATTTGAGAATCAAACATTTTAAACAGTTTGATCTTTGTAAATATCTCGAGATTTCATGTAATTTGAGAATCGAACATTTCAACTGTTTGTAAATAAACTGAAAATCTAGTTGTTTTTTTTTTAAAATAAACATCTTTAAAATTTTCTGCGATCGATTTTACAATGTTTACAGCATTAATAGGACAATGTGCAAATTGAACAAAACACTTGGTCAGTGAGTAAATTAGATTTCACACCAGGACAGCCACAGTCAAACTACAGCACGTGGGTTAAATCCTGCCCGTCAGACTGTTTCAGAGAGTGAAGTTCTAACCATTTATCTTATGACTTTTACATTAAATTATATTAGTTGATGTTAACAATATATGACTTTTACATTTAATTATATTAGTTGATGTCAACAATTTATGACTTTTAAATTTAATTATATTATTTGATGTCAACAATTTATGACCTTTACATTTAATTATATTAGTTGATGTTAACACTCAATCTATCAACTCTTGGTCTGGCCCATCGGTTAAATTTACGAACCAAATGTAGCCCGCAAATAGTTTGCACACTAGGACAATGTGTTACTTGAACATCACACTAGGACAATGTGTCACTTGAACATCACACTAGGACTATGAGTCACTTGAACATCACTGTATAAGAATGAGTCACTTGAACATCCCTCTACATCAATGAGTCACTTGAACATCACACTAAGACAATGAGCCACTTGGACATCACACTAGGACAATGAGTCACTTGAACATCACACTAGGACAATGAGTCACTTGGACATCACTGTTTAAGAAAGAGTTACTTGAACATCCCTCTATAACAATGAGTCATTTGAATATCACTGTATAGGAATCAGTTACTTGAACATCACTGTTTAAGAATGAGTCACTTGAACATCCCTCTACATCAATGAGTCACTTGAACATCACACTAAGACAATGAGCCACTTGGACATCACACTAGGACAATGAGTCACTTGAACATCACACTAGGACAATGAGTCACTTGGACATCACTGTTTAAGAAAGAGTTACTTGAACATCCCTCTATAACAATGAGTCATTTGAATATCACTGTATAGGAATCAGTTACTTGAACATCACTGTTTAAGAATGAGTCACTTGAACATCCCTCTACATCAATGAGTCACTTGAACATCACACTAAGACAATGAGCCACTTGGACATCACACTAGAACAATGAGTCACTTGAACATCACACTAGGACAATGAGTCACTTGAACATCACTGTTTAAGAAAGAGTTACTTGAACATCCCTCTATAACAATGAGTCATTTGAATATCACTGTATAGGAATCAGTTACTTGAACATCACTGTTTAAGAATGAGTCACTTGAACATCCCTCTATATCAATGAGTCACTTGAAAATCACACTAGGACTATTGGTCACTTGAACATTACACTGGGACAGTTAATCTAGTGAGCATCACACTGGAACAATGAGTTAAGTGTACATCACACTAGAACAATTAGTTTAGTGTACATTACACTGGAACAATGAGTTAAGTGTACATCACACTGGAACAATGAGTTAAGTGTACATCACACTGGAACAATGAGTCAAGTGTACATCAGTACATCACACTGGAACAATAAGTTAAGTGTACATCAGTACATCACACTGGAACAATGAGTCAAGTGTACATCACACTGGAACAATGAGTCAAGTGTATATCACACTGGAACAATGAGTCAAGTGTACATCAGTACATCACACTGGAACAATAAGTTAAGTGTACATCAGTACATCACACTGGAACAATGAGTCAAGTGTACATCACACTGGAACAATGAGTTAAGTGTACATCACACTGGAACAATGAGTCAAGTGTATATCACACATGTAGTGAGGAATTGAGAAAAGTAAAGGGAGAGGGAAAAATAAAGACATTTAAAAATATAAAATGTTTACTGCATTTAATCTTTAGACCTTGGAAAATTCCAACTCAAATTTAAATACAAATTTCAACACACACACGCACGCACACACAAGAGACGAAGTTGAAGGACGTGGAGACATTAAGAGTTTCACATGGAACAGGAAGCCTGGACTGATGGAGAGATGGTGTGAACAACAAAGAGAGATAGACAGAAAAAAAATTTAGAGAGATGAAGATTTGAAAAGAAAACATAGAGCACTTAAATCTCAACTATTTTACATCGGAACAGAATCTACATGTCAGACATTATTATATTGACTTACAGATTAATTTATATCATTATCAGACTTTGTATTAACATTGATACCGTCTACTGTAAGATGATCGTGAGCCGACTTTAGACTGTTCGTATAAAGTCATAAGAATACAACATAGAACTAGACTTGTTATGGGGCATTCATTTGATAGAATGTATATAGTCATACGAATGCAACATAGAACTAGACTTGTTATGGGGCATTCATTTGATAGAAAGTATAGGCTATAGTCTGAAGAATACAACATAGAACTGGACTTGTTATGGGGCATTCATTTGATAGAATGTATGGGCTATAGTCTGAAGAATACAACACAGAACTAGACTTTTTATGGGGCATTCATTTAATATTACGTATATATTGTTGAGAATACAACATAGAACTAGACATGTTATGGGGCATTCATTTAATATTACGTATATATTGTTGAGAATACAACATAGAACTAGACTTGTTATGGGGCATTCATTTGATAGAAAGTATATAGTCTGAAGAATGCTACATAGAACTAGACCTGTTATGGAGCATTCATTTAATATTACGTATATATTGTTGAGAATACAACATAGAGCTAGAAATGCTATCTGATTAGTATCTACTTGTTTGCAAGAGAATTTCTTCAAATTTGGCCTAAAATTTAAACAAATATATTTAATCCATTTACCATATATACATTTTTTGCTAAATACCTTCTCCCTACCTGTTGCTTTGTTTTTGACTACAACTACTAGTACAAACCAATAAGTAACAGTCTGCTGACCTTATCTGTTGCTCCAATGTACTCAGGTCCCCAGCTGATGACCGGTATGTCCAGTGTAGATAACAAATTTGACACGTACTGGGCACTGGACCAACTTCTGGAATGATAGAACGGGTTGACCAGATGGACCACGGTGGTGGTATTGGACAGCAGAATGTCGTCACAGAAAGCCTGAAGAAAGATCAGTTTGAATAACATTGTTTCAGTTGAAATATATTTAGGCATAGAACATTGTTTCAGTTGAAATATATTTAGGCCTAGAACATTGTTTCAGTTGAAATATACTTAACCATAAAACATTGTTTCAGTTAAAATATACTTAACCATAAAACATTGTTTCAGTTGAAATATATTTA
Organism: Bulinus truncatus; assembly: GCA_021962125.1. Classification (NCBI taxonomy): domain Eukaryota; kingdom Metazoa; phylum Mollusca; class Gastropoda; family Planorbidae; genus Bulinus; species Bulinus truncatus. Next base: position 249,469 of record JAGDYQ010000384.1, on the reverse strand, counting down.
GGCATAGAACATTGTTTCAGTTGAAATATATTTAGGCCTAGAACATTGTTTCAGTTGAAATATATTTAGGCCTAGAACATTGTTTCAATTGAAATATATTTAGGCCTAGAACATTGTTTCAGTTGAAATATATTTAGGCCTAGAACATTGTTTCAGTTGAAATATACTTAGGCCTAGAACATTGTTTCAATTGAGATATATTTAGGAATAGAACATTGTTTCAATTGAGATATATTTAGGCATAGAACATTGTTTCAATTGAGATATATTTAGGCCTAGAACATTGTTTCAATTGAGATATATTTAGGCGTAGAACATTGTTTCAATTGAGATATATTTAGGCGTAGAACATTGTTTCAATTGAGATATATTTAGGCATAGAACATTGTTTCAATTGAGATATATTTAGGCATAGAACATTATTTCAATTGAGATATATTTAGGCATAGAACATTGTTTCAAATGAGATATATTTAGGCATGGAACATTGTTTCAATTGAGATATATTTAGGCATAGAACATTGTTTCAATTGAGATATATTTAGGCATAGAACATGTTGTGTTAGTAGAAATATGTTTAGGCCTGGAACACGTTTTATTGCTCCCGTTATAATATTGAAGCAAAAATGTGCATTCTGAAATTATTTCTTTTTTTCTCCAGTATTAGGGTAACACATGTAGAGCTCTAGTGAATGTGTGGTGACAGACTGTCAGAAATTGTGACTGCTTCAAAAGGTTGTGTGCAATGGTAAATATTGTTCAGAGTTCAGATGGGGTCAAACAATTAGTTGTGACCTGCTTATCTCCCGACACATCAGTAGCTATAGGTCACAAGCTGGAGGTCACAGAAATAATTGACTTAAGAAAAAAAATCAATCTAATAATATGGTTTGAAACTGTTGGTACAATCCTTCACATAATGCTCTGATGGTGCAATAACTTGGAAACATCTTTGTAAACTCTTGAAATGATATCAACTGAAATTATTGCAAGCAGGACATTTGCTAACTGAGCAAGATAAAAATTCAGCAGCTGCAAACAAAATAATCACAAACTGAGCAAGTTGCTAACTGACCAAGCTACAAACTGAACAGTAGCAAGTAGCAATACTTGCAAAAAAAGTTTCCAACTACTGAACTTATTACAAACTGAAATTGTAATAATGTTAAAAAACTGCAAGCAGGTCAAGTTGCAAACTAAAAGAGTCGCAATCAGAAAAAAAATGTTAAAAAACAAAATAAAATTGTAACCTGTCTTGTGTAAAACAGGTACTTAAACATTGAGCTAACCAAAATACATTGTACACATACAAAAAAAACGTCAAACTTACCTGGAGTATCTCCCTTGGTCTGTCATCTTTTAATTTAACAAATTTGCCAATCGGACTGATGAATTTTTTTAGTGGAGCGAATTCTCGAGCGGAAGTTTCTTTAAGTAGCACAGCTTGTAGATCTCTATCGTAGCCTCGATCAACGTTGAGATGGACAACAATACTTAGTGACACTGGCTGTTAAACATGATTGTGCAACAATACTTAGTGACACTGGCTGTTAAACATGATTGTACAACAATACTTAGTGACACTGGCTGTTAAACATGATTGTACAACAATACTTAGTGACACTGGCTGCTAAACATGATTGTACAACAATACTTAGTGACACTGGCTGCTAAACATGATTGTACAACAATACTTAGTGACAATGGCTGTCAAAAAATAATTATACAACAATATTTAGTGACAATGGCTGTCAAAAATGATTATACAACAATATTTAGTGACAATGGCAGTCAAAAATGATTACCAAACAATACTTAGTGACACTGTGTATGACACAAGCTATACATTTATACTTAACGACACTAGCTGCCACACAAGGAGATCGAAACAGGTACCCTCAAGTCGACAGTCGAGCGCTTTACCGCTTTTAACCAAATTATAGAGAAAACTGACATAGACTTTATCATAGGACAATAGGTTGGCTGTAATAGAGTTAATTTATTTGTAAAAACTCCGGATGAATTTTTTTTTTATCGTCGGATGTAATAATGACATTTTTTTTCTTGTAACGGAAAATCCTTTTTTTTTAGCCCGTTCCAGACAAGACGTAATTGTGTGTTATCTGTGTGGAGTATTTTTTCTTCCCTATAACATCAAATGTTATGAGTTTAGGATTTGTTGTATTGATTTGACTACAGTAGTAAAGAGACAGTTGTTTTTGTGTATGTTCAGTAAGGAATTAATCCATGAGTCATAAATTTCTACAATTCCTGTACGGAATGCGAATGTATGTGCTGCTACCACGACAGATATGAGGCGGATGGTCGTGTGGTAATGCGCTCGACTGTCGACCTGAAGGTCCGTGGTTCGATCTCCTTGTAGGAACAATGGATATTTCAGGTCATGGATGAAGTCCCGGCTATGACTCACGTAGTTCCTCCATGGTCATTGCACTGTCGGCTCTGGTTTGGATGAAAGAAAGGCACTAAAAAAAAACATCCCCATTTGTGGTTTATAAGATCAAAGATATTTCATCTCATCTTTACAAATGACTGCACAAAAAACCGATATAACACCAGCAATTTACTTAGTGTTGCCATCCCTATACTAGCCACTAGATAAGTGAAATCTTCTATGGAAATATTTTGTCTTTTTTTTCATAAATAATTTAACGAGATATTTTTAATTTTATCTTTTTGTCTATTAGCACGCACTGACCCACGGGAGTTTATTAGATGTTCAATATTATATATAGATATATATATATATATATATATATATATATATATATATATATATATATAGATATATACGGTGAATAGTAGCGCGCAATGATAAATTAAGAAATCTAAAAAATTATTATTTCTTTGCACAATTTCTTCCTTTATTTCAACTTTAAAAAAGAAGTAATTGAATTTGGAATAAACAAACAATCAAAATCACAAATCGACACAGCTTCGAGAAGTCTATGATAATTGATTTCACACATCCCAAAACAAAGCTTAGATATACAGCTTAGATAAAACAGCTTAGGTAAAACAACTTAGATAAAACAGCTTAGACAAAACAGCTTAGATAAAACAGCTTAGATAAAACAGCTTAGGTAAAACAGCTCTCAGCTGTGGTGGTGATGCAAGAAAGACGCTATTATAGCCGGATCCTAGAGATAAACATCCCATATAAACATACCATATAAACAACACATATAAATATCCCATATAAGCATCACATATAAACATCACATATAAACATACCATAAAAACATCACACATAAATATCACATATATACATCCCATAAAAACATACCATTTAAACATCACATATAAACATCCCATATAAAATACCATATAAACATACCATATAAACATCACATATAAACATCACATATAGACATACCTACCATATAAACATCACATATAAACATACCTACCATACAAACATCACATATAAACATACCTACCATATAAACATCCCATATAAACATACCTACCATATAAACATCACATATAAACATCACATATAAACATACCTACCATATAAACATCACATATAAACATACCTACCATATAAACATCACATATAAACATACCTACCATATAAACATCACATATAAACAGCACATATAAACATCACATATAAACATCACATATAAACATACCTACCATATAAACATCCCATATAAACATACCTACCATATAAACATCACATATAAACATCACATATAAACATCACTGATCCCATATAAACATACCATATAAACTTCACATATAAACATACCTACAATATAAACATACCATATAAACATCCCATATAAACATACCTACCATATAAACATCACATATAAACATCACATATAAACATAACATATAAACATACCATATAAACATCACATATAAACATCACATATAAACATACCATATAAACATCACATATAAACATCACATATAAACATCACATATAAACATCACATATAAACATCACATATAAACATCACATATAAACATCACATATAAACATCACATATAAACAAACCATATAAACATCACATATAAACATACCATATAAACATCACATATAAACATCACATATAAACATCACATATAAACATCACATATAAACATCACATATAAACATCACATATAAACATCACATATAAACATCACATATAAACATCACATATAAACATACCATATAAACATCACTAACATACCATATAAACATCACATATAAACATCACATATAAACATCACATATAAACATCACATATAAACATCACATATAAACATCACATATAAACATCACATATAAACATCACATATAAACATCACATATAAACATACCATATAAACATCACATATAAACATACCATATAAACATCACATATAAACATACCATATTATTTTACTATTTTACAACTACCCCCTCCCCCAATGCCCTATTTTAGACTGGATGGTTGTTTGGTGTGAAGTCCCTGTAAGGATGAGATGAAATCTCTTAGATCCTATAAACCACTAATGGGACAGTTTTTATGGTGTCCTTCTTTCATCCCCACATAGACGATAGTACAATGACCATGGAGGCACCACGGGAGAAACAACCATGACCTGAAAATTGTCCTTGGTCCTCACCAGCCATCGTACCAGGTGCTTCTAGGTCGACAGTCGAGCGCTTTGCCTGATAACCGTCGCGACTTTTAGCGGGTTCCCAGGTCCAGCTAAATAAATGTGTACCCGACATTTGTTGGGGAAATAAAAGACAGCCGTGTACTATACTAGTCAAACAATCCCATAGAATTGCCATGACCACAGATACAGACGAACCCTACTTTATCTGACTACGTTGTACTGTATCGGCTTTATAAGGGAAACTTTATTTTTTTTTTCCCCTTGTTAACGTTCTACAACAAAATTCAGTATCCTAAACGTATTCAACTAGTACATCAGTGGCTTACAACCCACTCAACTATACAGCAGTGGCTTATAACCCAATCAACTATACAGCAGTGGCTTATAACCCATTCAACTATACAGCAGTGAAGTACAACCCATTCAACTATACAGCAGTGGCTTATAACCCATTCAACTATACAGCAGTGAACTATACAGCAGTGGCGCAGTGACGTACAACCCATTCAACTATACAGCAGTGGCTTATAACCCATTCAACTACAACAACCCATTCAACTATACAGCAGTGGCTTATAACCCATTCAACTATACAGCAGTGACGTACAACCCATCAACTATACAGCAGTGGCTTATAACCCATTCAACTATACATCAGTGGCTTCCAACCCACTCAACTATACAGCAGTGGCTTATAACCCATTCAACTATACAGCAGTGGCGTACAACCCATTCAACTATACAGCAGTGGCTTACAACCCATTCAACATACAGCAGTGGCTTACAACCCAATAACAGCAGTGGCTTATAACCCATTCAGCTATACAGCAGTGGCTTACAACCCATTCAACTATACAGCAGTGGCTTATAACCCATTCAACTATACAGCAGTGACGTACAACCCATTCAACTATACAGCAGTGGCTTACAACCCATTCAACTATACAGCAGTGACGTACAACCCATCCAACTATACAGCAGTGACGTACAACCCATTCAACTATACAGCAGTGGCTTACAACCCATCAAACTATACAGCAGTGACGTACAACCCATTTCAACTATACAGCAGTGGCTTACAACCCATTCAACTATACAGCAGTGACGTACAACCCATCCAACTATACAGCAGTGACGTACAACCTATTCAACTATACAGCAGTGGCTTATAACCCATTCAGCTATACAGCAGTGGCTTACAACCCATTCAACTATACAGCAGTGGCTTACAACCCATTCAACTATACAGCAGTGACGTACAACCCATTCAACTATACAGCAGTGGCTTACAACGCACCCCTCCCCGCCCCCCCCCCCCCCCTCCCCCCCTCCCCCCCCCCCCCCCCCCCTCCCCGGCGCCCCCCCCCCGCCCCCCCCGCCCCGCAGTAGCTTACAACCCATCAAACTATACAGCAGTGACGTACAACCCATTCAACTATACAGCAGTGGTGTACATCACCCACTCATTTCGAAGGAATCTGCAAATCGGATTAAATTTTTATTCAATATGTATTATTGTTGAAATATCTTTATTTCAGCTTTTCTGTGTTCCAGCCCCGCCCCTTTCCTCCCCAATCTATTTTATGGCCCTCCATTTAACACTGAGGCATTAACTGCCCCATTGAATCATTCCAGCGCTCCCATGTGAGGGGGGAGGCTATGTCACACATTTTAAAAATCATTGCCCTATCATCTTCACGGTATAAGTAAACTAAAATGGCATCTTGAAATTCTATTGTCAATACGATATAAGTAAACTAAAATGGCATCTTGAAATTCTATTGTCAATACGGTATACTTAGTTTTTTATTATCCCTATAAGGAAAACTCCCAATGGCACGGTTTTGTCAAAGGTAGGTGACTGGAAACGCTAGGATTTGAACCAGTAACCCGTAACACCATTCAGATCAAGCATGGAGACCCGACACAGCCATCTTATATGGTATCAACACTGACTTTTAAAACTTGATTCGAGGAAAAACTTTCTTCCTGATTTAAAAAAAAAATAGTGGTCATTTTTCTACTTTATACAGAATATTTAGAGTGTGTGATACAATGAAGATAATTACCTGTGGTAGGTTTTGTCGACCTACTCTGTTGTAGTTATGCATCTGGTCAAACGTAGAGTAGCCCTCCATGTACACGGGTACATCATTGTCCAGTTTGTGTTTTTGTTTGACGCTTCTCTTCGTCTGTCTCGCCCTCCTTCCTCCTCTCACTCCGTCATACTGTCTTCCTTCTTTCAATCTGTCTGACACACTGGGAGACATGGGGGATTTTTCTGGATACTGGCTGCCACTTGTGCCATATCGGAATGTCACATGATCAGACAGAGATTTCTTATTTGCCAGCGCCCTTAGGACGGATGGACCTAATTTATTTTTCATGCTGGCAGGCCGGTCAAATAAAGACGTGACCCTGACCTGACACAGTCGTCGTAACCTGGCCAGTTTGTTTAGTAATAAGTGTATACTTCGATTAGTCCAAGTTTGCCGCTGTGCCTCTGTCAGATTTCTCTGGAAGTTTCCAGACCAACGCCCCCTTGATTTATTTTTAAACTTGAACAATCTTCGGAGAAACGGTGTCAAACCCTTGCCCCCTGGGAGGGTTAACTCTGTAAGTAATTTTTCATCTGTTGACGCTTTGGACGCCCTCTTGTGGTAATGACGCAGAAGTCTGGAGTGATTGGTCGGCTGGGTATTGAACTTGTGAGACTGAGTGTCTAGGATACTCGAAAAGTAGAGTAACTGGTCAAGGAAAGGTTTCATAAAATCGTCCTTCCCCCTGCTAGCTGATGATGGGTTAACTGTAGAACGTAACTCTGCAGAATCATTTGCATTTGTCAAGTTTCCTCGTTCACTCTGACTAGAGGAGAGGGACAATAATTTAAACAGGGTGCTCATGTGATGTCCGTAAATTCCGCCCCTGACAGACAGATGATGGGAGTGATGAGGAAACGGCGAAACGACGTGATGGCCAGCGGTCAGCGATTTATGAAACCGGGGTTGGCCGAGGTCACGTGACGTTTGTAGGTCGTGAAGTACCCGGCTGTTTACGTCACAGCGAATGTTCATGGCTATATATAGTAACATGTCTTTGTAGGACATTGTCTTGTGTGATGGCAGAATGTCGGGTTGGAATATTGCCGCTGAATTACCATCATGCATATCTGAGCTCACTCTCATCGAGCAGGCGAGTGTATAGATGAGTGAGTACATCAGGAAATATACTGGTAGCCTCAAACATTTGACAGTGATAACTTCACACAGGATAGCCAGTGAAGAGGACATAGTGCAGGTTAAAAAAATAACACAGCTTTCAGTGTTGACCTGCTTAATCAAAGACAAGTTTTGGTTTAACATTGTGTGTGTGTATATATATATATATATATATATATATATATATATATATATATATATGTTATAGGCACATGTTTGCTACATGGCCAATAACAGACTATATATTCATATGTATTTATATAAATAAGGGTTCCTGATTAATCATCCTTAACACGTCCTTATCACGTAATTAACTGCGTTATCGCTAAAAGTAAATGCGTTAATTTTTACCCATATTCTGTTATTTCAGAGTTGCGGTAAATTGTCGAGAAGAAAATGTCAGTCATCAAACTAATTCTATTGACAGACATTGATCGGAAACTGAGATTTAAAAAGAACAGTAAGAAAATGTGTACAGTAATAATGTGGGTACAGTAATAATGTGGGTACAGTAAGAGAATGTGTACAGTAAGAATATGTGTACACTGTACAGTAAGAATATGGGTACAGTAATAATGTGGGTACAGTAAGAGAATGTGTACAGTAAGAATATGTGTACACTGTACAGTAAGAATATGTGTACAGTAATAATGTGGGTACAGTAATAATATGTGTACAGTAATAATGTGTAAACACTGTACAGTAAGAATATGTGTACAGTAACAATGTGGGTACAGTAATAATATGTGTACGCTGTACAGTAAGAATATGGGTACAGTAATAATGTTGGTACAGTAAGAGAATATGTACAGTAAGAATATGTGTACACTGTACAGTAAGAATATGTGTACAGTAATAATGTGGGTACAGTAAGATAATGTGTACAGTAAGAATATGTGTACACTGTACAGTAAGAATATGGGTACAGTAATAATGTGGGTACAGTAAGAGAATGTGTACAGTAAGAATATGTGTACACTGTACAGTAAGAATATGTGTACAGTAATAATGTGGGTACAGTAATAATATGTGTACAGTAAGAATATGTGTACACTGTACAGTAAGAATATGGGTACAGTAATAATGTGGGTACAGTAAGAGAATGTGTACAGTAAGAATATGTGTACACTGTACAGTAAGAATATGTGTACGGTAATAATGTGGGTACAGTAAGAGAATGTGTACAGTAAGAATATGTGTACACTGTACAGTAAGAATATGGGTACAGTAATAATGTGGGTACAGTAAGAGGATGTGTACAGTAAGAATATGTGTACACTGTGCAGTAAGAATATGGGTACAGTAATAATGTGGGTACAGTAAGAGAATGTTTACAGTAAGAATATGTGTATACTGTACAGTAAGAATATGGGTACAGTAATAATGTGGGTACAGTAAGAATGTGTGTACAGTAATAATATATGTACACTGTACAGTAAGAATATGTGTACAGTAATAATATGTGTACACTGTACAGTAAGAATGTGTGTACAGTAAGAATATGTGTACACTGTACAGTAAGAATGTGTGTACAGTAAGAATATGTGTACACTGTACAGTAAGAATATGTGTACACTGTACAGTAAGAATATGTGTACAGTAATAATATGTGTACACTGTACAGTAAGAATGTGTGTACAGTAATAATATGTGTACACTGTACAGTAAGAATATGTGTACACTGTACAGTAAGAATATGTGTACAGTAATAATATGTGTACACTGTACAGTAAGAATGTGTGTACAGTAAGAATATGTGTACACTGTACAGTAAGAATATGGGTACAGTAATAATGTGAGTACAGTAAGAGAATGTGTACAGTAAGAATATGTGTACACTGTACAGTAAGAATATGTGTACAATAATAATGTGGGTACAGTAATAATGTGGGTACAGTAAGAATGTGTGTACAGTAATAATGTGTGTACGCAGAAACTATCATGTTTACAAAAAGTCACAGCAATAATTTGACATTGAAATGAAACAGTTAGTTAACATCTATCTGCTGATATTTGACATCGAAATGAAACAATTAGTTAACATCTATCTGCTGATATTCGACATTGAAACAATTAGTTAACATATATCCGCTGATATTTGACATTGAAACAATTAGTTAACATCTATCTGCTGATATTTACCTAATTTGATTATTGACAGGTGTCATGGGTTTCAAACCACTAATGGAATGGAACTTTGAGTTGTTTTTTTTGGACAGAGGGGGGTACGGGGGTGGGGGTAAGCAATAAGTTAACAGTCTTTGTGGGGAGAGGAGTTGCGAAGTGTGATGGTGTGGGTGGGGGGGTTAAAAGTGAGCATGGAAAACGCGTTAATAATAAGTGAACAGACACCATCTGGCTGAAGTATTCTATAATAAGTGAACAGACACCATCTGGCTGAAGTATTCTATAATAAGTGAACAGACACCATCTGGCTGAACTATTCTATTATAAGTGAACAGACACCATCTGGCTGAACTATTCTATAATAAGTGAACAGACACCATCTGGCTGAACTATTCTATAATAAGTGAACAGACACCATCTGGCTGAACTATTCTATAATAAGTGAACAGACACCATCTGGCTGAACTATTCTATAATAAGTGAACAGACACCATCTGGCTGAACTATTCTATAATAAGTGAACAGACACCATCTGGCTGAACTATTCTATAATAAGTGAACAGACACCATCTGGCTGAACTATTCTATAATAAGTGAACAGACACCATCTGGCTGAACTATTCTATAATAAGTGAACAGACACCATCTGGCTGAACTATTCTATAATAAGTGAACAGACACCATCTGGCTGAACTATTCTATTATAAGTGAACAGACACCATCTGGCTGAACTATTCTATAATAAGTGAACAGACACCATCTGGCTGAACTATTCTATAATAAGTGAACAGACACCATCTGGCTGAACTATTCTATAATAAGTGAACAGACACCATCTGGCTGAACTATTCTATAATAAGTGAACAGACACCATCTGGCTGAGCTATTCTATAATAAGTGAACAGACACCATCTGGCTGAGCTATTCTATAATAAGTGAACAGACACCATCTGGCTGAGCTATTCTATTATAAGTGAACAGACACCATCTGGCTGAGCTATTCTATAATAAGTGAACAGACACCATCTGGCTGAGCTATTCTATAATAAGTGAACAGACACCATCTGGCTGAACTATTCTATAATAAGTGAACAGACACCATCTGGCTGAACTATTCTATAATAAGTGAACAGACACCATCTGGCTGAACTATTCTATTATAAGTGAACAGACACCATCTGGCTGAACTATTCTATAATAAGTGAACAGACACCATCTGGCTGAACTATTCTATAATAAGTGAACAGACACCATCTGGCTGAACTATTCTATAATAAGTGAACAGACACCATCTTTTTTTTTTTTTTTGAGAAAAAAATGCATTTTTTGGGGGGTAGGTAAGAAAAAAAATTATTTAAAAAATTCTATTTAATATTTCCAAAAAAAATTGGACGTTTGTTTGAAACACACTCATTAACATTTGTGCAAAGTTATTTTATGATATCTACAATAGATTTTAAAAATTGGTTCTTTGAAAATTTTTGAAAATACGTCTTAAAATTACACTTTTTTACCCAAAAAAGTCACAAAATACATTTTTAGATAATTTTTTTTATATTTTTTATTTCTTTGTTCATTAATTGGTATGTTGTATGCATGTGCCAAAAATGGCTAGTGTAGCTTAAAAAAAAAACAAGCAGAAACCTTAAATGGCCCATGGACCACCATAAAGCAGCTGGTACAATTTTACATAACTTAGAAAGCTGAACTATTTCTGGCATTTTATAGATTACTACGCCAATTTTAGTAAAAATTCTTTTAAGAGCCAAACAGCAGTCATTGTAACAATATTTAGTGAATAACAGTACTAAATTGACAGAAAATTGAAATTTAAGAGTCACACAAAGCTCACCAAAGAGTTGTATTTCGCTACCACTGGAATAGAATGAAAGACAATCTTGTTTGAATACAAATAATAAATAAATTAAATTGTGTCAATTAAACTTGCGACAGTTATTGATTTAAAAAATTAATCTACTAACAGCAGATCTTGGCTATGGGGCTGGTTAGATAGATAGATAGATAGATAGATAGATAGATAGATAGATAGATAGATAGATAGATAGATAGATAGATAGATAGATAGATAGATAGATAGATAGATAGATAGATAGATAGATAGATAGATAGATAGATAGATAGATAGATAGATAGATAGATAGATAGATAGATAGATAGATAGATAGATAGATAGATAGATAGATAGATAGATAGATAGATAGATAGATAGATAGATAGATAGATAGATAGATAGATAGATAGATAGATAGATAGATAGATAGATATGTAAATGATATGATACAGTTTATAAACTAGGAGCTGTCACGTGTCAGCTGTGTGTTAAAAGTCAGTGATGTTACTAAGGTAAATGATGATAACACTGTCGTCTCTATAACTGGCCAATATTGTTTACAAATAAACGATGTCACAACGTCATTTGAATATTGATACTAGACTGATAGAGTTAATTGAATACAAACAATGGCCAGCTCCAAAACTAACCCATGACCTGACTAGCAGGAAATCAAACACTCTAGGGAGTGTACAATGTAAAAAAAAAATAATCCAACGGAAATGTAATGTCCCCTCCTATGAAGAAATTAGCTGACCGGTTAATTGGGTGGTCAGCAATGACAGGCACAAGAGCTTCCTTATCAACTGGACATATTTGTGTACTACCGTACGTAGTCTGTCTATTCCAGTAAGTTGTATGAGCACTACATTATGAACTAATATAGTAGCATATTTTTTATTACTCAAATTAAACACATTTACCCCATTACTTATATCAAAATTTCTACGTATATGCCTTGTAGATTACTACATACTTGTAGATTACTACATACATGACTTGTAGATTACTACATACTTGTAGATTACTACATTATGACTTGTAGATTACTACATACATGACATGTAGATTACTACATACATGTAGATTACTACATACATGTAGATTACTACATACATGTAGATTACTACATACATGTAGATTACTACATACATGTAGATTACTACATACATGACTTGTAGATTGCTACATACATGACTTGTAGATTACTACATACATGACTTGTAGATTACTACATACATGACTTGTAGATTACTACATACATGTAGATTACTACATACATGTGGATTACTACATACATGTAGATTACTACATACATGTAGATTACTACATACATGACTTGTAGATTACTACATACATGACTTGTAGATTACTACATACATGACTTGTAGATTACTACATACATGACTTGTAGATTACTACATACATGACTTGTAGATTACTACATACATGACTTGTAGATTACTACATACATGACTTGTAGATTACTACATACATGACTTGTAGATTACTACATACTTGTAGATTACTACATACATGACTTGTAGATTACTACATACTTGTAGATTACTACATACATGTAGATTACTACATACATGATTTGTAGATTACTACATACATGACTTGTAGATTACTACATACATGACTAGTAGATTACAGACATCAATCTGAATAAATATTTATTTAATCTGCATTGATAGTCTTTCGTTAGCTGGTTTAAAGCCAATTATTTGATTGAGAATTATTTTCCTGACAGTTGGTGTCCATTTAGATCAGTCCGGTTTTTAAATTGTTGATTGGCTTTCGTAACTTTCTTTTTTTTTACATGACTGGGTAGTTAGCCCTGTGCACAACCACTAGGGTGTTGCCCCTCACAGCCTTGTGGGTAGCTGCCTTTGTTTAAGGTTATGTCCCTTTGCAGATGGTTAGGGGAAGTGGAGAAAGACCTTAAGGCCATAGGAGTGAGAGAGTGGAGGAAGAAGACCATGGGAAAAGTGGACAAGAGTAGTAAAGCAGGCCAGGGCCCTAAATGGGCTGTAGAGCCAAAGAAACGTATAGATAAAGTATTACTTCCATGACTTCATGTGGCTTAAACAAATTGATATTTCTCTACCAAAATAAAGAGAAAATGTGTGATAACGTCAACTGGAAACAATAGTAACAGTTAATTCTGCCACTTAATCTGATATTTCGTCAAGTATTACAATATCAAATACTCTTAATTTATCATTACAGAGACATTTGTATGTTTCTTATAATTTTACCATTCGTCCTAGTCTTAGGTTTTCTATGTCTACTTGACCAATGATGCAGCAACTTATTTTTAAAACGCAGTGGCTACTCGACCAGCAAACTGGAATAATTAATTTTTTTCCGCCGACCAGCATAGATGTGCGCATGCGCGACTAAACGGACTCGGACTGCATATTATTGCATATTTTTTGTTTTCGGGGCTAGGGTTAGGATTAGGACTAGGGTTAGGGTTAGGCTTAGGGTTAGGTTTAGGGCTAGGGTTAGGGTTAGGAATATGGTTAGGGTTAGGAATAGGAATAGGCGCAATATCTATAGCTGGATCCCGAAAAAAAAATAATACGGTCCATCTAGTCGCGCATGCGCAATATCTATAGACAGACCCCTAAAAAAGTCGCGCATGCGCACATCTATGCTGGTCGGCGGGAAAAAAATAATTATTCCAACTTGATGGTCGGATAACAATTGCGTTTTTTAAAATACCAGGAAACAAAACACTTTCTAGTTTCGTAGAATAATAGGTTCACAGTTGGTGCAGTCGATTTACAGACACTGGGCAATTGTTACAACCATTAGTTACAGCCAAAGTTACTGGTTTGCACCGAATCGCATAATTTCCCTGGGTCATGACTTAAGTCTGCATTGTGTGAAGGTTTACGACCAAAAACTCAATTTGTACTGATTCGTATCATTTTGTTTATTGGTTTAATTCATACTTAGCTTAAATGAATTACTGATAAAGTCATAAAGCCGTGCTTCACTATTGTTGGGGGAAAAAAACAGAAATGTATACATTCATTTCATAAGTGCATATATATATATATATATATATATATATTCACATACAAAACAAAATGTCTTCATTGAACCTAACAAACACCGTTATCTTTGAAAAAGATTAACTGGCCAATGAAACTTCTGCTACCTGTAGGCATCTACTGGGCGAGATGTTGCCATGACAATGGGGTGTTAATAAATGAAATTTAAACTGTTGTCTCATTGTTGGCTTGAAGCAAGTAATTCACACCTGTCATAATCGCTGTATCGGGTAGACTTGCTCTGGATGACTTGACAATTCAATAAATTCATCCATATTTTATTTATTGTTTTTATTCCTTCTCCCGACTTGCTTCTAAACTTAACATATCGCTGTCTATGCCTGACCTAATTAATCAAATATAAAGTTGTAATCTAACAGAAACATTGACACTTGATTCAACTTAAAGTTGTATAAATTGGACAAATGTGTGCTTCGATACAACATTGGATTGTTGATCACAATAACATTATACGGTAGGTTGTTCATCACAATAACATATAATATGGCAAGTTGTTCATCACAATAACATATGACATAGCCGACAGTCTGATTTCATCATTCACATTTAAAATACTCACCAGCATACATATGCGTTTTGTTAACAATTAGTCCAATGGAATCAGCGAATTCTAAAAGAACATACATGAGATGAACTCTTGAGCGTATATTAAGAAGAATGAGTTAAACTAGTCTCAGTGAATGAGTTAAACTAGCCTCAGTGAATGTGTTAAACTAGCCTCAGTGAATGAGTTAAACTAGCCTCAGTGAATGAGTTAAACTAGCCTCAGTGAATGAGTTAAACTAGCCTCAGTGAATGAGTTAAACTAGCCTCAGTGAATGTGTTAAACTAGCCTCAGTGAATGAGTTAAACTAGCCTCAGTGAATGAGTTAAACTAGTCTCAGTGAATGAGTTAAACTAGTCTCAGTGAATGAGTTAAACTACTCTCAGTGAATGAGTTAAACTACTCTCAGTGAATGAGTTAAACTAGCCTCAGTGAATGAGTTAAACTAGCCTCAGTGAATGAGTTAAACTAGACTCAGTGAATAAGTTAAACTAGTCTCAGTGAATGAGTTAAACTAGCCTCAGTGAATGTGTTAAACTAGCCTCAGTGAATGAGTTAAACTAGTCTCAGTGAATGAGTTAAACTACTCTCAGTGAATGAGTTAAACTAGCCTCAGTGAATGAGTTAAACTAGCCTCAGTGAATGAGTTAAACTAGTCTCAGTGAATGAGTTAAACTACTCTCAGTGAATGAGTTAAACTACTCTCAGTGAATGAGTTAAACTAGCCTCAGTGAATGAGTTAAACTAGCCTCAGTGAATGAGTTAAACTAGCCTCAGTGAATGTGTTAAACTAGCCTCAGTGAATGACTTAAACTAGCCTCAGTGAATGAGTTAAACTAGTCTCAGTGAATGAGTTAAACTAGCCTCAGTGAATGCGTTAAACTAGCCTCAGTGAATGAGTTAAACTAACCTCAGTGAATGAGTTAAACTAGCCTCAGTGAATGAGTTAAACTAGTCTCAGTGAATGAGTTAAACTAGTCTCAGTGAATGAGTTAAACTAGCCTCACTGAATGTGTTAAACTAGCCTCAGTGAATGAGTTAATCTAGTCTCAGTGAATGAGTTAAACTACTCTCAGTGAATGAGTTAAAATACTCTCAGTGAATGAGTTAAACTAGCCTCAGTGAATGAGTTAAACTAGTCTCAGTGAATGTGTTAAACTAGCCTCAGTGAATGAGTTAAACTACTCTCAGTGAATGAGTTAAACTACTCTCAGTGAATGAGTTAAACTAGTCTCAATGAATGAGTTAAACTAGTCTCAGTGAATGAGTTAAACTACTCTCAGTGAATGAGTTAAACTACTCTCAGTAAATGAGTTAAACTAGCCTCAGTGAATGAGTTAAACTAGCCTCAGTGAATGTGTTAAACTAGCCTCAGTGAATGAGTTAAACCAGCCTCAGTGAATGAGTTAAACTAGCCTCAGTGAATGAGTTAAACTAGCCTCAGTGAATGAGTTAAACTAGCCTCAGTGAATGTGTTAAACTAGCCTCAGTGAATGAGTTAAACTAGCCTCAGTGAATGAGTTAAACTAGTCTCAGTGAATGAGTTAAACTAGTCTCAGTGAATGAGTTAAACTACTCTCAGTGAATGAGTTAAACTACTCTCAGTGAATGAGTTAAACTAGCCTCAGTGAATGAGTTAAACTAGCCTCAGTGAATGAGTTAAACTAGACTCAGTGAATGAGTTAAACTAGTCTCAGTGAATGAGTTAAACTAGCCTCAGTGAATGTGTTAAACTAGCCTCAGTGAATGAGTTAAACTAGTCTCAGTGAATGAGTTAAACTACTCTCAGTGAATGAGTTAAACTAGCCTCAGTGAATGAGTTAAACTAGCCTCAGTGAATGAGTTAAACTAGTCTCAGTGAATGAGTTAAACTACTCTCAGTGAATGAGTTAAACTACTCTCAGTGAATGAGTTAAACTAGCCTCAGTGAATGAGTTAAACTAGCCTCAGTGAATGAGTTAAACTAGCCTCAGTGAATGTGTTAAACTAGCCTCAGTGAATGACTTAAACTAGCCTCAGTGAATGAGTTAAACTAGTCTCAGTGAATGAGTTAAACTAGCCTCAGTGAATGAGTTAAACTAGCCTCAGTGAATGAGTTAAACTAGCCTCAGTGAATGAGTTAAACTAGCCTCAGTGAATGAGTTAAACTAGTCTCAGTGAATGAGTTAAACTAGTCTCAGTGAATGAGTTAAACTAGCCTCACTGAATGTGTTAAACTAGCCTCAGTGAATGAGTTAATCTAGTCTCAGTGAATGAGTTAAACTACTCTCAGTGAATGAGTTAAAATACTCTCAGTGAATGAGTTAAACTAGCCTCAGTGAATGAGTTAAACTAGTCTCAGTGAATGTGTTAAACTAGCCTCAGTGAATGAGTTAAACTACTCTCAGTGAATGAGTTAAACTACTCTCAGTGAATGAGTTAAACTAGTCTCAATGAATGAGTTAAACTAGTCTCAGTGAATGAGTTAAACTACTCTCAGTGAATGAGTTAAACTACTCTCAGTAAATGAGTTAAACTAGCCTCAGTGAATGAGTTAAACTAGCCTCAGTGAATGAGTTAAACTAGCCTCAGTGAATGAGTTAAACTAGACTCAGTGAATGAGTTAAACTAGTCTCAGTGAATGAGTTAAACTAGCCTCAGTGAATGAGTTAAACTAGCCTCAGTGAATGAGTTAAACTAGTCTCAGTGAATGAGTTAAACTACTCTCAGTGAATGAGTTAAACTAGTCTCAGTGAATGAGTTAAACTAGCCTCAGTGAATGAGTTAAACTACTCTCAGTGAATGAGTTAAACTACTCTCAGTGAATGAGTTAAACTAGCCACATTGAATGAGTTAAACTAGCCTCAGTGAATGAGTTAAACTACTCTCAGTGAATGAGTTAAACTAACCTCAGTGAATGAGTTAAACTAGTCTCAGTGAATGAGTTAAACTAGTCTCAGTGAATGAGTTAAACTAGTCTCAGTGAATGAGTTAAACTACTCTCAGTGAATGAGTTAAACTAGTCTCAGTGAATGAGTTAAACTAGCCTCAGTGAATGAGTTAAACTAGCCTCAGTGAATGAGTTAAACTAGTCTCAGTGAATGAGTTAAACTAGTCTCAGTGAATGAGTTAAACTAGCCTCAGTGAATGAGTTAAACTAGCCTCAGTGAATGAGTTAAACTAGCCTCAGTGAATGAGTTAAACTACTCTCAGTGAATGAGTTAAACTAGCCTCAGTGAATGAGTTAAACTAGTTTCAGTGAATGTGTTAAACTAGCCTCAGTGAATGAGTTAAACTACTCTCAGTGAATGAGTTAAACTACTCTCAGTGAATGAGTTAAACTACTCTCAGTGAATGAGTTAAACTAGCCTCAGTGAATGAGTTAAACTAGCCTCAGTGAATGAGTTAAACTACTCTCAGTGAATGAGTTAAACTACTCTCAGTGAATGAGTTAAACTACTCTCAGTGAATGAATTAAACTAGTCTCAATGAATGAGTTAAACTAGTATGATATGTGGTAAAGTGAGTCAAATTTTACAAAGGCTAGGACAACCAGATCAGTTTGTCACAATACAACGTATTGATTATTTTATAAAAAGTGTCGCAACTTGAGAAAGCTTACAGCAAGAGAGCTGCATTGAATTTGGTATAGGGAGGTGTCTGTGAAGTAAAAAATTCAAATACCCTTAGAAATGTTGACATATAAGAAAAATACATTTACCTTTTCAATCAGATAAGTTAGAACTTGTCAAATGAATTATCTGTGAGATAAGTTAGAACTTGTCAAATAAATTATATGTGAGATAAGTTAGAACACATAAAATGTACACAGACGTGCTTTGAGAATTAATACGAGAGAAATACTTTGTGGCATATCGACCTTTCCCTGAGTTCTGTCAATTCAACCAACTTGAATCATTCACCGCATTTATTCTATAGAAATAAGTGAAAGAAAGTGAACAATCTACTTTACTTACGTGCTATCAGCTAGTTATTTTACAGCATAAATAATTGTATAAGCATGTAGCCTAAGTAAGAAATGTTCATTTGAAATCAATTTCATCAAGTGGCAACAAAAATATATTTTACATTATGATGAATACAAAGTATATTTAACTTTATTATAGACAACACAGTCATTGCTGATCACAGATAGAATCAAACCTGCTACGCTACAATAAAATAAATCAGGCGCAATTAAATATAAGGTGAAAATTTATAGCAATGAAACAATTGATTGACAGACACTTCATGGACACTTTGTGAATCTCCATTTTGTAACAGGCTCAGTAAAAAAAAACGTTGTATATAAAATTTAATAAGTGGACGAGTATTTTGAAGAAGATATTCCGAATACACCATAAAAACAAACAAAGTACACGATTATAAATGTTGTGATAGGAGACTCACTTTCATTGGCCAATGTAAGACTGGGAAAACAAGGGTAGATCAATACAAGGCAACAAGATTCTCTCCCCTCTTATCTGTGCGTGCTACTCGAATATCACAGCAATGTTCCAAGCAGTATGTTTTTTTATTGTTGTTGGAGCTATAACTTAACCAGCTTATAGTGATCAGTTTGTCTGTCACTATAACTTGTGGAACTAGAATGTTACATTGACTATTTCTGTCGTTATAACACTTTATAACACAATTTTTGTTCCTGGCTTCCAAGTGCTATATTTCAACTGCTTATGTCTAAAGAACTATCGAAAAATGGCTACATTCAGCACAAACTTTATTTTTATGACCACAGCCCAGAAAAATGTCGCATGTATTGAGATAAAACAAGGACATGTTTATATTTTCGTTTATACGATCTAATAAAAAAAACACTAGCATGATAAATTGACAAAGACACTCGAAAATCATTTTAAATGGTTCAGAAATTATTAGTTTTTCTAGAGTTGCGAATGTACTGCAAATCGCTTTCTCCAAATAACCGCTAAATGTTTTCGTTGTACTGTCCCCAGTAACGACGCTCAAAGTCCATATATCTTGATGAAAACTCTCGCCTTCTTGAATTTGTCAAGATGAGCTTCAAGGATATGGACTTTGAGAGACATTCTGCATCCCATTTTGGCGTAATTCTTTATGAGAGTCTGAACCAACTGTACATAGTTCTCGGCCTTGTGATTACCCAGGGAGCCATGAGCGACTGCAGTGAAACTGTTCCAGGCCGTTATTTTTCGTCCTTGTTCAGCAGCTTGGTGAACTCCACACATTATATGGTCTTCTAGATCCGCGGACTGATGAAAATACCAGCCTTGACCTTTGCCTTGGACAACTTTGGAAAAAGATCTTGGAGGTACATGAAATCTGCTGACTATTTGTTAAGATCATAGACGAATTGCTTGATGAGGCCCAACTTGATGAGGCCCAACTTGATGAGGCCCAACTTGATGAGGCCCAACTTGATGAGGCTCAACTTGATGTGGGTCAACTTTGATGAGGCCCAACTTGATGAGGCCCAACTTGATGAGGCCCAACTTGATGAGGCCCAACTTTGATGAGGCCCAACTTGATGAGGCCCAACTTGATGTGCAGTGTTGGCATCAGCGGCTCCTACTTGACGTTGCTCTTCCCCACAGAGAACTTGTCGGTTGTGGTCATTCTTTTTGTGCGCATTATTGTCACGGCTGTCCCAGAGGCTAATGAAACAAGAACAATTCGTGAAACCACCTCGAAGACACATCAGGAATGACACCGTTTTGAAGTCTCCGATGACCTCCCATCCATAGTCCTCATACTTAAAGGCACACTTAGCAGCATCTTGACACAGGTGGAGTCATCTTTGAAATACACAAAGAGAGCCATAGGGTGAGATGGGTAATTGTTGTGAAGCAGCACAGCCTTGAGATTCCGGGATGAGCTGTCTGTGAATATGTGCAGTTAACTCGGGTTATAGATGGTACATATATCCTCGAATAGACCGGCCACATTTTTGCACAAGCACAGCCCATTTTGCCAACTGAAGAAGTTAGGAAATGTTTGGTGACGCTTTCTCTGCTTGAACTTTGATGTAAGAGGCTCAGCTCTGGACTTGATAAGACCAATGTCTCTGATCAGACCATTGATGTCTTTCTATTCAGGGAAGTGTGGTCTTCTCAACCGCATCTGTGAAATCGTAATCTGTATCTCCAATGTCTTCCTCTCTGTCTGACTTGCTGCTGTATCCTGAAATTGGTTGATCCCTCTTCGGGTGAGCGGGAACAGCCAGCAATGGAAGAAGGAATGTCTGGATAAACAATTTAATGGTCATTAGTTATTCTCGCCTATGCGACGGTTGGTGCCATCCACCATGCAGAAGTGCGGGGACGAGTGGTTGTGTGGTAGAGCGCTTGACTGTTGACCTGAGGGTCCAGGATTGATCTTCGGTTAGAACCGATGGATATCTCAGGTCATGGCTAGAGTCCCCGCGATATCTCCCGTGGTCAGTCAATAGCCGCCCTATTCGCGGGATAGCAGATTTTTCATTTCTCTTTTCTCTCCTGTGCCAACCTGTAACATATCAGATATAATTAATTATATAAATTTAAAACCAGGAAATTTTACACATTACTTAATAAAGTATATGATAGTAGCATATACCATATTTTACGATAATACATTGATATATGTGAACATTTTGTCCATATGAACTGTATATGATTTAAATCAGTGAAATATAAAACACTGCCATATAAGCGAGCAGCAAATGTTTATCTTACCTTCAAGAGTTTACTTGCAATATTCGCATGTGAAATGTTATGCCTATGACTTGTCTTGATCATGGACAGGTATGCTGAAGTATACCTTATAGACCTCGCACATCTTACGACATACTTGCAATGAATAATCTATGGCTCTTTTCTTTATACATTGTCAACACACGTAACGAAATTCATTTGCTGGGTGCAGACAACCTCTTAATGCTGTCTAAATCAATAATTGCTCTTTAACTATGATTTGTAATTCTCTTACTCAGCAATAACATAAACCGAAATGTTGGTTCGAGTCACCTGTGCTTTTATACTTGTATGTCTACTATTGGACAGTCCTAGAAAGTTCTAAAAGTTACTTGAAAGAATATTCTCGAAGACTACTCAGTATTGAATGCGAATAAAGAATTATGAAATAAAAAAGAATGTCAAAATTTCTTTATTTTGATCACAGAAACAAAGTTTTTGTGGAACAAAAGTTATTTTATGATTGTTTTAGGCATAACGGCTTAGTAAAACATCATTTAAATCCAGGAAAAAAAATATTTTTTAACATAGTGTAATTTCTTTAATGGGTCGTCCAATTATTACGTCAACAATTTTATCCATTTTGTTTTATAATTCACCACCTCTCTTGTCAACAAGTGTAAAAGTTTTGGTCACTTTTTCTCGTATTAAAGTTATAACCAAATGTACCTACACCTCATAAGACGTAACATTATATATATATATATCTGCAACCCAACATGCCCTCCACCAAACACCCGGCCATCATTATTTAACTGTGATCGATAGTAAAATGACTTTATATTACATTTTAAATGAGCATTTTCCCTTTGACTGAATATATCTAATTAATTTAGATTTCTCTGTAGCTCTTGAATTCTAAAGTAGCTTTGTCATTAATTATTAAAATATTTTTAATCAAATTTACGTTCAACAGCAGAAAAAGACCCCCCCCCCTTCCACATGTAAAAAGTTTTATCGAAATACGAAACCCTCTTTTCAGCAATCAATTTTTAAATGACATAATAATTTAATGTGCAGCGGGCTTTGGTGTAAAGAAGAGAAAAAAACTAATTATTAACTTGTACAAGAATAGAAACAGTTTTTAAAGGAATTTATCTTTGACAAACACATTTCATAAGTACTCAAACATTAATATCTCACTACACCAACAAATCAGGATTTTATAATGCTGTTACTATTGCCGTTAATTTAATTCACCCCCTTCCCCTCCCCCGTGTAAACGATTGTCAATGTTTTCAGAGCCCCTGTTTTGTTACATTCATGTTATGTCTGTCACTACAGGTTCATTAACTGGAATGTTACCTTCATGCCATGTCTGTCACTACAGGTTCATTAACTGGAATGTTACATTCATGTCATGTCTGTCACTACAGGTTCATTAACTGGAATGTTACATTCATGTCATGTCATTGAATGTTGAGCTACTTTAAAAAAGTTATATGTAAAGAGTTTGGGCCCCCTGATAAGTCGGGGCCCTGGCACAAGACCGGATCCCCTGTACTTAAATCCGTTCCTGTAAACTACATTCACTTATACAAGGCTTAATCACAAAAATATTCAATGCGCTTTGTAACTGAAATTTTTCAATGCATATTAATAGAAGGCACTGCCCTTAATGAGAGACCCTTAACAAGGGTACGACTGTCTATGAACTAAAAAAGGCAGAAATGTGCCAGAGTAAATGTTCTAAAAATGAGCCACAGGAAATATGACATAAAATTAAGTACATATGCGTGTGTATGTGTTATATATATATATATATATATATATCAGCAATGTTCAATTTTGCATTTAGGCTACATGAAAAGCTAAAAAATATTTACAATTCTTTATATTTAATAATTATCCCATTTCACACGTTGTCAAGATTATATTACCAGCTTGTCACGTTTGAGATTGATAACAAATACATTTAATAGAACTAGAGCTTTCATATTTTTTTTTTTGTATGTGAATATTTTTTGTCTTGTGCTTACACTGAATATTAACACATTTCATTCCTAATCTTTTAAAATGCACAATCGGTCTATTTGTATTGTTTTTTTAACGTTAGAATATATTTCATGAAATTGAACATTTATCCGATATTTTAAAACATATAACATCTTTAACCCCTGTGTGTTTGTGGTGTACTTTGATTTGGAATAAATCTTTAATCCCTGTGTGTTTGTGGTGTACTTTGATTTGGAAGTAAATCTTTAACCCCTGCGTGTTTGTGGTGTACTTTGATTTGGAAGTAAATTTTTAACCCTTGTGTGTTTGTGGTGTACTTTGATTTGGAAGTAAATCTTTAACCCCTGTGTGTTTGTGGTGTACTTTGATTTCTAAGTAAATCTTTAGCTCCTGTGTGTTTGTGGTGTACTTTGATTTGGAAGTAAATCTTTAACCCCTGTGTGTTTGTGGTGTATTTTGATTTGGATGTAAATCTTTGTTCGGAAATAAAAAATTTAGGGATGGAATTATAATACAATAACAATATATGCCCGAAAAAATACTTTTTGATGAGAAATGACAAATTTGTATACTAAGTTTACGGCGCAATTTTATCCACAGGGTAACTCCACCTACGGGAACTGTTGAATGAAATGTATTGCTTTGTGAATAATGTTTGCATTTTTTCGTTGTTGTCTTCTTTCTTTATAATTTTTCTTTTAATTCAATTGTGTTTTATTTCACGTAGTGCTTCATAACCTAACTAACTGTGATAAAGAAAAACGGTTTAAATTATTAGGACGAGGTGAGATGACCAAAAGGCATCTCGATTTCCCGGGAAACGCCTGGTATTAAATAGCTCTAAAATCATAACAAAGGTGATGTCGGAAAAAAAAACAAGTGATGGTGTGTATATGAGAGGGAGAGAGAGGGAAGGTAGATAGAGAAAGAGAGGGAGAGAGAGAACGAGAGGGAGAGAGAAAGAGAGGGAGAGAGAGTTGGGGAGAGAGTTGGGGAGAGAGAGACAGAGAGATGGAGGGGTAGGGGGAGAGAGGGGAGAGAGTGGGGGAGAGAGGGAGAGAGAGGGATGGGTAAGGAAAGGAAGAGAGGGGAAGAGAGAGCGATTTTAAACACATACAAAGAAGTTATTACATCCACATGCACACATGAAAATTTTTCTTGAAGCCACATACACACACAGACTTGTTATGTAAATAATAATAACATAATTATTTCCAACGTTCGTCATGTTTCTGCTAAATGAAATGGGACAGTTTCATTATTGTTTCCTTCTCCCTGTTGTGTGTAGTCTAAAGACTGGGGAGGGGTGACATATCAATACAGGGGGTATAATAGTATACAAGTATAATAGTATACTAACAAAAAGTAGTGAAACTGTTAATAGTCATGCAGAAATTTGTTCAAAAATATGTGTAATAGTGTTATAGAAGAAAACATTTTCATTTGAAAAACTAATTATGTCTAATTAATTAATTAATTAATATGTTAATTGTCTATAGTAATGCATTAGCAAATCGCTATTTGCTCGATTTCCTTTTGTATGTGTCGTTGGTGCAATTGCGCTGGAGGCTCAAACAGTAGTCAGCCATCATATGTATGTCCCATCTCTCCTCCATCACCCTTATATCCTGATGGAAACTCTCGCCTTGTTCCTCACTGAAGTCCCCAAGGTTACCTGGAAATTTGTCTAAATGACTGTGCAGGTAATGTACCTTGATGCTCATATTTGTTCCACTGTTTCTGAAGTTAGCTAGCATATCTTGCACCAGTTCTTCGTAATTTTCTGCTCTGTTATTACCGTAGAAGTTCCTGACAACTGAATCAAAACTGTTCCATGAAGAAGCTTCAAGGTGATTTCGATCGTTGATGAGTTTCCGAATCTGAGGACCGTCAAAAATCCCAGCTTTCAGCTTCTCCATGCTCAATCTGGGGAATGATCTGCAAATATACTTGAAGCAATTGCCAGATTTGTCCAAAGCCTTAACAAATTTTTTCATTAAACCTAATTTGATATGAAGCGGTGGGAGAATGATCTTATTTTAGAAACTTCACTGCTACGTGGAATTGGTCTCCTTGCAGATTCAAGATCAGGATAATCCCACTTAGATTTCTTGTGGCGATTGAAGCCTTTAACATTCACAATACAAAAATAACAATCACCAAAATGGTCTTTCGGCTCTCGCCATATCATTTGTACACCGAAACTTAGACTTTTCTTCTCACTATTTGTCCACTGCCGTAGGCTCTCCACGCAGTTTTTGCAGACCTTATGGGGAACCCAAGACTTGTCTTGGTCTTCCAGCTTCACACCGAAATAAGCCAAATATGCCTGCTACACAAAGTCAGTTATATTTCTTCTTTGCTTTTCAATCAAGTATTCTCCACAGATGTAACAGAATACATTCGGATTATTTTTGCAGCATCTTCATGATGAGCTCATGTCTTTAGAAAGAAGCTATAAAAGAGAAAAAAATAAACCAAGTTATAACTTGGTATAGTTAAATAAAACAACAGACACCAAACGTATTGCATTTGTTTTACACAAAGGGTACAAATATATTCTCAAGATTGTCCAATATCTCAGAAACTAGAGCCAATTCAGCAAAAGCAGTGGCAGTTTTGAAATCAGCACCCATGAATTGCTATAAATTCATTCAAATATTCTTGGCAATTCGAAAAATTTTTTTTGTTGAGCTGTGTAATAGGTGCTTATGGGAATATGTAGGAGCTTATGGGAGTATTAAAAGCTGTCGGAATATGTGGGAGCTTATGGTAATATGTAGGAGCTTATGGGTATATGTAGAACTAATATGAATATGTAGGAGCCTATGGGAATATTAGGAGCATATGGGAATATGTGGGAGCTTATGGAAATATGTGGGAGCTTATGGGAATATGAAGGAGCTTATGGGAATATGTAGAAGCTTATGGGTATAAAAATATATAAAAAAATAATATTATATAAATATATATATATATATAAATATATATATATATATATATATATATACACAGAGAGAGAGAGAAAGAGAGAGAGAGAGAGAAAGAGAGAGATAGTCAGAGATGGAGAGAGAGATAGAGCGAAATAAAGGGTAAGAGAGAGAGAGAGAGAATATGAATATTTGGGAGCTTATGGAAATAAGTAGGAGCTAATGGAAAAATAATGGAACCTATTGGAATATTAGGTGCTTATGTGAATATGTGGGAGCTTATGGGAATATGTTGGAGCTTATGGGAATATATAGGTGCTTATGGGAATATGTTTGAGCTTATAGGAGTATGTGAGAACTTATGGGGATATGTAGGAGCTTATGGAAATATGTAGGAGCTTATGGGAATATTAAGAGCTTTTGGCAATATGTAGGAGCTTATGGGAGTATGTAGGAGGTTATGGGAATATTAGGAGATTATGGGAAGATGAAAGAGCTTATAGTAATATGCGGGAGAATAAGGGAATATGTGGGAGCATATGGGAATATGTCGGAGCTTATGGGAATATGTGGAATCTTATAGGAATATGTAAGAGCTTATGGGAATATTAGAAGCTTATGGGAATATTAGGTTCTTACATATTCCCATAAGCACCTATTACACAGCTCAACAAAAAAAAATTTTCGAATTGCCAAGAATATTTGAATGAATTTATAGCAATTCATGGGTGCTGATTTCAAAACTGCCACTGCTTTTGCTGAATTGGCTCTAGTTTCTGAGATATTGGACAATCTTGAGAATATATTTGTACCCTTTGTGTAAAACAAATGCAATACGTTTGGTGTCTGTTGTTTTATTTAACTATACCAAGTTATAACTTGGTTTATTTTTTTCTCTTTTATAGCTTCTTTCTAAAGACATCATGAGTTCATCATGAAGATGCTGCAAAAATAATCCGAATGTATTCTGTTACATCTGTGGAGAATACTTGATTGAAAAGCAAAGAAGAAATATAACTGACTTTGTGTAGCAGGCATATTTGGCTTATTTCGGTGTGAAGCTGGAAGACCAAGACAAGTCTTGGGTTCCCCATAAGGTCTGCAAAAACTGCGTGGAGAGCCTACGGCAGTGGACAAATAGTGAGAAGAAAAGTCTAAGTTTCGGTGTACAAATGATATGGCGAGAGCCGAAAGACCATTTTGGTGATTGTTATTTTTGTATTGTGAATGTTAAAGGCTTCAATCGCCACAAGAAATCTAAGTGGGATTATCCTGATCTTGAATCTGCAAGGAGACCAATTCCACGTAGCAGTGAAGTTTCTATACCAGTGTTTACTGGATTATTAGAGATTTCACCATCAGACTCCGACGAGGGGCAAGATCTGGAGTTTTTTGCAGGTGAAAACAGTGGAAGCGATTATGAAGGAAGTTCTTCAACACTCAACCATTCAGCCAAGAAGAATTCAATGACCTAATACGAGACCTAAATATGTCCAAGCAAGCATCTGAGCTTTTAGCGTCCAGGCTCAATGAAAGAAATTTTCTCAAACCAGAAGTTAAAATAACATTTTATCGGAAAAGAGAAGAGTTTCTTCTTCCATATTTCAGCCAAGAGGAAGATCTTGTTTACTGTAATGACATCCCTGGACTTCTGATCCAAATGGGACTACAAGACTACCATTCCGAAGACTGGCGTCTTTTTATAGACAGTTCCACCAGAAGCTTGAAATGCGTTCTGTTACACAATGGTAGCCGTTATGCATCTCTTCCTATTGCTCACTCAACAACACCTAAAGAACAGTATGAGAATATCAAAACAGTATTGCAGAAAGTCTGTTATTATGAGCATCAGTGGTCAATTTGTGTTGATTTTAAAATGGTAAACTTCTTGCTTGGGTAGCAGTCAGGATACACAAAATACCCATGCTTCATGTGCCTTTGGGATAGCAGGGCAAGGCAAGATCATTGGACAAGAGTGATATGGCCTGCAAGGGAAACCATGACTGTACGTAAAGAAAATATCATCAACAAGCCACTGGTTGACAAAAATAAGATCATTCTCCCACCGCTTCATATCAAATTAGGTGTAATGAAACAATTTGTTAAGGCTTTGGACAAATCTGGCAATTGCTTCAAGTATATTTGCAGATCATTCCCCAGATTGAGCATGGAGAAGCTGAAAGCTGGGATTTTTGACGGTCCTCAGATTCGGAAACTCATCAACGATCGAAATCACCTTGAAGCTTCTTCATGGAACAGTTTTGATTCAGTTGTCAGGAACTTCTACGGTAATAACAGAGCAGAGAATTACGAAGAACTGGTGCAAGATATGCTAGCTAACTTCAGAAACAGTGGAACAAATATGAGCATCAAGGTACATTACCTGCACAGTCATTTAGACAAATTTCCAGGTAACCTTGGGGACTTCAGTGAGGAACAAGGCGAGAGTTTCCATCAGGATATAAGGGTGATGGAGGAGAGATGGGACATACATATGATGGCTGACTACTGTTTGAGCCTCCAGCGCAATTGCACCAACGACACATACAAAAGGAAATCGAGCAAATAGCGATTTGCTAATGCATTACTATAGACAATAACTCATTTACTGAGACTAGTTTAACTCATTCACTGAGACTAGTTTAACTCATTCATTGAGACTAGTTTAACTCATTTACTGAGACTAGTTTAACTCATTCACTGAGGCTAATTTAACTCATTCATTGAGACTAAATTAACTCATTTACTGAGACTAGTTTAACTCATTTACTGAGGCTTGTTTATCTCATTCAATGAGACTAGTTTTACTCATTCATTGAGACTAGTTTAACTCATTTACTGAGATAAGTTTAACTCATTCACTGAGGCTAGTTTAACTCATTCACTGAGACTAGTTTAACTCATTCACTGAGGCTAGTTTAACTCATTCACTGAGACTAGTTTAACTCATTCATTGAGACTAGTTTAACTCATTTACTGAGACTAGTTTAACTCATTCACTGAGACTAGTTTAACTCATTCACTGAGACTAGTTTAACTCATTCACTGAGACTAGTTTAACTCTTTTACTGAGATTAGTTTAACTTATTCACGGAAGCTAGTTTAACTCATTCAATGAGACTAGTTTAACTCATTAACTGAGACTAGTGTAACTCATTCATTGAGACTAGTTTAACTCATTCACTGAGACTAGTTTAAAACATTCACTGAGACTCGTTTAACTCATTTACTGAGGCTAGTTTAACTCATTCACTGAGACTAGTTTAACTCATTCACTGAGACTAGTTTAACTCATTCAATGAGGCTAGTTTAACTCATTAACTGAGGCTAGTTTAACTCATTAACTGAGGCTAGTTTAACTCATTCACTGAGACTAGTTTAACTCATTCACTGAGACTAGTTTAACTCATTCACTGAGACTAGTTTAACTCATTCACTGAGGCTTGTTTATCTCATTCACTGAGACTAGTTTTACTCATTCATTGAGACTAGTTTCACTCATTTACTGAGATAAGTTTTACTCATTCACTGAGACTAGTTTAACTCATTCATTGAGACTAGTTTAAATCATTCATTGAGACTAGTATAACACATTCACTGAGGCTAGTTTAACTCATTAACTGAGGCTAGTTTAACTCATTCATTGAGACTAGTTTAACTTATTCACTGAGGCTAGTTTAACTCATTCAATGTGGCTAGTTTAACTAATTCACTGAGACTAGTTTAACTCATTCACTGAGACTAGTTTAACTCATTCACTGAGACTAGTTTAACTCATTCATTGAGACTGGTTTAAATCATTCATTGAGACTAGTTTTACTCATTCATTGAGACTAGTTTCACTCATTTACTGAGATAAGTTTTACTCATTCACTGAGACTAGTTTAACTCATTCATTGAGACTAGTTTAAATCATTCATTGAGACTAGTATAACTCATTCACTGAGGCTAGTTTAACTCATTAACTGAGGCTAGTTTAACTCATTCATTGAGACTAGTTTAACTTATTCACTGAGGCTAGTTTAACTCATTCAATGTGGCTAGTTTAACTAATTCACTGAGACTAGTTTAACTCATTCACTGAGACTAGTTTAACTCATTCACTGAGACTAGTTTAACTCATTCATTGAGACTGGTTTAAATCATTCATTGAGACTAGTTTAACTCATTCACTGAGGCTAGTTTTACTCATTAACTGAGGCTAGTTTAACTCATTCACTGAAACTAGTTTAACTCATTCAATGAGGCTAGTTTAACTCATTAACTGAGACTAGTTTAACTCATTCATTGAGACTAGTTTAACTCATTTACTGAGACTAGTTTAACTCATTCACTGAGACTAGTTTAACTCATTCACTGAGGCTTGTTTATCTCATTCACTGAGACTAGTTTTACTCACTCATTGAGACTAGTTTAACTCTTTTACTGAGGCTAGTTTAACTCATTCACTGAGACTAGTTTAACTCATTCATTGAGACTAGTTTAACTCATTTACTGAGACTAGTTTAACTCATTCACTGAGACTAGTTTAACTCATTCACTGAGACTAGTTTAACTCATTCACTGAGACTAGTTTAACTCTTTTACTGAGATTAGTTTAACTTATTCACGGAAGCTAGTTTAACTCTATCAATGAGACTAGTTTAACTCATTAACTGAGACTAGTGTAACTCATTCATTGAGACTAGTTTAAAACATTCACTGAGACTCATTTACTGAGGCTAGTTTAACTCATTCACTGAGACTAGTTTAACTCATTCACTGAGACTAGTTTAACTCATTCAATGAGGCTAGTTTAACTCATTAACTGAGGCTAGTTTAACTCATTTACTGAGACTAGTCTAACTCATTTACTGAGACTAGTTTAACTCATTCACTGAGACTAGTTTAACTTATTCACTGAGGCTAGTTTAACTCATTTACTGAGACTAGTTTAACTCATTCACTGAGACTAGTTTAACTCATTCATTGAGACTAGTTCAACTCATTTACTGAGACTAGTTTAACTCATTTACTGAGGCTTGTTTATCTCATTCACTGAGACTAGTTTTACTCATTCATTGAGACTAGTTTAACTCATTTACTGAGATAAGTTTAACTCATTCACTGAGGCTAGTTTAACTCATTCACTGAGACTAGTTTAACTCATTCAATGAGGCTAGTTTAACTCATTCACTGAGACTAGTTTAACTCATTCATTGAGACTAGTTTAACACATTTACTGAGACTAGTTTAACTCATTCACTGAGACTAGTTTAACTCATCCACTGAGACTAGTTTAACTCATTCACTGAGACTAGTTTAACTCATTCACTGGGGCTTGTTTATCTCATGGAGATAAGTTTAAGCTTATGGGAACATGTGATAGCTTTTGGGATATGTAGGAGCTTATGGGAATATTAGGAGATTATGAGAAAATGTGGGAGCTTATGGGAATATGTGGGAGCTTATGTGAATATTAAAAGCTTATGAGAATATGTGAGAGCTTATAAGAATATGAGGGAGCTTATGGGAATATTTGGCAGCTCATGTGAATATAAGTTTCTTATGGGAATATGTAGGAAGCTTATAGGTATTTGTAGGAGCTTATGGGAATATGTAGGAGCTTATGGGAGTATGTAGGAGTTTATGGGAATATTAGGAGATTATGAGAAAAATGTGGGAGCTTATGGGAATATGTGGGAGCTAATGGGAATATTAAAAGCTTATGAGAATATGTTGGAGCTTATAAGAATATGAGGGAGCTTATGGGAATATGTGGCAGCTCATGTGAATATTAGGTGCTTAAGGGAATTTGTGGGAGATTATAGGTATTTGTAGGAGCTTATAAGAATAATTAGGAGCTTATATAAATATGCAGGAGCTTATGGGAATATTTTGGAGCTTATGGGTATATAAAGGAGCTTATGGGAAAAACATGAGCTTATGGGAATATATAGGAGCTTATGGGAATATGTTAGAGTTTATAGGAATATGTGGGAGCTTATGGGAATATGAAGGAGCTTATGGGAATATTAGGTGCTTATGGGATTATGACGGAGCCTTTGGAATTGTTGGGAGCTTAAGTGAATATGTTGGAGTATATGGGAATATGTAGGAGTTTATTGGAAAATGTAGGAGCTTATGGGAATATAAAGGAGCTTATGGTAATATGTTGGAGCGTATTAGAATATGTAGGAGCTTATGGGCATATTAGGTGCTTATGGGAATATGACGGGGCTATTTGGGAATATTAGGAGCTTAAGTGAATATGTGGGAGCATATGGGAAAATGTAGGATTTTAATGGAATATGTAGGAGCTTATTGGAATATGAAGGAGCTTATGGGA
Organism: Bulinus truncatus; assembly: GCA_021962125.1. NCBI lineage: Eukaryota > Metazoa > Mollusca > Gastropoda > Planorbidae > Bulinus > Bulinus truncatus. Next base: position 216,092 of record JAGDYQ010000384.1, on the reverse strand, counting down.
ATACGTGGGAGCTTATGGGAATATGTAGAAGCTTCTGGGAATATTAAGAGCATTTGGCAATATGTAGGAGCTTATGGGTATATGAAGGAGCTTTTGGGAATATGTAGCAGCTTTTGGGAATATGTGGAAGCTTATGGGAATATTAAGAGCTTTTGTCAAAATGTAGGAGCTTATGGGAATTTATAGGTACTTTTGGGAATATGTTACAGCTTATAGGAACATTTGGGAGCATATGGGAATATGTAGGAGCTTATGGGAATATGTAGGAGTTTATGGGAATATAAGGAGCTTATTTGAATATGTGGGAGCATATGGGAATATGTAGGAGCTTACTGGAATATTAAGAGCTTTTGGCAATATGAAGGAGCTTATTGGAATATTAGGTGCTTATGGGAATATGTAGGATCTTATGGGAATATTAAGAGCTTATGGGGATATATGAGCGCTTTTGGGAATATGTGGCAGCTCATGGGAATATAAGTGCTTATAAGAATATGTGGGAGCTTATGGGAATATTAGGTGCTTATGTGAATATGTATGAGCTTATGGGAATATGTAGGAGCTTATGTGAATATCTTGGAGCTTATGGGGGTATTACGAGTTTATGTGAATATGTAGGAGCTAAAAAGAATATTAATAGCTTATGTGAATATGAAGGAGCTTATAATAACATGTGCGAGCATATGTGAATATGTGGAAGCATATGGGAATATTTCGGAGCTTATGGCAATAAGTAGGAGATTATGGGAATATCTAGGAGTTTAAGGGACTAAGTCGGAGCTTCTGTGAATATTAGGTGCTTATTGAAATATGTAGGAGCTTATGAGAATATTAAAAGCTTATGGGAATATGTCGGAGCTTATAGGAATATGTAGGAGCTTATGGGAATATTAGGAGCTTATGGGGATATATGGGAGCTTATAGGAATATGTGGGAGCTTATGGGGATATGTAGGAGCCTATGGGAATATCTGGGAGCTTATGGGAGTATTAGGAGGTTATGGAATTATGTAGGAGCTAAAGGGAATGTTAAGAGCTTATGGGATTATGAAGGATCTTATAGTAATATGTGGGAGCATATATGAATATATGGGAGCATATGGGAATATGTCGGAAATTATGGGAATTAATAGGAACTCATGGGAATATGAAGGAGCTTATGGAATATGTAGGAGCTTATGGGAATATTAGGAGCATTTGGCAATATGTAGTAGCTTATGGGAATATGTAGGAGTTTATGGGAATATATGGGAACTTATTGGAATATTATGTGCTTATGGGAATATGTAGGAGCTTGTGGGAATATTAAAAGCGTATGAGAATATGTGGGAGCTTATGGGAATATGTGGGAGTTTATGGGAATATGTAGGAGCTTAAGGGAATATTACGAGCTTATGGGAATGTGTGGGAGCTTACGAGAATATGTGAGAGCTTATGGGAATCTGAAGGAGCTTATGTGAATATGTGGGAGCTTATGGGTATATGAAGGAGCATATGGGAATAATAGGAGCTTATGGGAATATAAAGGTGTTTATGGGAGTATGTTAGAGCTCATAGGAATATAAGTGCTTATGGGAATATGACGGAGCTTTTTGGAATATTTAGGAGTTCATGGGAATATGTAGGATCTTATGGGAATATGAAGTAGCTTATGGGAATTTGTAGGAGCTTATGGGAATATGTAGGATCTTATGGGAATATTGAGAGCTTTTGGCAATATATAGGAGCTTATGGGAATATTAGGTGCTTATGGGAATATGTTGGAAATTATGGGAATATGTAGGAGCTTACGGGATTATGTAGGAGCTTATCGAAATATTAGGAGATTATGGGAATATGTGGGAGCTTATGGGAATACGTGGGAGCTTATGGGAAAGTGAAGGAGCTAATGGGAATATGACGGAGCTTTTGGGAATATTAGGAGCTTATGTGAATATGTGGGAGCTTATGAGAATATATAGGAGTTTATGGAAATATGTAGTAGCTAATGGGAATATGAAGGATCCTGTGGGAACATGTAGAAGCTTATGGAAATATGTAGGAGCTTATGGGAATATTAAGAGCTTTTGGCAATATGTAGGAGCTTATGGGAATATTAGGTTCTTATGGGAATATGTAGGAGCATATGGGAATATTAAGAGCTTATGGGGATATGTGGGAGATTATGGGAATTTTAGGTGCTTATGGGAATATGTGGAAACTTGTGGGAATATAAGAAGATTTTTCGAATATGTTGGAGCTTATGGGAATATGAAGGAGCTTATGGGAATATGTAGGAGCTTATGGGAATTTATAGGAGCTTATGGGAATATTAGGTGCTTATGTGAAAATGTGGGAGCTTATGGGAATATGTGGGAGCTTATGGGAATATGAAAAAGCTAATGGGAATATACAGGAGCTTATGGGAATTTATAGGAGCTTATGGGAATATAACGGAGCTTTTGGGAATATAAGAAAATTTTTCGAATATGTGGGAGCTTATGGGAATATGAAGGAGCTTATGGGAATATGTAGGAGCTTATGGGAATTTATAGGAGCTTATGGGAATATTAGGTGCTTATGTGAAAATGTGGGAGCTTATGGGAATATGTGGGAGCTTATGGGAATATGTAGGAGCTAAAGGGAATATTAAGAGCTTATTGGAATATGAAGGAGCTTTTAGCAATCTGTGGGAGCATATGGGAAAATGTGGGAGCATATGGGAATATGTGGGAGCTTATGGGACGGAATATGTGGGAGCTTATGGGAATATGAAAAAGCTAATGGGAATATACAGGAGCTTATGGGAATTTATAGGAGCTTATGGGAATATGACGGAGCTTTTGGGAATATTAGGAGCTTATGTGAATATGTGGGAGCATATGGCAATATGTAGGAGTTTATGGGAATATGTAGGAGCTTATGGGAATATGTAGGAGCTAATGGGAATATTAAGAGCTTTTGGCAATATGTAGGAGCTTATGGGAATATTAGGTGCGTATGGGAATATGTAGGAGCTTATGGGAATATTAAAAGCTTATTGGGATATGTGGGAGCTTATGGGAATATTAAAAGCTTATGGGGATATGTGGGAGCTTTTGGGAATATTTGGGAACTTATGGGAATACGTGGGAGCTTATGGGAATATGTAGGAGCTTACGGGAGTATGTAAGAGCTTAAGGAAATATTAGGAGATTATGGGAATATGTGGGAGCTTATGAAGGAGCTTATGGGAATTTATAGGAGCTTATGGGAATATTAGGTGCTTATGTGAATTTGTGGGAGCTTTTGGGAATATGCGGGAGCTTATAGGATTATTTTAAATATTTTATATATATATATATTTATATTTATGTAGCGCTCTACTCATTGGAGCAAAAAAATTCAAATGTTTACAACGAACACACATATGACATCTTCCCATCGACGAGGAACACACACCCTCCTAGAATCATTTAAGACAGTAATGATGTCCTCAAAATATAATGGTATTTATGCCTACTTGAGGAAACGTGTGTTGGTTCCGTTGAAATACGTTTGCGCAGGCTTAGCGAGCTGTGTACACATGCACTTAAACACACATGCACACACACACACATTGAAAAGGGTAAACTGAATATACCATTCATTAACATTTTTTATAAATCTAAAACACTGTTATGATTATTAACCATGATTAGACTGATTACAATATTACAATTGTTTTAAAAAAAATTTGAAAGTTGAGGGGAAAAATGTCATTAGGGACAACCAAAATGTATTATGTGACAGCCAAAATGTATTAAGTGACTGCCAAAATGTATTAAGTGACAGCCAAAAGTACTTAGTGACAGCCAAATAGTATTTAGTGACAGCCAAAATGTATTAAGTGACAGCCAAAATGTATTAAGTGACAGCCAAAAGTATTTAGTGACAGCCAAATAGTATTTAGTGACAGCCAAAATGTATTAAGTGACAGCCAAAATGTATTAAGTGACAGTCTAAATGTATTAAGTGACAGCCAAAATGTATTAAGTGACAGCCAAATTGTATTTAGTGACAGCCAAAATGTATTAAGTGACAGCCAAAATGTATTAAGTGACAGCCAAATTGTATTAAGTGACAGCCAAAATATATTACGTGACAGCCAAAATATATTAAGTGACAGCCAAAATGTATTGAGTGACAGCCAAAATGTATTAAGTGACAGCCACAATGTCATTCGGGACAGCCAAAATGTCATTAGGGACAGCCAAAATGTATTAAGTGACTGACAGCCACAATGTCATTCGGGACAGCCAAAATGTCATTAGGGACAGCCAAAATGTATTAAGTGACAGCCAAAATGTCATTAGGGACTGCCAAAATGTCATTACGGACAGCCATATGTATTTAATGAGGGTAAAATCATGTCTGCCAACTACTTTCTTAAAGAATTTCACAAAAATATACAAGTTAAACAAAATAATAACAATTTTAATTCTAAAAGACAAGATAAAATGATCCAGATTATTCCAGATCAATTTTTATTCCATTCTATTGCATAAAGTTTTCTATTGAAAATATCCAGTTCTTTTGTCAAACTTTATATTCTGTCAGAAAATGTGTTAACAATTTGTACACTTTAGTTATACTTAACAAGATGCCGTGTACAAACTTCTGAAGAAATAACAAATGCGAGTAATGTAAGCAGTGGCACAACTGGGGGGCGGCGGGGGCGGGGCGGCGGGGGCATTGGGGGCATTTGCCCCCTCCGAAATAAAAAAAAATTAAAAGATTAGACCAAATTTTTTTTTAAATAAAATACAAATATATAAATAATACAAGTGATTTTTTAATACAAGTGATTTTTTTTTGCCCCCCCCCCCTGAAAGTTTGGTCTAGTTGCGCCTCTGAATGTAAGCATGCCTGAAGTACTTCATTGACTTATCCCTTTAAATAATTAGTATAACATTGAATTATTTCATTAATTTAGACCGTCTGCTTTTTTTAAAGTAGTTTTATGTTGTTTATAATTGATTATATTTTATTTTTGACCTCGCCTTATGATGTTTAGAATGAGTTCAAACTTCTGTTTAGATATCACCCATAGATATAAAATAAATCACACCAAAATTAAAATTAATAAATTGGCGACATTTGTATCGTCCATTTAAGAAAATGTGTCACCCAGTAGTCTCGACATTCAGATACAGTGCGACAAACAGGTTCGTTTCATTAATAATGACTTTTCTTAGTTCTTAAAAAATTATATTAGAACATTCTAACGGAAGACAACGCCTTTTTACAAATGATCACATTAAAGTTTGTGTGAAGTTCCTGTAAGGATGAGATGAAATCTCTTAGATCCTATAAACCACTAATGGGACGGTATGTATGGTGCCCTTCTTTCATCCCCACCGATAGTGCAATGGCCATGAAGGCACCACGGGAGATATTGCGGGGTTTTTAGCCATGACCTGAAATATCCATTGGTCCTCACCGGAGATCGAACCAGGGACCCTCAGGTCGACGGTCGAGCGCTTTACCACACGACCATCACATTAAAGTATCTTTAATCATGTGTATCGCTGCTGTGACCTACCATGCTAGCATAGGTCTCGATCTGAAACATGCTGTAGCAAGGGAAGTAGCCCGTTTATTAGTGGCACTCGTCCTAATTAAACACGGTTATATCCCTTTATTAGTTTTAAATTATTATTTTTACTCATATTTAAAATAATAATTTATTGCAAAATTATTTATTGAATAGTTCATAGTCATGGAGCAATAGCATGTAAATAAAATTTCAAGAAAATCTTTCACCAAAAATAGCCTCAATATCGATTACACATTTTTTTCGAAATAAATAAATAAACAGCAGTTTAGAGTTAAGAGATCAGTTAAAAATATAGGAAAAAATAAATTGACTCAAGTTACATCTTGAATACAGCTAATGCTCTCATTGGAATCTAATGTTTTGTGTCATTAGCTGCCAAAATTGAGAACCAACACAGCTATCAGGAATTTGTTTATATATATATATATATATATATATATATATATATATATATATATATATATATATATATATATATATATATATATATTGTATTATATACGATAAATATGTTATGAATTATACATCATTCCCTTAGTTCAGGGGTCCCTGGTATCATTTAGGGGGTCCGTAGAAAATTATAATTCATTTGGGGGTCCCTGAACAACTTCTGGGGGTTCGCGAAAGGTTTAATGTAAAATAGTAAAATTATGTGTTTCTATTATTATGGAGATTAATATAACAAACAATAAATAAACTAGTAGTGCACACTGCACACCAATTAAATTAATAACAAGCATGGCAGGGTGTAAGACAAACGGCCGAAACACGTTTATCCTTTCTATAGAAATTGTATAACGCGCTTCACGCACTAACTTGTCTACAATATAAACATAAACTATAAAAGAGTTGTACATCGAATTTAGTTCTATGTTATACTGATACAAAGTGTATAAACGAAATTTCCCAGTCTTAGACAAAAAAGCTAAGGATTTAACGTTTTTTCAAACAGTCAAAAAAAGATATTAGAAAATACCGTCACTGCAACAACTCAATGGGGCAACATCTAAGCAAGGTGATGATGGACGCATTTTTTGTCAAGAATTGTTATTTGCTAAATGTTTGGAAACAAAAGGTGAAACGTTATTTACTGAATTAAAAATGTGTTCGATGTAAAAGCTTAATCCTTGCCCATATAATTTATGTTGCTGCTGACGGTGCTCCGGCAATAGTATGACTATGCCAAGGCTTTCTGGCATGCATAAAATAAGCTGTACGGAATGTCGCAAAAAATCAAATTGAACGTTTGCATATATCACTAGATTAAGTCATAAAAGCAGTTAATAAAGTTAATGCCCTAAATGAGATATTATTTTATCAACTTTGTTTGAAAAAAATGACGAAGACTATAACTGTTTACTACTTCACACAAAAGTACGTTGGTGGATGTTAAATCTATAATATGCGCTCTTTGACTCAGTGTAGGAATTACTGGAAAGCAAAGACAATGATTTGCGACATAATTTAATTAACTCAAAAAAAAATGACATAGCCAATATGACTAATTCATTTGACAAATTTAACTAAACCGATTTGAACCTACAAGGTGACAAATTTAATTAAATTACAACTATAAACGTAATATATGCGTTTGTGTCAAAACTTTTTCTGTGCAAAGAAAACTTGGAAAGAAGTTAATGTTCACAGTTTCCAAATAGTTCAAAATTGCAAAATTAATTGAAAATAAGCTCGCTTACTGTCAACATTTAACAGCACTTCATGCAGACCTGAACCAAAGATTTGAAGACATTCTTCACTTGGATATTCCCTTTAGCGCGTGAACAAACTCAGATCCTAAACACGGATGAATCCTCACTAATACGGGAGCAACTTATTGAAATATCCACAAATGAGGAACTTAAACCAATCTTTAAACCAGGATACCACAAATTCCGGTTATAAAAACAGATCCCAATTTTATATCCCGCATTATGGATTATTGTTCAGAAGTTGTTGACTGCTTTTCTGTTTTACAATTTGGTAGAACGTGGATTCAGTGCCATTATGTACCGCATCACACACACACACACACACACACATAAACAACAGAAACTGACCAGAAATTTGTGCTCGTGAGGATTTGCGGTCACTACTCACACATGCTTTTATGCAGATTTTTCACTTGGGGGTCCGTGGGCTGGTTTTGACTATAAAAAGAGGTCTTTGGGTCGAAAAAGTTTGGGAACCACTGCCTTAGATGGTCGTAATCGGAGGAATTCAATTAGTTTTTACAATGGTGTAAAAGTATTCATCATTGCCTGGCAGACATAGCCAAAAAAAAAATCCGGATTCAATGCGGCGGTCTTAGGTATAGGTTGCACTCTGCTTTAGATGAGACTGACTAGGGGAGATAGCTGTGAAAATAAATCTAAAAGTAAGTCAGAGCCTATTTAATTTCCTTGGTGCTTTTTTGTAATGACTTAGAAATATGCCACAGAATTCTGACAAATGTCTTCATTATTTGCACCTGACATGGATATTTCAGATAGGTTAAACAATATCATTTAGTAAATTACATTTTATTTTAATTGTAATCAATCAAATTAAGTTTTTTTCTGGCGGCAGCAATGCCTGGTGTTAATTATTTTTTTTTATTTTATAAATTACAACAAAATTAGAACAAATGTCTATTTCTATTAAAGTCATCTATTTACTAAAAATTATAATGACTTTTAATGAAAAAAACAAGTAGAAAAAATGTACTAAATGTAATAGAAAACTTGGGATAGAATATAGTGAATGTATATATAGAATACATAGGATAGAATGTGCTGAACACATATGTAGAATACATGGAATATAATGTAAGGATAATATGTGGTGAATGCTTGTTGGACATACTTATGGGGAAGATATGTGAACAATGTATGTGGGGGAAAACTTGAGGGAAACACATTTGGTAAATACATAAGTTTAAAGTGAGACTCACTTGTTATTTTTTTTAAGACTGGCTTTCAAGCTTGAATTTCCATGAACTACATGAAGTCTTGAATGTCTTGTCAGCTACTGACATGACGTACATATTCAGGTTTTATGTAGAATGTGGTTTATTATTTATAATTGAATTATCATGTAGAATTTGGTGTATTATGTAGAATATGGTGTATTATGTAGAATGTGGTGTATTATGTTGAACCCTCAATCACCATCGACAACGAAGTTCTGGAGGTCACCGACAAGTTCACATACCTGGGCTCCACCATCACCAGCAGTCTGTCCCTGGATGACGAGATCGACAAGAGGCTTGCCAAAGCAACCAGCGTCATGGCCAGACTAAGCAAACGAGTATGGACTAACAACCAACTGACACTGAACACCAAGCTCAAGGTATACCAGGCATGTGTTCTCAGTACTCTACTGTATGGCAGCGAAACCTGGACTACCTATATCAAACAGGAAAATCGACTCGAGAGCTTCCACCTCCGCTGTCTCCGACGCATCCTTGGCATCAGATGGCAGGACAAAATCACCAACACTGCTGTACTCAAACAAGCCAGCTCACTGAGCATACATCTCCTTCTGTGCCAAAGACGTCTACGCTGGCTGGGTCATGTGCATCGAATGCAAGATGGTCGCTTACCAAAGGACATCCTATATGGCGAGCTTGCCACTGGGCATCGCCCCGTTGGTCGCCCGCAACTGCGATTCAAGGATGTCTGCACGCGACTTCAAACTGACCGGCATCAGCCTCGACAATTGGGAACAGCTCGCCGACGGCCGGAGCGGGTGGCGACAGACTGTTCACAAAGGCATCCTAAATGGTGAACAATTAAGGAACCAACAGCAGGAGACCAAAAGACAGAGAAGGAAAATAACACGGCAGAAACAGGCCCTCGGTCCTCCATCCAGCTTCATTTGTGGCCACTGCGGAAGAGTCTGTCAGTCCAGGATCGGTCTGCTGAGCCATTTAAGAACCTGCTCTCAAAACACGACTAGATGACTAACCTAGAGCGCTACCATCATCTTTCGAGATGGACGGTTTGCCTACTATAATATGCTGCTGCACAGACTACCTAAGGACTGACACTTTTATTATTTTATTTATTAATTTTTTTCACTTATTATAATTAGTAAGAGGGCGCCTTAAGTTTAACTTGCTAAGGGCGCTAGAATAGATAGTAGCCTCGACTGAGTAGGCTTTGGTCCTGTCCACCGCAGTCACCATTAGTACGGCTAGAACTGGCAGTCCACTGTGGTCACCATAAATCTTTCTACTTCCAGACATCTGGTACACTTGTTAATGTAATAAGTGCGGTCGCAATTATTAGTTTTGAAACGTCTTGATCAACTGTTAAAATAGATCCAGTTGTACATTTTGTGATTCAAACAATATTTGGTCAAGATCAGGTTAAAAGCAGAGCATGCCACGTCTGTCATTTTGTCTACCATTATTTGTATTAATCCTACTTGTGAGATATCTTTTATCTAACAACATCAAAGGCAATATGTCTCCAGTCTCAGTACAACCCTTTATCTTAATAATGTCTTGTCATTTCATTGTATTTTACATCAAGAGTCTTTATTAAGTACTGCTGGAACATTTTTGCATCATGTTATCATACTGTTTAAAAAAATCTTTGTACTCATATTGACTTTGTTTTATCAAATATTGCATTGAAGTGTAATGTTAACCAATAAATACAGTTAATTGTGGATGATGCAGCCCTCTTATTACTATGGTTATCTCAATGTGCCCCCCCCCTTTCCAACGGCCCAAAACTTATTTAGACTATTACATAGTGGCCTTTAAGTATTGATTTACTTCATTGGAATAATGTTTAAAATATATTACATTGGTTTCAATTTCTTAAATTTTGTGAAAATTAAGGTACTGAGGTTGTGGTTCGATCCAGTTGGCAGATATTTTACTTCTAGTTCAGGCAAAGTATTTGACTTACAATTGTACTTTAAGGCCGGAAATGTGGCGGCATTTACACAACGCGCGCCATCACAATTAGTTTCACCAATGCTAGGTGTGGACTAGAGGATGGGTCACTTTTTGAAATGTTGACACAATTTGGTTTTTTTAATTAGACGGACAGGGAAGATCAAAGGCAGCTGGATGGAGAGTTTCCATGAACTAGTGTTATTAAAATGTACTGAAAATTCAATATGCTGGACAGATTTAATATAACTAATATAAAAAACGGCCGAAGATTTACCATCCTGGTAAGGACTCTGATACAGTAGACATTAATGACATATTATATCTCTGTCTGAACTGTTGCTTTAATTTAGTGTGATTATATTTTAAATCTATCTTCATAGATTGCACCACAGGTTGGATTTTCCCGATTTTGTCTATGCAACTGCATAGTTGATAAATACGCAGAAATATACACTTATTGGTTTTAACATTGAAATTTAAATAATAATAAGGTAACAATTAGTATCTAATTATTTCATCATCTTTACAAATATATATATATATATATATATATATATATATATATATATATATATATATATATATATATATACGTTTAATGTGTTGTTATATTGTTGCACTGCTATCTATATAACAATGCCATTATTGTTAACAGTATAAAACTATAATGGTCAGCTTAATGCCCTCTGCTGGGGTCAGCCCATTGGTCAGCGATCAATTTCGATTTCAAAAAGTTATACCAGGTGATGCAAAACAGTCGTATGTGTGTCAGTGTGGGGCAGTAGTTGAAACAGCTGCAGAGTAAGTTTTTGATTAAATTTGTGTATAGTCAGATACTGTATCTAGCTTGGTGTACACAGATACTGTATCTAACTTGATATACACAATTTGATACTGTATCTAGCTTGGTGTACACAGTCAGATACTGTCTAGCTTGGTGTAAACAGTCTGATACTGTATCTAGCTTAGTGTAAACAGTCAGATACTATCTAGCTTGGTGTAAACAGTCAGATACTATCTGGCTTGGTGTAAACAGTCAGATACTATCTGGCTTGGTGTAAACAGTCTGATACTGTATCTAGCTTGGTGTAAACAGTCAGATACTATCTAGCTTGGTGTAAACAGTCTGATACTGTATCTAGCTTTGTGTAAACAGTCAGATACTTTATCTTGCTTATTGTACTCAGTTATATACTGTATCAAGCCTGGTGTACTCATTCATGAATTGTATTTAATTTGTAGTATACAATCAGGTTTTGTTTTAGATTTAGATTTGTAGTACACAGTTTGATTTGAGTTAGATTAAGATTTGTAGTACACAGTTTGATATTGAGTTAGATTCGCTGTGAAATGTCATGTATGACCTAAATTTTGTGATTCTTTAATATCTTTTCATTAAACAGAATGCATTTAGTAAATCAACCTACTTACTAACTGAAATCAACTAACTCAAAAAAACTTTAACTCAAATAAACATTTACTCAAATAAAATAAACTTGGTATGGGATTACTTAATGAAAAGTTCATTTACCTACAAAGACTGGTATGGGATTACTTAATGAAAAGTTCATTTACCTACATAGACTGGTATGGGATTACTTAATGAAAAGTTCATTTACCTACAAAGACTGGTATGGGATTACTTAATGAAAAGTTCATTTACCTACAAAGACTGGTATTGGATTACTTAATGAAAAGTTCATTTACCTACAAAGACTGGTATGGGATTACTTAATGAAAAGTTCATTTACCTACAAAGACTGGTATGGGATTACTTAATGAAAAGTTCATTTACCTACAAAGACTGGTATGGGATTACTTAATGAAAAGTTCATTTACCTACATAGACTTGTATGGGATTACTTAATGAAAAGTTCATTTACCTACATAGACTTGTATGGGATTACTTAATGAAAAGTTCATTTACCTAAATAGACTTGTATGGGATTACTTAATGAAAAGTTCATTTACCTACATAGACTTGTATGGGATTATTGAAAATTCCATAAATCTACTCTTATACGTAGAGCAGTTCTTATTTTTTGTAAAGGGCCCTAATCTATGGAACAGTCAGGGAGCCTAAACAAAGGTACACTTGGGGGCCCTAAATAAAGGTACACTTGGGGGCCCTAAATAAAGGTAGACTTGGGGGCCCTAAATAAAGGTACAATTGGGGCCCTAAATAAAGATACACTTGGGGGCCTTAAATAAAGGTACACTTGGGGGCCCTAAATAAAGGTACACTTGGGGGCTCTAAATAAAGATACACTTGGGGGCCCTAAATAAAGGTATACTTGGGGGCCCTAAATAAAAGTACACTTGGGGGCCCTAAATAAAGGTACACTTGGGGGCCTTAAATAAAGATACACATGGGGCCCTAAATAAAGATACACTTGGGGGTCCTAAATAAAGATACACATGGGGGCCCTAAACAAAGGTACACTTGAGATCTCCAAGGAAATGTACATTTGGAGACGGTTATTAAAAAGGATTTTATGGCCGGCGCTTGCAAATATTTCGACCGTTAAACTCATTGACTAAAGATGCCCCCTCACACCCCCATGCTCAGATTAACATTCCCTGCAGGCTGTCACCAATGTAGCCATGTCAAAATGTTAAATTCTCTCACATTAGAACTATGAAATATATCTTGAGGATTAACACGAACGCCAGAACAATTATAATTTCAAATAGCAGCAGATAAACTGTACATTTGTATGGGTTTACGGCAAAAGTAAACGTCCTGACTGTAGGGAGGCCCAGTACTGGGGTCCCATGGCAGTGTCTAGTTCGCTACCCATCTCTGTCTCTATGATAATTATTTTATGAATAAAAGCTTTTTACAAATTGTATCATCTCTGATATTGTCACAACATGCAGTAGTTTATTCTGTCAAGGTACGATTTCAAAATAATAAATTAATCTCTTTGCAAACATTTAATATGAGTATTGCCAACATGATGTCTTCACCAGAACCTAAGTCTCTGGCAACCCTTGGCAGACACTAAGATATATGTAGGTGCCCTATACAGAGATCTAGAGATATATTGGGGGCCCATTGCATAGATTGAAAGATGTATGGGTCCGAGACAGACCATACAAAGAAAGTTAGTGGCCCTATTCAAAAACAAATATCGTAGCGAAAAAATTGAGGGGGGGGAGGGGTATAGCATTATATTTCAAACAAATAAATTTAATCAGAAAGTCATTTGGTCTTTCTAGCCTTAAAGATTGCTATGATATTTCTGGTATTCTATAACATGTAGCTTAAAAATCTCTCTTATATATCCTAAATATTATATTGTTTAAAAATACAATAAGCTTTGCCGACATCGTGTGCATTATTTTATTTATTTATTTTGATGTTGTGGTTTTTTTTTGTTTTTTTTTTTTGTTAAAAATATGAAATTTAATTCGATTTAATTAAAATTCTATTCGTTCTTCTGTATTTACTATGTTGGCAACGTGACTTTTGATCAATTTGACAGAGTGGAATGGCAAGGAGGAGGTCAGGCTCCACAACTTCCGGTACACATTGCTCAGCATCTCGCCGGTCAGATGACCTATGGCCCTCCCGGTGCCGCCATGTTACCTCCCCAGGTAACTATCTACCAGAGCAGGGAGCCAACCACGTACCTTTCAGACGCGCCTGACATTTGCTGCTCCTGCCCTAATTGCAACTGTCTGCAGCACAGGCCTGCAGCTCCAACCCCGATATCTATGTCAGGTGCCTGCGACCCCTGCAGACAGGCTGGGGGAGCCAACACGTGTTGCCCCCAGCAACCAAACCGTCCACTTCATCCAGTAGGAGGTGGGTGGGGCTACTGCCCACCGATCCATATGGACCCAAAGTCTTTGATTCGCCCCAGGGATAAAAGTCTCCCAGACAGTACACGCCCCACAGGGTAAGTACATAAACATCAAAATGTAGTGCCCTCAACTGTTGCTTAGATCTTGTGTGATTAATGTTAGACTTAACTGCACCAGTGCAGTGGCTCTTTTCTGTATGGAGATAATCTAAAACTGTGTTAGTCTGCAAAACGGAATGTGAAAAATCAATAGTGAAAACTAATACAACTTTTTGTCAATTAATATCCTTTTTTACAAGTGGTTGGCTAAAACAAAACAGCATCTAAATTGGGTCGTGAAGTTCAACGTATGCTGTAATTTGATTAATTGTATGCTGTAATTTGATTAATTGTATATTGTAATTTGATTAATTGTATATTGTAATTTGATTAATTGTATATTGTAATTTGATTAATTGTATATTGTAATTTGATTAATTGTATATTGTAATTTGATTAATTGTATACTGAATGTGATTAATTGTATACTTAATTTGATTAATTGTATAATGTAGTGTGATTAATTGTATACTGTAATGTGATTAATTGTATACTGTAATACAATTAATTATATATTGTAATTTGATTAATTGTATACTGAGTGTGATTAATTGTATACTTAATTTGATTAATTGTATACTGTAATGTGATTAATTGTATACTGTAATATGATTAATTGTATACTGTAATATGATTAATTTTAAACTGTAATGTGATTCATTGTATACTGTAATGTGATTAAATTTAAATTTATAATGTGATGTGATTTAGTTTTTCTTTCATTAATACCTGTCGAGTATGTGCTTATTGGCGGACATGTTCATTTATGATACCTTGTATATGTGTATATTTCAGAGCTCCTTATTTCGCCCAAGAAAAGAAAGCGAGCTGTCCTCCCTATTCAGTGCCAAAACCAATGAAAAGTTCATTTACCTACAAAGACTGGTATGGGATTACTTAATGAAAAGTTCATTTACCTACAAAGACTGGTATGGGATTACTTAATGAAAAGTTCATTTACCTACAAAGACTGGTATGGGATTACTTAATGAAAAGTTCATTTACCTACAAAGACTGGTATGGGATTACTTAATGAAAAGTTCATTTACCTACAAAGACTGGTATGGGATACTTAATGAAAAGTTCATTTACCTACAAGGACTGGTATGGGATTACTTTTTTTTTCATGATATTTGTGTTGCCATGGTTACACAATCATACAGTCCTCCTAGTCATGTCGGTAAACAGTCGTTGATGTGTTTGTTAGTGCTACTACCTGGATAGTAACACGACCAGGAGTTCCCCACACTGTGTTGCAGGCAGCATTAAGTACTGTCGGCTGACTGAATAAGATCAGAATAAATAACGATATATAACAACTGACTTAAACACAAATGATTAACTTGTACATCATAGAGCAGTGGTTGGCACATATTTGGACCATACGGGCCACTAATTTGTTATCTATATTTGGGTGAGCCACTCTTTTTATAAGTATTATTTATGAGGACCGCTGTATTAATGAATTTATTTATGCGGACCACTAAATTTACGAATTTCTTAATACGGAATACTAATTTCACGAGTTAACTTTCAAAAGTGTGCATGCGTCTTTGCGCGTGTTAGCGAGTGTGTGTACTATGATTGTGTACTATGATTGTGTACTATGATTGTGTTCTATGATTGTGCATCTTTAAAAACTATCCCCAATTGGGAAATTATTCCAATCATCGTTTTTGTCCCTATTTTTTTTGTACGGTCCACTAATAGACCACAGACCACCACTGATAGACTGCATACCACCACTGATAGACTACAGACCACCACTGATAGACCACAGACCACCACTGATAGACCACAGACCACCACTGATAGACCACAGACCACCACTGACAGACCACAGACCACCACTGATAGACCACAGACCACCACTGACAGACCACAGACCACCACTGACAGACCACAGACCACCACTAATAGACCACAGACCACCACTGATAGACCACAGACCACCACTGATAGACCACAGACCACCACTGACAGACCACAGACCACCATTGACAGATTACAGACCACCACTGATAGACCACAGACCACCACTGATAGACCACAGACCACCACTGATAGACCACAAACCACCACTGATAGACCACAGACCACCACTGATAGACCACAGACCACCACTGACAGACCACAGACCACCACTGACAGACCACAGACCACCACTGACAGACCACAGACCACCACTGATAGACCACAGACCACCACTGACAGACCACAGACCTCCACTGACAGACCACAGACCACCACTGATAGACCACAGACCACCACTGATAGACCACAGACCACCACTGACAGACCACCACTGATAGAACACCGGTTGTCGCCAAAGATACGCCCCGTAAAATAAACTGATTTTTAAAAATGTTTCAACTTCTGACCTAGATTCGAACCGTCTTGTTTCAGGCTGAACACGGTGACAGACCGCGAACCTAAGGACTGTCTACGTGGCTGCTGCATCCCTTCACTGTGCACCTGGTGTGCACCTGTCTACTACGACTGTTGCACTGACATCAATGACCCCAGCTCTTATTTCATCACGAGACAAAGTCTGCCTCCATTTTATTGAGGGCGTTGTCCACCTTTAACAAATGTGACGTAGATGGCAGGTCAGTCAATGGACATTCACAAGAAAAGTTAACCAGTTAAACCTGAGAAATAAAGTGTAGCTCTGATAAACATGAAACAAACCTAGACATTACCTTGAGTTTATTTTACTATGTGCTACATGTGTGTGTTGTAAAATACGGCGACCCAGATGTGAAACAAACCTAGACATTACCTTGAGTTTATTTTACTGTGTGCTACATGTGTGTGTTGTAAAATACGGTATCAGATATGAAACAAACCTAGACATGACCTTGAGTTTATTTTACTATGTGCTACAAGTGTGTGTTGTAAAATACGGCGACCCAGATGTGAAACAAACCTAGACATTACCTTGAGTTTATTTTTACTGTGTGCTACATGTTTGTTGTAACATACAGTGACATGACATGAAACAAACTTAGTTGTTATCGTGAGTTTATCTGTTTACCAAAACAATCTAGCTCAGAAGTGGCCAAAGTATGGACCACATGCCATTACGGCCCACCTGAATGACATGGCAGAGCACTCAGCTCTTCTCCAGGTTTTCTCACATCAAATACGTTTATATTCAATTGATATTATTTCATATGAACCCCCATCTATCTGCTCATTGTGGGTCCATTCTTTTAGTTTGCCCCACCCCTGACCTAACTTTAAAGTAAAGTAGATGGCACCCAGGGGCGTACCACCACATTCAGTGAAGCCAATGCGCCCCACCCCCTGTTCCCAAAGTTAAAAGCGGTTTATGAAAGACAGACATCGTCGAATAACCAAGAACGATAGGTCAGGGGTTGGCAAACTATGAAAGAAGGGACCCACTCACATAGTGCCCTAATTGACAGGGGGGGAGGTCAGGCCAAGTGTGACCTCACATTTTTTAATATATTTTTAATTTTATTTCTAATTTAATTTTTTTAGTAAAACTTACTAGTTTTAAAAATAATTTTCAAAAAAAATTGTGAAACACTTGAATTAGTTTTATGTCAAAATAGCATGAAATGCATATCTTTTCAATGTGTTGTTCACAATTCCTCATGCTAGTTAGGACCGCTAATAAACTGTTGCAAAGCCTTGTTTTATGAGTAGCCTTACGGAAGTGTTATTATTTCTTTGTTGTCTGCTGCATAATTATATCACTGATAAAGAAATTTGGAATTTGTATTATATAATACAAAAAATTACCGTAATTGAAGTTGCAATCCATCACTTCGTTAAAATAATATTGATGCCTTATTCCCTGCAACCAGTGCACCAAGAAGAAGTGCTTATAATCGCGTGGAACATCGAATGGCTCCATTTAGCAGCGAACTCTCTGGTGTCATATTGCCAAATGAACATTATGGCATTCACTTTGATTCGCAGGGCAGAACAATAAATGAGGATTTGGAAAGAACAAACTTCAAGTTTGCAGGTGAAACTTTAGCTGAAATCTGGTCGCATGTGATTGTTGACCAATTTCCAACAGTTGCAGAATATATCAACCCTGAGAAATCTGAATTGGATGCAGCAGGACTGATGTCGAAGGATAAGAATGGTTTGACCATCATGTTCTCACCAGCCAATACTTCACTCAAATTGTGAAATGTCAGGACATAAAATGTTGCGACAAAGTACGGAGCTCATTTTTCAACGTTTTACCTTCGAGATTATTTCCTCCTCCAAATCCAATCCCAATCAACCAAACAACTGATGGACTCAGAGCTTCAGAAAGAGCAGATGCAGATGCACATACATTTCCTTCATTGTTTGTTTGTGGCACAAACTCTCAAATTTGATGACATTATGCCAAGACCAACAGGAGTTTTTAAAGTGCCATATGATCTTTATTGTCCATCTTTGCAGACCAGCATACATGATCGAATTTACAAAGTGTTTCACTTATACTTTGCCTCACAAACAATGTTAAGAAACATACAGGATAACACAGAGCTCTGGCGCAGGAGAATGTAAAAAAGTAAAGTTTCCTTAGCCCTATAGGGCTAATCGGGACAGATGAAGTGTAGAATTCACCTGTTTCTATATCCTAGGCATATGAAGGGATTGTGTGGTTTGCACAATTCCCAGCCGCCTTTACTCCCCCAACATAAAGTCAGGTACCCATTTAAAGCTGGAAGGACTTGAGGGCTTTCACCAGGACCTGAAAAAGTCCTAAGGTTCTCACTGAGATTCCAACCCGGGACCCTCCGGTCGACAGTCGAGCGCTCTATACCACTCGACCACCCGTCTCCTATGAGAATGTGCCAACCCCAAATTTTCCAGAATCAACTCAGATAAAACGCATTCGTCCTTTGAGAATCGCTGCTAGAAGGCAAAGAGAACTCATGGCAATTATTGGCAGAATGGAAAATGCACATTCAGAGGATGTTGAGTGGCTAGATGAGGATGAAGTTGATCTGTCTGCAACTATCCTTCCAGGAAACGATGATGCGGAAAGATTTATGTCAGTCTTAACTATGGATGAACACTTCACCATGGATGAATGATGTCTAGTGAATATTTTTTTAATTAAACACAATTCACAGGCCCACTATAAACATATTCAATATAGCACCAGAGCTGCTCACACAATTTGTCAATCTAGTCCTTTTTTTAGTCACATTGTTTTGTTTCCATTTTTATTATTTAATCACTGGTTGAGGTCAAGTTTCGCTAATCTACTTCTTATCCTGTGTCAATAGAATGCATAATCGGAAGATTATCTCAAAGTTGACCTCACCCATTGTAAATGAATAGGTAGCAGATAAATGATGTTTATTATATAATTGTCAATCTAATTTTTGCCATTTTTTTTTCAAATTCAATTGATTGAGTTACTGTTTCAAAGAATGACTGATACAACTATTGACAATTAGTTATTCTACTATTAAACTCATTTAATAATCTGATAGTTCTTTTAATATTTATATTTTAAGGCAGTTTAATAGTGAAGTGCGATTTAAGTTTTCGATTAAATTTTAATTAGTTCCTAATAAAAAAAAAATTTTCGAAAGTGTGACGTACTTAAGGGGGGGGGGTCCCGAGATTTGTGACACTTTGTGACAGGGGGGAGGGGGGGGTCAAAAATCGTCAAAAATAGCGTGACGTACTTTATGGACGGCCCCATACAAGCCTACATCGCATAAAAGCCCCTAAAACTACTTTTAAATGTCCAGATTTCGCTACAATCTGCATATAAGCCGACCATACAATCAGAGGCGTAGAGAGGGGTGGGCAAGGGGGGTATCATGCCCCGGGCGCTACTCACAAAGGGGCGCTAAATGATATATTTTACATATAATATCACATGGTTTTCGAATGGGAGGGCGCTAAAATGGTATTAAAAAGGTATTGTGACCCAGGCGTGAGTTAAGCTCGTTACGGCACTGCAAACGATTGTCTAATTTTACTAATATTTTTGGATTAATGTGATTTACGTGGATTCCTGTACCACTGCCTTCGTTTGAGCGTGCTATATCTAGGAAACCGGACAGTGTACCCATGACGTCGGATTCACCGCTAGCTCTAGCTTGGTTACGGCTCGCACAGTGGTGCACACACAACCACGCAGTCGTGTCACTCTCACTTTATTCTATGCATTTAGGTATAGAGTATGTCGAAACACAAATCTATGTTTGATTACACTTCTAAACAGAATTCCTGTATTATTAGATTGTAAATAATAGATATAGGAACATACAGTGTGCCTAGACAGAAATCTATGTTTGATTACACTTCATGAGAATGTTGTTATAGTATTAGTTAGGAAACTATAGATATAGGAACACACAGTGTGCCTAGACTATGTTTGATTACACTTCATGAGATTGTTGTTATAGTATTAGTTAGGAAACTATAGATATAGGAACACACAGTGTGCCTAGACTACGTTTGATTACACTTCATGAGATTGTTGTTACAGTATTAGTTAGGAAACTATAGATATAGGAACACACAGTGTGCCTAGACTATGTTTGATTACACTTCATGAGATTGTTGTTATAGTATTAGTTAGGAAACTATAGATATAGGAACACACAGTGTGCCTAGACTATGTTTGATTACACTTCATGAGATTGTTGTTACAGTATTAGTTAGGAAACTATAGATACAGGAACACACAGTGTGCCTAGACTATGTTTGATTACACTTCATGAGATTGTTGTTACAGTATTAGTTAGGAAACTATAGATAAAGGAATAACACTTTTTTTTGTTTGTTTTTTTTTCCTTAATTTTATACCACTTTTGACTTTGAAAATAAATTCTCCATGGCAATATTCAAACTCAGTATAATTATCTGCTATGTATACATTCAATTCTTTGAAGTGACACCTCTGTGTGTATATATATAAACTCTGTAGGCACAACCAAATAAAGAGTCAGATAGCGATGAAAATGAGTGGCTGTAGAATTGGCATTAGTGTCTGTCCTTGTGTCCATTTTGTTTTATGCTCATATAAGCCGACCCCTTGTATTCAGTTTTGTATTTTGTAGTTCTAAACTCGGCTTTTATGCTAGTATTTACGGTATCAAAGCGAAAAGGTAAACAACTACCAAATATTATTTTACAGGTTGACAATTACTTGCTTAACGCCCCTGCATTACCATGAAAGTCAGGAAATTAAAAAAAAAATTTGAATCTTAAGTTAATATTTTTTTAGAAAAAACTGATGTATAGAGTGCATGAATGAATGTATCGGTGAATGTGTAGAGTGTATGAATTAATGTATCGTTTTTTATGTGCATTGATGAATGGATGGATGAATATCTAAAATCAGAATACACTGTATTCAATTGTATTCAGTTATAGAACGTTTCCAATAGTTCGAATGTAAAATGTGAAATTTGCGGCTAGCACAACATAATTGAGTGATGAACATTTGGATATGAACCTGCAATGATGACATTTGGATATGAACTTGCAGTGATGAACATTTGGTTATGAACCTGCAGTGATGAACATTTGGATATGAACCTGCAGTGATGAACATTTGGTTATGAACCTGCAGTGATGAACATTTGGTTATGAACCTGCAGTGATGAACATTTGGTTATGAACCTGCAGTGATGAACATTTGGTTATGAACCTGCAGTGATGAACATTTGGTTATGAACCTGCAGTGATGAACATTTGGTTATGAACCTGCAGTGATGAACATTTGGTTATGAACCTGCAGTGATGAACATTTGGTTATGAACCTGCAGTGATGAACATTTGGTTATGAACCTGCAGTGATGAACATTTGGTTATGAACCTTCAGCCACCACCGTGAGATACAGTTTAAATTTCTTGTATTTATGAATCGATTAAAATCATAAAATCAAAACTATTAAGGATTTAGTCTGTCTTCAAACTCTATCAGAGCTAAATTAATCAAGACAGACTGGCATCAATCATTACACTACATGAATCTATCATTACAATACATTAATCAATCATTACCACTATATTAATATATCTTAACACTACATTAATCTATCATTACACTACATTAATCAATCATTACCACTATATTAATATATCTTAACACTACATTAATCTATCATTACCACCACATTAATATATCATTACCACTAAATTAATTATCATTACCACTACATTAATATATCAATACACTACATTAATCTATCATTACACTACATTAATATATCATTACCACTAAATTAATTATCATTACCACTACATTAATATATCAATACACTACATTAACTATCATTACACTACATTAATATATCAATACTATGCATTCATTGATAAACTGAAAGATAAATAAATGAAAGGAGCAAGTATTGGAACTCACGCTTATTCTAGACAATATAATTTTTAAAAATATTTTTTATGATCTAATGAATTATAGTTCAATTATTAGTAATTTGTAATAAAAGCTTGTTGCTGTGTTGTGCTTTTCTTGTGTTGTTTAATTTAATTATATATTTTTTTCGTATTTTTTATTTTCAAATGTTCATTTTCTAAATGCTAAACAAAGTACGAAACTATCACTAGATCGTTGTTAATGTGTGAATCAAATATTTTTTTAATACGATTTAATTCAGTTTGCGTTGTTTGGTGATTCTAATGTATGTCCTGTGTACAGTGTTTTGTGAAATTGGAAATCAGTTATCACTAGCTACTCAAGGCTCAGTAGATTTGAAATTATTTTTTAGCATTTGTGTATTTTCGATGACAATTTTGAAACTTCAGAGTTAAAATCTTGTAGACAATGAAGATAATTCAAATCATTCCAAGTGACAACAATAACACTAATACAAATTTTGTAAAAAAAAAAAAAAAAAAAGAATAAGAAATTCATTTACAGAATGCTCCTGTTACTTCTTCAGTAACCACACCCTTCTATTATTTGAAATGAGAATGACTATGATGTAACGAGAAACTTGTGTTTGAACAACTCAAGTCATAGTCTTTTTATTGTTTATTTTATTTAATAATAAATAATTCGTAGTGTCAGACAACTATTAATTCAAGTCAGACAACTATTTATTCAAGTCAGACAAGTATTTATTCAAGTCAGACAACTATTAATTCAAGTCCGACAACTATTAATTCATGTCAGAAAACTATTAATTCAAGTAAGGCAAGTTTCTTATTTTAAACACATTTCTATTATTATCGTTATTATCATTATTTTCATCATCATAATAAAAGAATGATTAGATCTCTGTTGTTATTGTTTCCCCTAATGTCTGTGTTATTTGTCTGAAAAACCTTTTGATCCAAGGGAAATAATTCCTATACAGTCGACGCCATGGCCTCTTTCATTACATCTTGTTTCCCTGTCCCTCTCCCCACCCCCTCCCTCAACCCGCTCAACAATTTAAAAAAACATTCGCTCAACTGAAGTGAATCGCTCGCTCAACAACAAGCAGACAAACAATCAGACAGACAACCAGACAAATGTGTCTTTTGTAATGATTTCCTTGCAGAAGCCCCCTCCACACCCCGCCTCCCTTCCCCCCCCCCACGCCACCCAAAAAAAAAACTGATTGATTCCTTGCCCATTAGCATAGTCAAGTGGATGAAGATCATGAAGGATTCAATAAGTTCTTTGGCTTATATGCTGCTCAGTTCGACCAGGACAAGATATCTGTATGGTAATACATCTCCAGCCATTTAGAAAGTCAATAGACTGAGCGGGCCGGTCTGTTCGGGTGGGGAGGAGGAGGGAGAGGGGGGTATAACAGTCATTTTTTTAATTTGAATATTTAAATAATTATGTAGGGAGAAGTCAAAGTTCGTGTCAGAGGGTCTAGCCATATTTTGCTAACGTTTTCACCATGATGAATTAGAATGTTTGTTCACTTCAATTGAACAATGAACATTTGCTATAAAGTTCAGAATTATTGTTCGCTTAAAATTGAACATTTGCTATAAAGTTCAGAATTATTGTTCGCTTAAAATTGAACATTTGCTATAAAGTTCAGAATTATTGTTCTTTTAAATTAAAATCAACTTTTATTTGTATTTATTTTTCTTAAAGGTAATAATGAATACCGTCTTCATGAATGTTTTAGATTTGTATCAAGTTGTTTTGGATGAACGAAAGCAATTTTAGGTTCATCATGTTTTAAATTGTTTTAAATTGAACCCTAGTAGATTTCATACAAATAATTTTTTAATTAGAAAATACGGGACGAATGCTCGTAAGGGATGAGACGCAGGGTCGTAAGGGAGGGGACGCATGGTCGTGCGAGACAAGAGCTCGATTGTCGATATGAGGGTACTGGGTTCGATCTCCAGGGAGAACCATTGGAATTTTTAAAAGTCATGGTTAAAACTCCCCCATTGTGCTTCCCTGGTCATTGCACTGTTGGCCATGGTGGGGATAAAAGAAGGGCACCTCATTGCACTGCTGGCCATGGTGGGGATAAAAGAAGGGCACCTAATTGCACTGTTGGCCATGGTGGGGATAATAGAAGGGCACCTCATTGCACTGCTGGCCATGGTGGGGATAAAAGAAGGGCACCTCATTGCACTGTTGGCCATGGTGGGGATAAAAGAAGGGCACCTCATTTCACTGCTGGCCATGGTGGGGATAAAAGAAGGTCACCTCATTGCACTGTTGGCCATGGTAGGAATAAAAGAAGGTCACCTCATTGCACTGTTGGCCATGGTAGGGATAAAAGAAGGGCACCTCATTGCACTGTTGGCCATAGTAGGGATAAAAGAAGGGCACCATAATACCATTCCCATTAGTGGTTTATAGGATCTAAGAGATTTCATCTCATCCTTAAATGGACTTCACACATACTGTCGCTCATTGCCAACTAATGTATAGAAAGAATATACTTAGTTTGCGTCACTCATTTTATTTTAACCGTCAGTGATTGTATCAGTGATTGTATCAGTGATTGTATCAGTGATTTTATAAAAAAAAAAGCTTTTGGCCATAAGAGTTCTTCTCAGTGTTAAAAATTAAAACATCTGTATATATAGTTCTCTTCTTCGCACAACCTTTCGGGACAACGGCGGCCTGCAAGACGCAATTCTATATATACATATACAGATACATTTGTTGGGATTGTGGAATTCCCGAATACGTCAAAGCAAGCGAGATGCGTTCAGCAACGTTCGACAACTCGCGTTGTTTTCTGATTTCTTTTATAAAACCAGATTAGTTTAATTTCTAACATGACGTTTTGTCCTTTTATTGAGTGAAATATATTAAGCAATACGAGCACAATGGTGGTTTTATAATAGTATTTCATGTCTAGACATCTCCAGTAATTGTAAAAACATTCTTTGGTCGTAATCATTTTTTTATATGTGCTCTAAGAAACTATTTCATTTATCCCCAGTCGCGGTAAATTCTGTAGCCGTTTAACCGCGGAAAATGAGGGAATGCTGTACATAAAATAACATTAGAATGTCAACTGATTATTGTAAAAAAACAAACAAAAATAAAACACATTTAATAATACAATTATGTGTGAAGCATAAAGCAATATTGAACAGATTTCCAATTTTAGAATAAAAAATGGTGTATAAATATAGATAAGATGTCAAAATGCTATGGATGCCGGCGTTAACATTGGGCTACAAAGTAGGTCAAGAACACATTCAACGCTGAAGTGTAGACAATAAAATATTAGATATGGTGAAATCTTTTGTTTTGATTCCTTTGTGCTGCTGTTTTGGGGAAAATCCCGATTAAGTAAATTATAAATATGTATGACGCATTACAAACAAATGTTAACTGTTTCAGAATAAGTACGCATTACAAAAAAATAATAACTAACATCTATCTGTACTGTATGGTATCAAAATAACTCTATAGTGTGCTGGGGGAAGGGGTGGATTGAGGCAGACCAAAAATAAAAAGCAAAGCAAATTAAAACGCCCCCACCCCCCCCCCACCCCGACATATGTTTGTTAGAAACTGAAAGAAAAAATAAAAATTCAAAGAAAAAATAAAAATTCAAAGAAAAAATAAAAATTCAAAGAAAAAATAAAAATTCAAAGAAAAAATAAAAATTCAAAGAAAAAATAAAAATTCAAAGAAAAAAATCCTGATCTTAAAAAAAGGCATTAAAATATATCTAACCAATAAAGAGAAAATTCAGTCTGGCAGCTCATCGAGAATCAAGGCATCCAAAGAATTAACTAAAAATATGTAAACAATAAAAACAAATTGCTGGAAGGTACCAATTGAAAAAGCTTTAATATATAACCATTTTAAAATCTTGCTAACGGATCCTAAACAGAAGACAACTCTGATTTTAAACAATCAAGCTAATTGTTGTTTTGTTGATAGCCCTAAAAAGGACTTGAGAAGTTATGGTCCTAAAAGGACCTTTAATAAAATTTTCAGTTACCCAAAACAAACTTATTTTTTTGTTTGAGTAGTGACAGTTATTCTGGTACTTGATTTATTTGTAAAATAACAAACTGAAAGTTCTGGTAAAAATTACTTTGAAAAAAAACTTGTCTGCTTTCAGGGAAGCACTGGACCAAAACTCTTCTTGGAAGGCAATTCTTTCAATTTGCAATGACTTCTCTGTCCATATTACAAAATTCCCATATGATGAATTAGTCACTGCCATCTGAGTTAGGATTTGGTAATAATAGCTATGATAGTGTGAAAGCATCTTGTCTTTGTCTAGTCCAATGGTCTTTAATTCTGTCAGGACCAGATCGGACAATGCTTTCGACTTGAAGCAGTAGGGACACTTAATTTCAATTACTCCATAACTGCAGAAATCACATTCGATCAGTCCATCAGGAGAGGCTCCAATGTAGGGCTTTTCTTTGGAAATAATCAGTCCACTGTTTATTTTAAAGTTGGTGTGCAGTTTCTTCATATACAAGCCATACTGCTCATATGCCTCTCTTTCGTGATCACAACCCCATTTCGCGTCATGTGAATTCACAGCATGTTGATGTGGGTCACATACTTGTTTGTGTATTCACAGCATGTTGATTGCGGGTCACATACTTGTTTGTGTATGCACAGCATGTTGATGTGGGTCACATACTTGTTTGTGTATTCACAGCATGTTGATAGTGGGTCACATACTTGTTTGTGTATTCACAGCATGTTGATTGTGGGTCACATACTTGTTTGTGAATTCACAGCATGTTGATTATGGGTCACATACTTGTTTGTGTATTCACAGCATGTTGATTGTGGGTCACATACTTGTTTGTGTATTCACAGCATGTTGATTGTGGGTCACATACTTGTTTGTGTATTCACAGCATGTTGATTGTGGGTCACATACTTGTTTGTGTATTCACAGCATGTTGATGTGGGTCACATACTTGTTTGTGTATTCACAGCATGTTGATTGTGGGTCGCATACTTGTTTGTGTATTCACAGCATGTTGATGTGGGTCACATACTTGTTTGAGCAATGATAGTGAAGGCCTATCAACTGTTGTACTACAGCAGGCCTTCATCCTAGAGGTAGTTATTCGCCCAGCCCTTTGTGGGAACAATTCTTTTGAATACTTCTGGTCCCTGGTTGTCGCCGCAACAGCATTAATATTTTCTTCATTGATTGTAAAAATATATTTCTCGCCAACCGTAACAAGCTCCTCATATGTCTTTGTCAGCAAATTATGATCAAATAATGAAGTCAGTGGAGCTGGCAATGAAGGTTCAGAAGCCGATGTACATGAATTTCCATACTGACTGATGACTGAAAGAATTGCAGATTTCGGACTAATTTGCGATAACGAGTCCAAAAAAACATTTTTTAGAAAGATGCTGCATCTGAAGTGGTGGTTGAGATGCTGCGTCTGAAGTGGTGGTTGAGATGCTGCGTCTGAAGTGGTGGTTGAGGTGCTGCGTCTGAAGTGGTGGTTGAGGTGCTGCGTCTGAAGTGGTGGTTGAGGTGCTGCGTCTGAAGTGGTGGTTGAGATGCTGCGTCTGAAGTGGTGGTTGAGATGCTGCATCTGAAGTGGTGGTTGAAGTGCTGCGTCTGAAGTGGTGGTTGAAGTACTGCGTCTGAAGTGGTGGTTGAGATGCTGCGTCTGAAGTGGTGGTTGAAGTGCTGCAGTAGGAGGCTGTGGGTTTTCCATTTTTTCTTCTTTTTAATTCCGGAGTGTCGAAATTGATGTTTCTGACTTACAGGTATGGGACTTTCTTTAGTGTAGGTGGCATGATCCATTGACAGCTGCGCTCAGTTGAAGACATTCTGTTGCCAGCCTCCAAA